>JAKLNL010000022.1:232732-539636 GCA_022814505.1 Talaromyces liani
TGTGTTGATTGTGTTGATTGTGTTGATTGTGTTGATTGTGTTGATTGTGTTGATTGTGTTGATTGTGTTGATTGTGTGGATGATGTTGATGATGATGATGATGATGATGATAAAAACCGAATCCAACCCAGGACTTACACTCCCTTATATACTTCTCTCACCTCATAGACTTCAAAGTCTACATCAATCGATCAAAAACTTTTATACACCTCATTCCGAATCCACTCCAACTCCGACATCCAGATGACCTGGACCCAAAGGTCCAGAATGGCCAACTAGCTCTAGCAGATTCAATTCCCGACCAACCACAGCCCAGAAAAGAGCCTTGTGAGGCTTTTCTTGTTGACGGAGTCCATATGAAGTATAGAGTAGACAGGGCAAAGAGCTACTCCGAGAGACATCGGATTAAAGTGGGGAGTCATTCCGAGTGATGACTCTCTATTCCGAAGATCCACTTTTTACCGTGCTCAGCCCTATAGAGGGATGAACTATTGCACGGATCATGACCACATACACTATGTATGTGACACTATGTGTTGTTGTTTTAGGCTACGGAATAGAAAGCCTGGAATAAGAACTCCGTGCTTTGTAAGTGCTGCTTGGTCATGAACATGGCTGTGCACCGTGAGTCAACCTTATTTAGACAGACGTCATTCGCAAGGCTAGTGTTTGTAATTGAGCTATTATTAAGCAGACTTCGATTGTGTATGAGTCATTCGTAGGCAGAAATCGATACTTTAATTCTCCGTCTGTAAGCATAGAAAATACTCGACAACTCTACAATGCCAGAGAAACAAGGCAGAAAAGTTAAAACAATCGCACGCATATCCTCGGCCTGGAAACACATGATCTCCATATGTCAGACATTCCCCATACCCATCGCCTCCAAGGAAAATGGATCTTTGCCATCCCCGTGTTACATGTATTACATATAACTTGCTGAAAATTTTTTCAGGGACAGACGATCAGGGGGAGGATGAGGTTTTTATAACATAACAAAAACGACGTAGACTCTCCACTTTTGGGATGGATGGCGGGTTAGGGCTTCCCGCGGACAACCCTAATAGATCTAGGCCCCGTCCTTGGAGGTTGCGGCATGCCGAGAGGATTCTAGCCCGGGTTACTAACGGTATGTTTTTAGGGTTATTAGTTGAAGTCAAAACTGGAATATTTAGGTGAAATAGTATTATAGTCATGGAAGATATGCGAATTCAAATTCTATCTATAAGTCTCAGTAGTCTTTGAGCAACATGCTAATCCGCAAAGGATATGTAGTACGGTTGTGCTGGAACTGTCAAAGGTGACTACCAAATAGCTCGTTTAACCTTCGATCTTGAACAAAAAGACGAAACTTTGATTTTGCCTCCTTGTTCCTCATGCATGTAGAAGTGGAAATAGGAAACTCATTATTCATTCCGTCTTATTATACACAGGTAAGCCTGCCTCCAACTGAGAGAGCTTATTGACCCTCGGACGTATCATCCTGATTCTGCGGCTGATCAACGCCAGACCAGAGTAGATCATTTGCAGATTGAATGAAACCATAAGAGATATCAGCGTAAACGGGACCAGGACGAGTAAATACAAACGCCACGATCCGACGAGTTGCATAAAGCTCATGCTGAAAATGGCCTGGAAGTAATGTTTGAGTCAGTGCTGAGAATCGTCTTCGGAATGTCAAACTTACGGTTACGAGGGTCAAAGGTAGATAAACCTGTATCCTATTCTTTAACTAACTGAACCCGCCGTTTTATGGAAATCCGCTTACCACTGTCACTTTGGTCAACAAGCCGATATCTGCCGCTTGAGTATTTGATATTCTGGTTTCCACGAGAGCTGAGGTATTAAGGATCTCATTGACGTTCTTAGCCTTGTTTGAATACCAGGAATTTACGTACGAGGTTCGACCTACCATACTCCTCCGACTCTCAAAGGCGGCAATGCGCTGCTCAAGCAAAGTATGAAAATACCGCAGCTCAGAAATATCTCTGTCAAGTCGCTGCAGATAACTGGGTACCGTGTAGGAGTAATTGTCTTCACCCTCACCGGGCAGAAACATGGGGAGGTGAATTTGGCTGAATACCTGCCATGATTCGATCGTTTTGATTAATGAGTTTGTGAAAAGCTGTAGGACTTGGATTGCCCAGGTATAGTCGTTGATGCGTGAGATGTCGGAATTGTGCCCGGCGAGGGACTCTGCCGAGGGTTTGACAAAGGTGTCATTTTCCTGCGCCAGTATTAGTATCGGGGGGGAGGCTCTTGAGATAGTGGATATTTTCGACTGACCAGATCTTTCAATCGCTGATCTAGAGTTTCCACCAAATTCCGCCACTCCAGTGTCGCCTGACCCATCCGCCTACACAACACCAACAAAAAATACTCCCGCGGATTCCAAATGGGCATTGTATACAACGCATAGTTTCCAGATGGAGCATCTTTCATGTGAATAACATACTGCTCAAGCTCGGCCGGATCATGCGTCTCTTCAAATTGACCCTCGACAAGACAGTAGAGCGTCCATACCCACTCATCTATTCCGACTAATAGGACTGAGACCTGCGCTTCGTGGAAGAATTCTTTCTGGCCAGGCTCGCAATCGCGGGTGAAACTGTCAGCAAATACCCCCGATCGTCGGCCTACGATGTTGCTGTGGAGTTTTTCCGATGTGCTGAACGATTTGCGTAAGGCAAAATAGGGGATGTGAAACTCTAGTGCGTATGGGCTTGCTCGTTGGATTGGGTAATCCTTCATATATTTAGTACAGCATCATTTTTGGTTGAAGAAGGTTTGACCATACCATCAATACGCCAAAATACACCCGATTTGTCATATAGCGGGAGAGGAAATCACGTAGGAAAACGGCGTATCGGCGAGAGACTGCTAGAATAAGACCAGCTGCACATGACGGTGACAGGTCTTGGATGTAGCTATCCACGCTGTTAGACGTATTTGAGGTTATTGAAGGTGACCAGACATACATGCTTCGTCGCTCCGGAGAAGATCTTCCAAGATGTTCTCGCTTGGCTCATGTCAGATAAGAGACTAACCAAACGACCAAAGTGAGGAACATATACCGTCTGAACGAGTTTCTCATAACATTCTCTGGAATTCAGTACGGCAGTATACTCGGCCGTGCCTCTAGGCGGACACTGCTCATATTCCTTCCACTGCCTTGAAATAGGCGACTGATCATCCATCCTCTCATCAAGGAGCACAATCCTCGCCATATCCTGCACATTCAAACACGTCAACACATCCTGGTCGAATATACTGGTATCCGCAAAAGCTAGAAAATTGCGTAGGCTCTGATAGCTATACGATTTGGGTAGTAAGCCGTGAGTCTGCTGGTTGAAAAACTGATCGATTCTGTTGCGAGCGCTATTTGTGAGGTCTGGTCTGAAGGGCTTTTTGTCTTCGAGGCGATAGAGATCGAGGTTGCGTCTGGTGAACTTGAGGTCCCAGTGGGCCTGGGGTGCGGCATACACCTGGTCATGGCGGCCTAGTTGGATGGAACCCATCATATTACGATATTGTAGCGTTCTATTTTTTTCTCTTTTGACATAAATTCTGACTCTGATAAAGTAGGTAAATAAAACAATTAATATCTCGACTCATTGTCGTCAAAATTCACACAAGGCTGTTTTGCCTGCCTTGCCCTAAGCGCCGTGCTCTGGAAGCGCCTTGTATGCAGCCTCATGGCAGGCCCTCAACGAATCACGAGCCCCGCTGCATATAACAGGCTGGCATCTACCATATTCAGCCACAAACGGCTCCTAGGGGTCCTAAAAAGAGTAGCAGAGAGAGAGAGTTGAGGTCTGATATAAAATGATGGGTAAACCTGGACACTTGTCGCCTCGCCGCATTACATCGCCTGCTGTCGATTGTGCATCGGCTGCGACTCGCCGAAACTAGCAATCTACAGGGATTTATTTTGTATATAGGTATTCTATTTAAGCTTGACAATACAACCAAAATGCGTTTGGATTCCTTTCTCCAAGAATAAGAGATTGCTGTAAAAGGAGCATAAAATGATCACCGCTTCTAGGGCTGACGTATACACCCTAACCCTCTCATTCGGGAAGTGGGTCCTCTTTCGGAGTTCTAGGGTTCTTTTCGGTATCGGATAGCATCGGAGTAAAATCTTTTATTTGACCTCAAAGCCTACACATGAATCGTAAAATTTATGTAAATGGCTACCGAATTACGTATTTGATTCAATATACTTGCCCACGTTTCCCTCGGAAAAAGGAGTAGATGGATCTAGAATCTGGATTCATATAGCAACTACGTGATGATTGATTTTTCATGGCCTGACTTTCGGAGTGGTATGAAGAACTTTCAGTTTAATAACTCAATCGACAACGCCATGTCTTTCAACAAGTCTATGTATAAGAAGAAACTATTACTAAGTCGCGGCGTCAGGAGACTCCGAGCGTAAGAAACAAACGTATAGATGTACATGCATATCCATGACAGCGTAGTAAGAACATCAGACACAATAACGAAAACAAAAGACAAGACGCTAAGAATCATGAAAAAAAGCGCCGGTCTATGCAGGGGCAAAAAAAGATATACAACAGAGAAACGAATAAAAAACAGATATTAACAGAAAAGCTGAAATCTATCAGGGCTTCTTCTTAATGTGATGTTTGCCCGTATCCTTCTCTGATACTCCGCTATTACCGCCGCCGCTCTTTGTGTTGCTATTAAGATGGTAATCGTCTGTTTCTAGGATTCGAATGAAGCGTTGTACTGAAAAGCCGCCTGATGCGAGGTATATGATTACAAGCCATGCGGAAAATATGTTGGCCACGTGGTGAAGGAGGTAGGCGTATGAGACACCGTAGAGAGCTGAGTAGCCGGCAAGGCAGAAGAGGAGGATGTATGTTATGTGTTTGGCTCTGTTTTCGTTAGTACATTTTCTAAAATAGTGGTAGAGAGACAAACCGTGAGAAGATCCGCGGAATCATAAGTCCGCTGGTCATAGTCTCCACGAGGATGAGGAATGGCATGATGGACAGTACGTTGTGGTGGGAGGAAAATGGTGTCAACCAGTGTACAGCCAGGTTGTGTACCCAGACTACGAGTACAAGAATGTTGATTGGGAGGACCCAGAGCATGAGTGTAAAGATCGAGTGAGCATAGTTGAAGAAACTCGCGCTCTTGGCCAGTCGCTGCTACACCAATCAGTAAGAAGCCATAAAGATCGAAGTTTATGGATAGCGTACCGTCTCTCGCACATGCCACAGTGCTCGTACACACGTCGCTATTTGCACCATGCATGCAACCATGTACGCGAATTGATATGGTATGACAGTTGCCACAAGTACGAGCAGTATGCTAGCATTGATTATCCTTCGGCGCGGACTTGGATGGGAGAAAATCGGCCCATTTCTACACAAGTTAGTTTGAGAATCATAATAGGCTTGGATGAATACGAACCGGTCTTCACGTCGAATATAGCCAGTCTTTGTCCGCAGCATCCCGTATAGAGATGACAACAAACTCAAAATCAACAATGACGCATAGTTAATCAAAACACATGCACCAATGCTAACCAACCCGAACAAAGGCACAAGGAACCAGAAAAACGCATCCTGTGCTCCAAGAAGGAGATCATACTTGGTAAAATCAACAGCTGTCTCTGTTGAATTCCGGCGCCAATGAAACGGGTCGTCATTCGGAGGTAGTCGTCGGCTGGAGGCAAGAGATGATGCCAGCAATGACAGAATGGCAATAACTATAGGAAGCGATGAGCGTAGACAGAGATTCAAGCTCTCCATAAACGTAATGAAATAGCCTGTTTCGTCATAAACCTTGAACTGTTTGCGCAAGACAAGTGCAACAACCAATAGCGGAAATGCTGCAAAAACAGTTCTATAGCGCATTACTAGCTCTCCAAAACTATGGGGAACGTTGACTTTTAAGGACAGCTCAACGCTCGATGCGCAAGTTGGATCAGACCATAGGTGGAAGGAAACTCCATAGGCTGCTTCTTCCCGTAGCGGTGGAGGCATATATGGCGCGACACCATGAAGGTTCACGTCGACATCGTGGACATTTACAAAGAACTTGGATTCGTGAGGCCCCGGCATTGATTGCCGTAAAAGAGGCGTGAACAATGGCGACGAGTCAGGGCAACCTGCACTATGTACAGAAAGCTTGTACGCGAGCAAACTCGAGTGTAACGACGGAATCTGGACTTCTGTAAGCATCGGTCTATTGGCGGGCAGCTTCACATGAAGTCCAGCACTCAGCAGCCTTCCGAGTCCAACACGGGTCGGAATAACTGCGTCGGAGCTATCAGAAAACTCCGCAATCACCCATCCGTTTGTGCGAGTCTGGGCTTTATCTACCACGGCGACGAACTGGTGCTCGGATAATTCCTCCAATTCGTATTGCAGATACGAAAAAGGCTGGGCATCGCTGAATGCTTTTTGTGATGAGGACGTAGATGCGGGAAGATGTATCCTGTCGGGAGCCGCATTCTTACATGCCAGGCGTGTGGAGCCTGACCCACCACGCGAAAGATCCATTCTCATCGAGAAGAGAGCGGCTCCACGTCCGGCTTGCATGGGGAAAACCGTGCAAAACAGAACCTCCAGTTTTCCATCTGGCTGGTCAAAAGGCTGGTCTGTAAGGAGAGTGAACTTCTTCCCTGGAACACCTTGCGGAGGAACGGGCATTAGATGCGCTACCGAATCTTGGTGGTTCCCAAACTCGCGTAGAACAAGACGTTCGCCTTGGGGTAGGATTTTGTTGGAGCTGGACTCTAACGTAAGAAGGTAATCGGGATCTACGTTGATCAAATTAGTAGGAAAATTATAGCAAGGAGAAGAAAACTTACCCTGCTGTGGAAGCGTGCGTTCTGCGGTAGGCTCCATCCCAGTCAAGAACCATTTTTTGAAAATGCGCATACGCTCCGCTCGAGGCTTAGTCTGACTTGACCGACGAACATCCACCACGTCATAGAGTGATTTAATCACGGCTTTTCGGAATTGATCGCACCAGGTGATAGACAAATGGTCGGTCCCCACCCAGACATCCGGAATGCCAGACGTAAATACGGTGAATCCGTGGGTCTCAGGGACAAGAGAGGCGAGACTGGCATAATCAGATGGTACAACAGTATCCTTCGCACCTCCTGCAATTGATATAAGAGTCACATGCCAAAGAGGGTTGTTGTTTGCCCATTCTTGTGAATATGCGCCTCGCCAATAGTCGTTAATTTGCTTGTAGGTGTGAACAATGTCGGAATCAAAGGATACAGGTGACTTGGCGTGGGGAGCCGACATGGTGATAATGGTGTTGACGGAGTTCGCTTGGTAATTAGCCATGGTCAAGACTGTGCGTGCCACGATACCACCCATTGAGTGGCCGATCAAGATGACGGAACTCGGATCCGGTAGACTGGGATCACGATGTGAGCGATTGGGGTCGTGGTATAGAGAGAGAATATACGCAAGAGCCTCGTTGACGTATTCCGCTTGATCCAGAATAGTCTGACCGTGGAAGGCAGCCATATCTTCATTGAAGTCGACCATAAAAAAATCCAGGTTGCGAGTTCCTGCATCTAGACGATCCTTATCATACGCAATAACATCGTGAAAGTGTCGAGAGGCTTCGGCGGCTAGTGAGCGGACTTGTTTGTAGCTACCGGCGTTACCAGGGAGGAAGAGAACAGGTGCACCGCTTAGCTAGATCCATATGTCAGTGAGAATTCCGAGCTTTGTGAAGTATAATAATTGGTAGAAAGAACGCACCCCGATGTTTTCCTGCGAGTAATGGTCGACACCCTCCTCGCGGTAAAGATAAAGGTTGTACTTGCTCGCAAACCTCGTGTGCTCAGCATCGAATCCGACCATTCGCAAATAAGTCGGACTCATCATGGGCACCTGACAGCCATCGGCGCCAACAGGTCGGTTCACAAAGGAATGTGCGATGAATAGGAGGAAGAAGACACCGGCCAATGCAGTGGATAGAGCTAGAATAGATATCGACCACGGACTGCGAAGCCGATGGTGTCGAATGCGCTGAGAGGTGTCCGGTGAACTCTCAAAAGAGAGCTGCCGCGACGCCAAGGGCATCATCGCGGCCGTTGGCTTGGGGGAGGGCGCCGGCGACGGGGAGGCATGCGAAGCAGAGGCGAGAGAGGAGAAGGAGTTTCGGACGGCACTCGAGTTCCGGGATCGAGGGGAAACGACGGAATTATTATTATTATTGAAGCGATGATCGGGGTTGGTGAGAGCGACGGGCGTCGAAGCTATTTGCGACTGCAAGGCTTGGTCGGTATCTGAGTTTGCGGTGGTTGAAGCTCCATGACCTTGATCGGTTGACAGGCGCAGAGGCGGACGAGTCTTGGAGAGATGGTCGGTCCCGTCCGAATTGTCGGACGAGCGCCTCTGCATTTGATAGATCGGCTTGACAGTGCTCAGTTCATAACCTCATGATCCCATTGAATAACTATTAGATTAGATTCAGGAGTGACTGGAGACAGAGGCTGGATGGGGGTGAGGTCGGGTCTTGGTTGGCATCTTGGAACTCTTGGAATGCGCACTAACCCTGAGTCGCAGCCAATCAGAGCCCCGCAACGCGTGGATTTTTCTGCCAAGCAACGGCAAGGCGGTCAGCCTGAGCTTGTCTCCTCCATACCTAGGTAACTTCATCTCTGACAATCACTACTAAAATCATCAGATGAACTCTCCAGGAGCTATCGCGAACCAAGGATCAATTCCAGAGGAGGAATGCTGCTGAGGGCTGCCACGCAAGTTAGCTGACAATGTAAAGTTCTATCCTTGCTGAATTCATTGTCAACTGAGAACTCTCTGACCAAAGAGATTAAATGCTTCGCCTAAGACTGATTGTCAAGCGTGAGAGCTTAAAGTTGTGATTATATCATACAATCCACTTGTTCTTTAACCGGTCTTAGTTAATCCACCCTTGTGTAAATATTTGATCATTTCTTGGGTATCACCATATAAGCTTCTCCGGCGCCCACCTGAGAGCCATATCAAAGCTGTCACGATATCTCCTTGGAGAGATTTGAAAGAGCGAACTCTCCTAGAGTTTGAAGAACGGAATATTCCTGTGGAAGCCGCTGAAGAACCAAGGCCTGAACTCCGCCGCGAGCATGCTATCCACTCCATATGCAGCCAGAGGTTTGTCCATCGCCACCTGCTCGAAAGGGATTAGAACTAGATATCCATATCTGCGGCGAATATGCGCCAGAACAGCCTCAGATAGTGGAACGCCTCCCTCTATTGTCTCGATTTCATGCGAAGACCGTTACCTGACGCAGAAAGCACCTCACCGCTGCCACCGTCAATAATATTTGCCAAAACGGCAACTCGGGGGTACTGGGCTAGTAGATGAGCCAGTGTTCGACAGGGAGGTATCGATGATCTGGATCATGTCAACCTCATTCAGGGGCTGGATACTCTTTCGCAGCAACATGGCTTCGATTCTGGGATTTTCATGCAGATACTCGACCTTGGAAATCATTCCCAGGAGCTGAGCGAACCGTAATAACTAGATATGAATATATTATAATGAGTATCCTCCGGGATAGGGAGGATGGGGGGGTTCTAACTAGTTATATAACACGTAGTGGCTAACCAATATTCCGCTCCGTACAGCGCGTACGCGCTGTATGTACGCGATATACACGTTCCGACATTATGACTTCCAATGGGTATGACTCCCAGTCACTTTACACACACTGTCTTGAGCAGCTTTGATTCTAGAGCAAGAGGTCAAGTAAGAGGTGAGAAAATCATAAAACCTGTTGTAATTTCGAGTAGAAGAAATTTGACAACCTCGAGAGAAGACAGTAGCGGCAAATATGGATCTCTGTGTAAGGCCTGGGTAACTGACCAGTCTAGTAATGCATGCTTGACTCTTACCAATTGGGTGATGTCACAAAGATTACGGGGACTTGATAGTGAGGGTATGGTAAGAGGACTGTGACGTCTTTAATATAATACTGTTATATTACTTAAATTATTATTATGTATCATTATAAATATTAGTCATAACCATGAGATGTGTCAACGCTCTTATATGTACACAATACTCAGGTCCAACCCCAGTATTGCTTCAATGTTAATATAGTACGTATGTAGGCACGCTCGCTCGCTCGCTCGCTCGTAGGCTCAACGTAGATTCGTGCCCCTAGATTTGTATGTGAGCGTATGTTAACTAGATTAGAGGATTTGTTGGGGGGTTAGGGGAGTTGCTTATCAGATTTGACACCAAGGAGGCCTCGTATAGAAGATTGTAACTCTAGATTCGTACGTGAGCGAGAACAGCTAATCCAACAAGGCCAATCGAGGTCGCAGATAGGCCCACCACTGCAGAAATAGTTCCATGAGTACAGTACAACCTGGCTATAACGAACAGAATGCCCGCTTGTCATTATATCGATGTCAGGTTAGAAATTATTTATATGAATATGAAGAGTGCTCCGAATTTGTTATTGATCAGACAGTTTATTATACCAGAGTGCTCCCATTCCCATACGAGTTAAAATCTCTGATTCCACCGTTGGAAGGCGTTCTGTTCGTTATAGCCAGGTCCTACTGATATAGGTAGCTGTGACCTAACGTCTGGAATATCCACATCTTTATATCATAATATGTATTTCATTTCAACCTTAGGTCGAATATTGGCTGGCGCTTTATAAGCGTCGGAATAAGAACTATATATCCTCCGGTGTTAATACCTCCTAACCTTTGTTGACGGTGCTATTAATCTTATAAACCATCTTCTCCTAAAGAGAAACTATACGAGATTTAATCGAATCTTTGTTACAAAATCGAGTGACAGTATAGGGGCGATGTTGTCTGATTCGATGGCATCTGTCAGCATCCTTTCACTCGGCTGCGGGATTCCACCTTCTGCAACAAACACGAGATACACTGCCATTACTTGAAGTTTTGCGGTTTCCAAGAAGAAGAAACTTTTAGTTACGGTCAAACAGTTGGGCAGAAATCCACTTCATGCTCATGGAAATACTCCCGTGTTGTTTCACGCGAGGTCAGGAAATATTGAGCTGCCTACAAGCAGATTCACTTACTTACCTGTCAATCTCCAGGATGAAAACTACTGCAATGATGAGGATACTGATCCCTTTCATAGATGGATGAGCTCAAGCTCCGCAACCACAAAGCGCTTGACATCTCTGTTCATAGCCGAAAACGTATTCTCGGTTGCTCTATTGTAAATCGGCGAGCACCTCTGCATTTGTATGTAAAAGTTATCCTTGTAACTCCGTTAGTGAAATAGAAATAGTATGCAAATTGGCAACTCATTTGAGTTCATAACCATGTCGTAAAACCAGGAGGTCCTTTCCTGTAAAGCGTAGTAGGCCGGAATAATGATGTACATTTTCTGGTAGCTGTGCGCTTGTAACCACAACCTTTCATCCCCTCAACCACATCAGAATAAGCATGGGAAATACATTAAGGGCCAACTCCGAGCTTTGTTTCCAGCGTACCGGGTCTGATGATCGGAACTTTGGTTCGCCCAAGACCATTATCCCTAAAGTGGAGCCTTTTACCGAAAACGGAAATATTCCATTCTTGCATGCCTGAGGCGCCAAATGGGTCGATGACAGTGACGTACTCAAAGGTGGCCACGTACACTACTCAGCCGATATATTTCCCGAAAGCATGCCGTCTTTATTGGAGGTTTGCCATAACCATGCGAGGAATATCTGTGGGCTGCTTTGGGGCTCCGCAGTAGTCATAATGTCCGATATCCATCCAGGTTTGGGAATCAAAGAAAAGTAGATGTATTTATTAGAAACTGGCGTCTGGGATTTCCCCCTTTCTTCATTTTTTGACCGAGTATATGTACAAAAAAAATCCATAACTCATAGGTAGTCCCTTGTCCTCGGGTGATAACGTGACGCACAGGGCTGGTGACAGCAGATTCAGTCAAATTATCATGAATATCGTTAGTAATTATATAAATTCAAAAACCTCGAATCCTTTATTGGAATCTCCAAATTTCAGCATTGCAACAAGGGCTGTTGGTGACCGCTCAGATCCATGGCTACACACGGCCTGTCTAGTCGCGGCCGGAGTCGGCATGGGAATAAGTACGAGCTTGCTGATAATGCGGATTTACACGAAAGCGAGGATTATGAGGAAGTTTTGGTGGGATGATAGTACGTTTATAGCTTCAAGAATTCAAGGCTTTTGACTGACATGTTTGCAGCGTTTATGATTATGGCTTGGGTATGCGGGTTGGACTCTGTCAATTCGAAGATTGGGTTGCTGATAAATTATCCTAAGGTTTTCTCGGTGACTTCTCAATCTGTGATAATTTGTAAGATCACCTTTATGCTCATGGACGCATGCAGTTGCTGACGTTCTGCAATTGACGATAGATGGATACTCCTATTCGGGAATTGGTGTGCACCTTGAGAACCTCAATCCAGCCGAGCGAGCAAAATACCCAAAGGTGCGTCTGCTACTCTGTTCCGATTGATAATTCAGATTAGCTACAACTGATGATTGTGTACAACAATAGAGTTTACTTGCCGTCTCGACAATCTACATCCTCTGCCTCGCATGCGCCAAACTCGCCATCCTAATGTTCTACTACTCCTTAATGAACGTGGTGCAATTCTGGAAATATGTCATCTATGTTGTCAGCGGTATCATCGTAGCATACACCTTAGCGATATTCTTCGCACTCATCTTTGCTTGTCATCCTGTCGAGAGAAACTGGGATCCAATACCTCAGTCTTGGGATATGGACTATTGTATTGATTGGAGGGAACTATACCTCGCGGCTCTCCTTACGAACACGACGAGTGATATCATATTGATTCTGATTCCGATACCGATGATTTGGAGGTTGCATGTGCCGGCTGGACAGAAGCTGGGCATAGCAGCCATATTCGGGGTTGGCTGTATGTAAGTTGACCTGAAGTCTCGTTGTATCGATTCGTGGGTTGTCCAGAGCTCATTCCTTTTTAGGACCATTATTACTAGCATCGTCCGGTTAGCAACCATATACCCGTTGATGACCTCGAAAGACCAGCCTTATGAGATGGGACTCGTTAGTACACTTACGTGAGTGCTGTTCTTCTAGGCATCCTTTGTCTACTAACAAAGAATGTAGAATTATTGAGGGGAATCTCGTTATAATTTGTGGATGTCTCCCTTACTTGCGCCAATTCCTTCGTCACCATGCGCCGAGACTCTTGGGTGATGGGAGGAATACGAGTTCTTTTGAAACTCGATATCCGTCAAAAGGAGTGATGCTCAGACGAATTCGGGTGTATACGAGTACATCAGACACGCCTGAACAAAGTCAAGAAATACCCCGAACGACTCCAGACGATCCGCAATATAGAGTCTGAACCCCCATATTCTGGGCATATCCGATAATATGACTGGTAGTGTTTTAAGGTCCAAGCTGGCAAGACATCAATGATAGGGCTTAGCTACATAAGGTTTATATTAATTCGTGAGAAGTCGCAGATTTTCAAACAAAGGAGCTACATCTGGGGACCGGGGTGCCACGTTTTGTGGGCTGTCACGATAATTATTCGCGACGCAAAAATAAACTTTTGCATTGGTCTCGACCTTAAGAGCCAGTAAAATCGTCCCATCAGTTGAGATAAGTCAAAGAGGAGTTACACAGATCTCGACATGTCATGAACGATTTCACAAAACGTGGAACTATTTTGAGATCAAAGAAAAAGAATCGGAACATTGAGGATGATCCAGGCCGCGAGTTATCGTGTCCATTGTCCAGACTCCAGTCAGGGCTATTGGCAAATTAGGCGAAATTGGTTAAGAAAGACTTGGAATGCGACAACGAATGGCAGGGTTGGTACGTTGTTGTGTCCTGAATTCCAACCTCTGGAACCGTGGTTCAACCATTCCATTAGCAATCGGCTTCTCGAAATGCTTTGTCCCTTGAAAAGGTCTGACTCAATGTTTGCTGTTGAAGCGAAATTTAGGATATACTGAGCTCCAGCCCGACTATACGGAATACCGAAGATCGGCTACTCATGGCTGCTTTTAGTCTTTGGGGTGAAGCAATTTACTAAGCAAATTGGTCTAATTAACTTTCTTATCGGGCAACTTGGCTTCGTCTTGGCGCCTTATTTCTTTCAAGACCGGCTTTCTTCCTATGCCGTACGTCCGTAGAGATTTTACCGAATATGCCGAGAGAAACATAACAATTGACGAGACTGAAAAGAGAGAGGATGCCACATGGTCAGAATAGTTCCTGATCCTTCAACGAGTCAGACCGCATGGGATTATCGTAGAATTACGGAGAATTAACAACTTGACACGCTTTGAGCGAAATTGACGCTCAGTCAACGTCGCAGGATCCGATGGTGGGCTCGGGTTTCAGGAGATCAGATGACTCGCAAACCTCTAGGCATTCCAATCAAGAAACAGTTTTTCTCATTGTTCCCCAGTCTGGTGTACGGAGTCTACGGAGAATGGTGCACTCGGTAGGCTTAGTGCTGTTTGTAACCCCAGAAGCGGCCCGGTTCAGCAGCGAAAATGGCAAGAAAAATACGACTGACCATGCGGGGTTTGATGTAGTTTGGTCAAGCTAATTGGATAGATTGCGGCCTCATTGGCGGGGACAACATTAGCGGGCTGTAGCACATGGCTAACCAGTTGATCATGATGGAAATGCTGCACAATAAAGAGCGGTACGAGGGGCGAGCATTCTTCTGAACTATTTAAAAGGGTCTCGTGCCTCCCCCGATCGTGTCTATTTTGTTTCTTATCCCCTGCGGCAATCCTTTTCCCCTTTCTTTTCTCCTTGCCGGCTAAGACTCACTTGCCGACAATTTTTTTTTTGTGAGGTAGCACCCTGTATACTGGCCTGTTGGACAAGAAGTCGCTTTTGTATACGACAATTGTACTATTATCAACATGGCCGACACCAAAGAGATGGAGACGGCGCCTGATTCGCATAGAGCCGGCCCTTCGGGCTTTCCGGAGGAGAACATGTCTGTTGGTAGATACTTGGCTACACGGATTACTTCCTTGCGTCCTCCTATGCACAAGGCTCCCAATCCTTTCAAGGCCTTGATGTTGTTGAACAGACAGCAATGGCTATTTTTCTTGGTATGTTCAACTACATGAAGATGATTGGTAAGGGCAAATCTAATTGGCTTGTAGGTCGCCTTTTGTGGTTGGACTTGGGATGCCTTTGATTTCTTTTCCGTCTCAATTTCCTTGACCAGTCTGGCCAAATACTTTGAACGTCCCAACTCCGAAATTACCTGGGGTATCACCCTCGTGCTGATGTTGCGTTCCGTCGGTGCCATCATCTTCGGTATCTTGTCTGATCGCTACGGCCGGAAATGGCCCTTTGTCGCCAACAACGTTCTCTTCATTGTCTTGGAGTTGGGTACCGGTTTCTGTAAGACATACAAACAATTCTTGGCCTGCCGTGCGCTTTTCGGTATTGCCATGGGTGGTTTGTATGGTAACATTGCTGCTACTGCTTTGGAAGATTGTCCCCCAGAGGCCCGTGGTATTATCTCGGGAATGTTGCAACAGGGTTATGCCTTTGGTTACTTGCTGGTCACTGCGTTTGCGCGTGGTCTTGTCGACACCACTCCTCATGGCTGGCGTCCTCTCTTTTGGTTCGGTGCTTGCCCGCCTGTGTTGTTCATTATTTTCCGTCTGTGCTTGCCCGAAACCCAGGCTTTCCAGAGTCGCGAACGAGTACGAAAGTCGCTCGCTGGCGGTGTCGCTGGAAATTTCTTGTCGGAGGGCAAAGTGGCTGTCAAGAATCACTGGAAGTTGCTCATCTATCTTGTCCTATTGATGGCTGGATTCAACTTTATGGTACTTCCTCCTCCTGTCTACAAATCTGCACAATATAGGAATACCTACTAACGAAAAACAGTCTCACGGCTCTCAGGATCTCTACCCTACCATGCTTTCCGCCCAATTCGGTTTCTCCCCCAACGCCGTGACCGTTACTCAAGTCATTGCGAACCTCGGTGCCATGACCGGCGGTACCCTCTGCGGATGGGCTAGTCAGATCTTCGGACGACGATTCTCGATTATCGTTATCTGCATCGTCGGTGGTGCTCTCCTCTACCCTTACGACTTCGTCAGCAACAAATCCGTCATGGCGGCCGCTTTCTTCGAACAATTCTGTGTACAAGGTGCATGGGGTGTGATTCCCATTCACTTGATGGAGCTGGCTCCCGGACCCATTCGTACCTTTGCTGTCGGTACTGCTTATCAGTTGGGTAACTTGGTCTCATCGGCCTCATCAACCATCGAATCAACCATTGGTGAACGATTCCCCTTGTCTCCATCCAAAACCGGCGCCAAACGTTACGACTATGGCAAAGTTATCTGCATCTTCATGGGATGCGTGTATGCGTACGTCATTATTGTCACGTTCTTTGGTCCTGAGAAGTTGGGTCGCGAGTTCGATGCTGATCATGACTCGGATTTGAATGAGGTTGCTGCTCGCCGTATGTATGAGAAAGACCCGGAGAAAGCCACTGTCCAGCATGAGGAGTGATCGACACGAACTTGGTCATCAGGTATTTTTCATGGTATGACGTGTGGTGCGATATGGTTAATGTTGATCTCGACATGGACCGAGATGTTTGATGTATATGAATGAATGTGCATACAACGACTTGCCAATAGTTCATTGCTTCAAAGTATATATTCACCTACAAAATTGATGACACTTTGTATTGATCCTTCAATGTTCCTTCGAAAACACACTGCGTATGTAAGGGATCTGAGCATATTCACTTACACAAACAAAACCTCAGAATCGTATGTAGATGCGCAGTATCCGATCTTCAACCGCTGCCGGACGAGAATTTCGTTCTCGTTCCACGGATTGCATACCTCAATTCGATCACTTCTAGAATGAATCACAACGTGGGCACAGCCACCCACTCTCTCTGGGAGGTTTGCGGGTTCTACTTCCACTCTTTCGTCTGGTCAATCTTTGCTAGCAAAGGATATTCTGAATTTGGACAGATAATGTAAGGATGTTGCTTTGTTTCTGGCATTTCGCTCCGAAATCACCTGTATGTTCCAGATGATTGTAGAAACAACGAAAAAAAAATAAAGCTTCTATAGATGATTATTTTGCCACTGACAGTGCCATCTACGTTATTTTGATCTACATTCAGGTCACATTCCATTTCATCGACACCAATCCAGGAATCAAGGGCTAGACTCGAAATTCTTTACATTGGCTAAAACTTGAAACAGCCCAACAATTTCTTTCCTGTAACTAATCATATCATTAGCTAACTATCTTATCTTATCTGCTTAGTCAAAATAGAGCATTGTTATCGTATCGAGGTGGCAAATCTTGCTTTTTACATGACGCACAGGGTCTCTCTTCAGGCGACTTGTTATTCAGTCCAATGATGGTCAGCATGTGATGTGAACTTTCTGTCAGAACGGTCCTGATTCGTGGACCAAGGCAATATGACTTACGGAACGTGACCGAAGGCTTTGAGTTTTGTAGCAGGAAAAGAAAATCTCTTTCTCCGTACATGAACTTGAGAGAATCCGGAGTAAGTAACACTCCCAAATAAAGTTCCTAGACCCGCTCATTTCAAGCGGAAGAGGACCCGGTTTTTCCTCGCTGTTTCGATCTTTTTTCGCGGGGTATAACGATGTAGCGTCAGCTGAAAAAAAAAAGGGGTCGAAAGATAGATCGAAGAAAGGAAAAAAAAAAAAAAAAAAGCAAAGAGAGTCAGACAAAAAGACCCAACACACTAACGGGAAGACGGCAGAATGGAGTCGTCGGCGCTGATTATGGAGCTGGAGCAGAAACTGGAGTCTGGGGGAGGGTCCCTATTTCTTAGGCTGATATTTTAGTCTTGTTTAGGGGCTAAAATTTGATAGTGTTGTCAAGGGGCTAACTTTGTTCAGCGGTAAGCATTGATTTGTGATGACTTGTAAATTGTAATCAGTAGTAAGCATGGAATGTCGGTAAGGGGGGATTTAGTTTAGAAAATATTGTGATCTGAAGTACGGAGTAGATATTAATGTCGAGTAAAAAAGTTGTGTTGACACCGACACCCCGTTGTTGTTGTTGTTGTTGTTGTTGTTGTTGTTGTTGTTGTTGTTGTTGTTGTTGTTGTTGTCTAGGACTCAAATTTTTACCAAACAGATTCGCAACTGTGAAACATGGTTTTTCAGTCAAGCCGGACGAGCCTTGATTCAGAAGTGATTTAATGCAGATCAAATCGAATAATCTCCGGCAAGCAGGCCCCCTAGCGATTTAGGACGGACTATGCTCCTTCTTTTGACAAGATGTTCAGGGGAAATTATTTAGCCATTTATGGAGATTGCGTCCAATAACACCGGGCAGGCCGACAAAAGCCGACTCTATCTGTATCGACATCTAATTGCTGATTTGGCATTACATTCTAGACTTGGGCATAGCCCACCGGTACGAACATCCAGGATGCAGCGGATCGCTAGTAGCCTACTACGGAGTACTGCCTGCAGGCAATCCAGATAGATCCCGATAAGCTGCCGGCTGGGGTGGCAACTAAATTAGAATTTGGACCCAACTGCCAGCCTATTCTCCATCTTCCAGAACATCCATGATCCTCTCATTTTTTGCAGCCTTCTAGAACGAAACAATGGTTCTCGAGTAAAAAGTCAAGTGGCTGTGTCAGCCTACCAGGCAATAAGGCAATAGGCTGCCTGTCTTAGCCGCTCGATGATTTCTCGGATCATCTTGTCACATCGTTCCACGTCGGCTGAGGAATGTCTTCCCCCTTTTAGACTAAAACTAAATTCTATTTGATTATTGCTACGTCGCTACCTAGCTGCGTGCTACGTAGCGATTATTCATGGCATAGGCGCGTGTGCGAGTTACGAATCTGGTTGGGTGGCCACTCCTTGTTAGTTCGTAGTACGAGTTACCAACTTCTAAGGCCAAGTGCCAGTCAAACCTCGACCCCTGGTTTGCGAACAGACTTTGGCTAGCATTGTTGGCTAATTAGCGACTTGATATCTCCCTGTTTCATCCTGTCATGCAGTAGCAACAGACTAAATGGCAAATCCTGGGGGAAACAGACAGTTGTCAGGGTGTTGCCTCCCACCGCTTTTTGAGGCAGCCACTCGTCCACCAATCAGAGCGCAGGAACTATAATAGCAGCCAATCAGAATAAAGAGTCAATGGTTGAATGGGTCCTGTCCGTTTCAGGCTTAGTACGTTGCAAATTCTTCGCCACTAGTCCTAATCAGGCGTTAAACCGGAGCCTTTCCCGAAAAGAAAAAGCAAAAAATTTTGGGAGGGAAAAAATTTGTTTTTGCCTTTGCCCTAAGAAAAAAAAAAAAAAAAAAAAAAAAAAAAAAAAAAAAGGCGCTAAGATTTTTTTCTGTTTGGGCGTTGGGCGAGGGGCCACACAGCCGATAAATAATCTTGCCAGCCCACTCTCTGCCACCCCTCCTTTTTTTCCTTCTTCCTCTTCCTATCTTTCAGTTTCTTTTTTCTTTTCCTACCTAATATTCCCTTCGTCTCTTACATACAAAGAGGTCGGGTCGTTGTTTTTCGTCTTTCTTGTCCTACAAGAAATAGATTAGACAGCAGATAGAATCGTTTTTTCTGTCTTTCGGGCCTCTTTCGAAGCACGCATTTGCGATCAGTTCCGCAGATACGTCGGCCGCCACAACAAAAAATCACCACAAAAAAAGACTTGCAGATACCCTCATAGATCAGTCTTTGCATTTTCCGCCTCCTTTTCTCTAATATTTCCTCCTCCACGATTTTCACCACGTCATCCAACACCAAAATGCCTGCTGTTGATGTTTCTTCCGTTCCCGCCATCTCTGGCAAGGAGACCGCCAACTCCGTCGCTGTTGTCGAGAGCTTGATCCAGAGCTTGTCCATCTCGAAGACCCCCGATGAGGCCAACACTCACGCCAACAACCTCGCCACTCTTTTGAACGGCCCCATCGAAGAGAAGACCGTCCCCCTCAAGGCTGTCGAGTCCCTCAAGAAGCAGCTCGCCAACAAGAAGGATGCCAACGCTCGTGAGCGTGCCGTCGAGGCCATCCGTGCCATCGCTGAGCACTCTTCCGTTGCTCCCGGTGTCGAGCCTCACTTGGTCACTCTTTTGGGCCCTACCCTCAATGCCGTTGGTGACAAGATGACCAATGTCAAGAACGCTGCCCAGGTGGCCGCTATCTCCCTCGTCAAGGCCATCAACCCTAACGCCACCAAGGCCGCTCTTCCTTCCATCATCAAGTCCATTCTCTCTGCCCAGAAATGGCCCGAGAAGATGACTGGTCTTCAGTGCATTGAAGCCCTTGTCGAGACCGCCCCCGCCCAGCTTGCTTTCCTCGTTCCAGACCTCATCCCCGTTGTCTCTGAGTCCATGTGGGACACCAAGCCAGAGGTCAAGAAGGCTGCCTACGGTACCATGGAGAAGATCTGTGGCTTGATCGTCAACAAGGATATTGAGCGTTTCATTCCCGAGCTCATCAAGTGTATTTCCAAGCCCGAGAACGTCCCCGAGACTGTTCACTTGCTCGGTGCTACCACTTTCGTCACTGATGTCCACGAGCCTACCTTGGCCATCATGGTTCCTCTTCTTGAGCGTGGTCTTGCTGAGCGTGAGACTGCCATCAAGCGTAAGTCTGCTGTTATCGTCGACAATATGTGTAAGCTTGTCGAAGATCCTCAGATCGTCGCTTCTTTCTTGCCCAAGTTGATGCCTGCCCTCAACAAGAACTACGAGACTCTCGCCGATCCCGAGGCTCGTGAAAAGACCAAGCAAGCCCTTGACACTTTGATCCGTGTTGGTGATGTCAAGGATGGCAAGATCCCCGAAGTGTCTCACGCTGGTGATGTTGCTACCGTCTCCGCTATCCTCAAGGAGATCCTTGAACCCAAGTACAAGGCTGAAATTGCCGGCGCTGATGCCACCATCGACTACATTTCTGCCATCGCTGGCCAGCTCATTGACGAGAAGGTTGTTGAGGTTGTCAGCTGGACTGAGAACACCACTTCCTACTTGGCCGCTCTCATCGGTGAGGCTGATGCCAAGTCCGTTGCCGAGACTCTCCGCAAGCGTGCCTCTCCCACTGCCGCTGAGGAGGAGGAAGTCAACTCCGACGAAGAAGAAGGAGAGGACCTCTGTAACTGTACCTTCAACTTGGCCTACGGTGCTAAGATTTTGCTTAACCAGACCCACTTGCGTTTGAAGCGTGGCCAGCGTTACGGCCTTTTGGGACCTAACGGTTCTGGAAAGTCCACCCTCATGCGTGCCATCAACAACGAGCAGGTCGAGGGTTTCCCCAAGAAGAGCGAAGTCAAGACTGTCTTCGTCGAGCACGACCTTGATGCTGCCGATACCGAGCAGACTGTCATTGGCTGGACTCAGAAGAAGCTCGAGAGCGTTGGCATCAACCTTCCCCAGAAGGATATTGAGGCTAAGCTTCTTGAATTCGGTTTCCTCCAGGAGCAGTTCGAGAACCCCATCACCTCTCTTTCTGGTGGTTGGAAGATGAAGTTGGCTTTGGCCCGTGCTGTCTTCGAGAACCCCGATATCCTTCTCCTCGACGAGCCCACCAATCACTTGGACGTCAAGAACGTTGCCTGGTTGGAGCAGTACCTCATCAACTCTCCTTGCACATCCATCATTGTCTCCCACGACAGCAAGTTCTTGGACAATGTCATTCAGCACGTTATCCACTACGAGCGCTTCAAGCTCCGCCGTTACCGTGGTACTCTCAGTGAATTCGTCAAGAAGGTCCCCTCTGCTCGCTCCTACTACGAGCTCGGTGCCTCTGAGATGGAGTTCAAGTTCCCCGAGCCCGGTTTCCTTGAAGGTGTCAAGACCAAGGCCAAAGCCATTGTCCGTGTCAGCAACATGTCCTTCCAGTACCCCGGTACTCCCAAGCCTCAGATCCAAGACATCACCTTCCAGGTCTCTCTTGGATCTCGTATTGCTGTCATTGGTCCCAACGGTGCCGGCAAGTCTACTCTTGTCAATGTCTTGACTGGTGAACTTATCCCCACTGCTGGTGAGGTCTACCAGCACGAGAACATCCGTATTGCTTACATTAAGCAACACGCTTTCGCTCACATCGATAACCATCTTGACAAGACCCCTTCCGAGTACATTCAGTGGCGTTTCCAGACTGGTGAGGATCGTGAGACCATGGACCGTGCCAACAAGATCGTCACTGAGGAGGACGAGAAAGCTATGGACAAGATCTACAAGATTGAGGGTACTTCCCGTCGTGTCATCGGTATCCACTCTCGTCGTAAGTTCAAGAACTCTTACGAGTACGAGTGTTCTTTCGCTCTCGGTGAAAACATCGGCATGAAGAACGAGAAGTGGACTCCCATGTCTACTCAGGACAACGCTTGGATTCCTCGTAACGAAATCTTGGCCTCTCACGCTAAGATGGTTGCGGAGGTTGATCAGAAGGAAGCTCTTGCCAGCGGTCAGTTCCGTCCTTTGGTTCGTCGTGAGATTGAGGTCCACTGTGCCAACTTCGGTCTCGATGCCGAGCTTGTCTCTCACTCTCGTATGCGTGGTCTCTCTGGTGGTCAGCGTGTCAAGGTCGTCCTTGCCGCTTGCTCTTGGCAACGTCCCCACTTGATCGTCCTCGACGAGCCTACTAACTACCTTGACCGTGACTCCCTTGGTGCCTTGTCCAAGGCTATCAAGACCTTCGAGGGTGGTGTCGTCATTATCACTCACTCCCGCGAGTTCACCGAGAACCTCACCGAGGAAGTTTGGGCAGTTATGGATGGTAGAATGACTCCTTCAGGGCATAACTGGGTGCAAGGGCAAGGGGCAGGGCCGCGCTTGACCGAGAAGAAGGAGGAGGGTGATCGCTTTGATGCTATGGGCAACAAGATCGAGGAAACCAAGAAAAAAGCGAAGTTATCGGCCTCTGAGCTTCGTAAGAAGCGCAAGGACCGCATGGCTCGTCGCAAGCGTGGAGAGGAGGTGTTCTCTGATGAAGACGAGTAAAAGTGATGTGGAAACATCGGGAAAACATTATTTACTGGTTATCTCATGGTTAGCGGAGTTCTGTTATGATTAATGCATATTTCCTATGTCTCGTTTCCTTTGTTACTTTTTACGTGCTCAAAAGACTGGGGATGCTCAAAATCGATCAGTTATGTATCTATTCTTATGCCTTTGAATGCTTATAGATCTCCACATTCATATCTTCCTTCGTTGTGGCGTAGTTGTAAAAAATCGTAATTCTGCTTACTCCGCGACGTTCCCGAGATTCTATACAAAAACGCCAAGACTTGGAATTTTGGTGTTGCAGATTCCCGCACCACGAGGAACACGGAAGCTAGACCTGAAACGGCATAGTCTAATACAATCTGACCAAGCTAAACTAAAATTAGAAATAACCTTGCATGCATCAATCTTTACCATGAATTTGAATCGACTCCTTTTAACTTAATTTTCACCTCGGTTTTCTACTTGGCCTGGATGCTTTAGGGCTTGAATATCAGCTGACTAGGCACTTCGACTTTAAATTTAGATCCTTTGGGTTCAGGATGAAAATTCTAGGTTGATTGAGTGGTCGGTTCCACAGTACTTTTGGTTCTTTTCGTGGATGATCATGTTGACATGCCGCGGTCGTCTGTCCAAATGGGTACTATTATTTTGGCGGAGCGATCGAGGCCGGATAATATCTTTTGTAGCGTCTGGAATAGTGTCATGGACATACCATGACAGGAAGCAACTTCGCCAACATCCAAGGAAATTGCGGCAAGGGCTACGACTCGTAACCATCATTGCTTTGATGACGCCAACGACATCAACTGCAGGAAGCTACTTGATGGTCTCAACTCGTACAATCTTTTAAGATCCTGAATCAAGGGCATCCCTCAGCTCATCGTGCTCTTAATTCTGTGCATCAATTATTCAAAAGCTCACGTCTCGCATTTATTTGAGGTTCTCAATAAATTAAAAATGCCATTATGGTCGTGCTTATTGATGGGTTCACCCAGCATCTCTGTGACCAGATTACTCGGTCATCAGACTACGCACTACCTATGACTTCTTCGCGAACTGTTGTATAAAGACAGATCCCAAGGTGCAATCACAATGCAAGCATTGCCCCTTTCAAAATACGCCTCTCTCTATCCAGTATTACAAGTTAATGCGTTGGTGAAAGATAGACCATATCTTCCTATTCGTAGAGTACTAAATAGCATCTGCGTATTATTCAGTTACGTTATTGCCTTGCCGCGAACGATCTCGTTACCTTTGTCTCCGAGAAAAACCCCTCTTCAGTTTTCTCGCGCACGTATTTCTGAGTATCCGGTCATACCAAGCTAAAAGAAGTTATCTGACCAACCACTGACGTGGAATAGACTGTCCACGGATTGCTCAGAAGACTACACCCTGTATTTGGAAATGAAGATGTATTTAAATCTCAGTGACTTTGTTTTCTTTGTGATCATGTTCTCCGTAGAGTTTGAGTGATCAGTTTACTCAATTTGCCCTACGACAGACCTCTAAAAAGTAGCGAATTGACTTTGTGTTCAATCGTTCAAAATGCCTGGTAGAAAATACTCATTCTCTGAGGCCAGATTCATCGGTTTCATTCTTTTATAGTTTAAGAAGCGCGTTTCGATCACAACTGCATCGGGAGCAGCTCCAGTTCCAAAGCCCTATTCCACATGCCTAAGACAGCATGCACATGCCAATTGGAAATAGAGAAGGCATATATGTGGCCAACTGAATATATTGGTCAATGCTGACTGAGGCAGGAATCCTAGCTAGAACCCCATCGCAAGGGAGGAAAAAAATGGATTTGGCATACCTGTCTATTAGAGATTGATAGGAATAAGTATATAAATATAAAATATAGATTGAGTTTTAGAATGGAAATGAACAGTATAGCAATGATTTTCGGGTACCTCATTGTGAGGAGAAAAGCAACACGGCGTGGGCGAATCCCTTCGAAGTAATAACCCCGAATGCGAAGACTGCTAACTGAGTACCAGTTGGTACTTCGTGAGATAAAGGCATAGGCTCGTTGCTTTATTCAAATTGGGTATGCCAAATCCATTTTTTTCCTCCCTTGCGATGGGGTTCTAGCTAGGATTCCTGCCTCAGTCAGCATTGACCAATATATTCAGTTGGCCACATATATGCCCTTCTCTATTCCAATTGGCATGTGCATGCTTTTAGGCTCCATATTGATGTTAAGAGATTTAGCCTTTTAACAAAAACCGTGCGTGAGGATAGAGTGCTACCAGAAGACGAAGAGTATGACTGACAGACTAGTTTATCACTAGTGCATCCTTGGACAGAATCGAGTACAGAAGCGTTTTAGGCAAGTCAGTCATATGAGCGCTGGAATTTTACGGAGCGAACGAATTTCCATTTTGTCTACCACAACAAGTAATGGGAATGATCAATTTTCTAAATTGCCCCAACCGCCCCAGTTGCCCAAGATCTGCGATGTGCAGCTTTGAGTTTCAAATTTCCGGATCTGGAACCCAGCCCTAATCAATCGCACCTTGCCGATCTCTAGGCACGAGATAACAACACGAACACCATGTAATGTCAACATCTTAAAATTTATTTCAAGTGCCTGTAAAGTGCAGCTTGGTTCATGGAGTTACATGTTGCGTATCTAATCTTTACCTGAACAGACAACCGACACCTGGCATATCTTGTGTGTGGTCTTCAATGCTTTACGTCGAGGAAACTCAGGCTTGACTACTGAGTCATCATGTTCTGCTGCAGAACACAGGTACAGAGTGAGACTCCGTGAGTTCCCGATCCTTATTTGGCCAGTCCTCTCAGCGTTTTTTTGATCTAAGTGCAAGTCAACTAACAGAAGGTCGAGTCTGGTTTGCTATGAACTATGTATGATCGTTTGTTGACTTATGCAACCTGCACTACCGCCTTTGCGTTAGTTGTTATGAAGCCCAATGCCCCCTAGCTGGCAACGTATGGCCATATACATACTCTTGTAGACGTTATTGACGACTAGAACTTGGACGAGGATAAGCGATTCGCTGGGGAGGTAAATGTAGTAGCGGCAGGGAAGGAGTTCGACATGGGTTGCAACAAGCAACAAGCAACATCTACCTAGGTAGGAATATATAGATGGAATGGATAAACCCTACACTGGTTATTTACTGGATTTGCAAAAAAGAATTATTGCCAGGTAGCATACGTAACTATGGAGTCTCATGAATCCAAAATGTCAGTCATCTTCTTCAAAACCCTCGCGTGGTACTAATGGTATGAAGTCTAGTACCCAGGTGAAGTTTCTGCTTCGTAGACAATGAACGGAAGCATGACAGTACCAATGAGTAGATATCAAATAGCGACTTGGAAGTCTCGCTAATTGCTCGTTCGACTTGTCAACATCATATGTTTGGTGATGCAATGGACCCCTGCCACTTCTCACCTTCATGAGAGCACATTTCTTTGGATAAACGAAGATCATTATAAGCCCGAGTAAATATGCGAAGTAAAGGTATGAAAAAGCTGAAACCGATATCAGGTGTCGGTAGGGACAGTGACATTGCATGACCGTCAGGTATCAAGGTAAAGCTTCGGCCGGGGCTGACGAGCACCCCGGGCTGAACGGAGCGAACCCCCGAATATTGACTATTTAAACGAGACAGAGGCACGAATGTTTTGCTTATGTTTCTACTTCGATGGAGATAGATACTAAATAAAATCAAAAAATAAATCTTCTTTCGTGCTTATCGTACCCACAAAATAGACAACCATGGCTGCCGTTGCCACCCGTCAGCCCTTCGAGCCTGCTCCTGGCTTCGTTCCAACTACCACTCAAGCAACCGGAAGTTTCTTGCACTCTACACTTGACGGCGCCCCTGCCTTTGTCGATATCTCAGCTGGAGGTTCCAATGTAAAGAGCACCGAGCACTCGCTCAAAGTCATCAACTTGAGAGATTATCAGCCGCGAGTGAAGCTCGACGTCGAAGGCGTCGAGTACGTGCCGTTCAATTCCAGCCTCCAAGAGGAGAGTCTCTTGAATCCGGACAAAGCCGAGGTCAAATCCGTGGTTGAGAAACAATACTGGCCCGAATGCGCTGCACTCGTTAAAAAGCACACTGGTGCCGTTGAGGTAGTCCCCTACCACTGGCGCCATCGTCAAACCCCGAAGAACATGCAGGAGCAAGACGCCACCAAGGGGGTGAGCAGCAAGCCTGTGACGCACTTCCACATTGACAACGATGCCAGCACCGCAGAAGGTTCTCTCAAGGCGGCTCTCGGCGAGGAGGAAGCCTCGCGTTGGCTTGCATCTGGCCACTGGGGCATTGTCAACGTGTGGAAACCGATTGGGGATCCAGCATACCAGTATCCACTTGCTGTTGTCGACGTCACCAAAGTAAACTGGCAGCGCGATGTCGAAGTTGTGCTTACACGAAACAACTACAAGAATAGCATCAATGGGCTCCGCTTCCGCGACGGTTTTGATTATTACTATGTGAAGGACCTACGTGCAGATGAGGCATTACTATTTAGAAACTTTGATTCTCAGGATGGAAGGGGAATTGGGGTACCACACGCTGCAGTGGATGACGTGAACACCCCGGTTGACTGTCCGCCACGCAGAAGCATCGAGGTCCGATGCTTGGTGTTGTATGGTAACTGATTTACGAGTACGTTGAATTGCTGGACCGCTAGAATATTGGTACTGTTTGTCTCTTGTTCAGTATACTAGTCGAAATTGTATTCAGTTTCACGAGGATCGCGGATGTTAAGTTGTATTGCACAGTAATCTGTAGAAAACGGTCTGTTGACCTAGGGACTAGTTATGGATCGGTTTTGATTTGACTAGAACATAGATTCTCGGCATTTGGCGTCTTCACTAAGTTTTGTTGTCCCTAACCCTAGGTAACCCCCTAATAAACCGCTGAGAGCCTCTTGAGACCAAGGTGGAATTCAGGAGATACCAAATTTCCACCAGTTGTTCAATAGAAATCAATTAGAAACAGCACGGCCAATAGACTCTTGTTTCGCCTGCACGAAGAAGCAGGACGTCGGGTCCGACTGACGACAAGTAGAGATTACTGCTGTAAACGCTCGGGGTGTCGGGCCCGGAAGCCGACAGCCACAATCTTACAGATTCAGCCCAAGAAAAAACTTCATCCTGCTTAGTTTAGCCCCCGGGGATCCCGGCATCGAGCATCATTGAATCGAGACACAGACATATTGGGGGCGACTTTGCAAGAAAGATATGGCTTACATGCCCGAAGCAGTTCATGCCATCTCAGTATCTAGGTAGCGTACGTACGATCTCAATGAAAAATAAACTTTACAGGACAAATATTTTCGATCGACAAGCAAGCAACCATGGTTGAAGGTCAGGGTCCTCCTGAACGGTCAACGCCCGAGAGTAGTATCATTCTCAATGATGATATTGCGGTTGATATCAATGATGGTGATATCGGGCATGGTGATGACAACACATCTGTTGGAGGGGAAACATTGAATAAGGTTTTGGATGCGCAGGAAGTGAAAGCGATCACAGACATAAAAATTGTTGGTTCTGACTTGAGTTCTTCTTCGTCAGACCTGGAGACGGCAGAGAAGCCTACAGACCAGGATGAGAGTCAACATCGTGACCCCAATGAGGTTGATTGGGATGGACCAGATGATCCCGAGTGTCCCATGAATTGGCCACGATGGCGGAAATCATGGATAATCATCATCCTGAGTGTATTACGATTACTCATGTAGGTATTGTCCTCACCTTATGACAGCTCGCCATTACTCTTTTGCATGTCTGCAGGAACCCAGAATCTGACGCTATGACATTCGATATAGTCCCTTTGCCTCATCAATGATGGCTCCAGCAATACTGAACATCCATGTCGAATTTCACTCCAAAAGCGTGGTACTTGACACCCTTAGCATCTCAATTTTTATGCTGGGTGTAGGAGCAGGCCCGTTGCTCTTTGCACCGCTTTCCGAGCTCTATGGACGCAACCTCATCTACCATTTGAGTAACTTTTTCTTCACTATATCCAGTGTTGGTTGCGCAAAGGCCCCCAGTTTGAAGGCCCTCATTGGTTTTCGCCTACTAGCGGGTGTCGCCGGATCTGCAGTGATCTCGAACGGCGGTGGGACAATCGCTGATATTGTGCCCAAAAAGAGCAGAGGTCTCATTACTACTTTGATGGTCCTGGGCCAACTGATTGGTCCTGTTATAGGGCCTACAGTGGGAGGATACGTTTCAGAAGGCAAGGGATGGAGGTGGATCTTCTGGCTGCTAACGATTGTTGTAAGTCAAAACTTCTGATCACCATGTATTCCGAGTCATCGTTTCAAACCCCCTGACTAATATTGATGTGCCGAAACAGTCTGGAGTATTTACAATCCTCGGTTTCATCTTCCTGCGCGAAACCCATGCGCCCACTCTTCTTAAATGGAAAGCAGCCAAGTTACGGAAACAAACGGGCAACGAGCTGCTCTATCACAAAGGTAAATCGTCCGTTCCTCCAAAGAAGCTTTTCATGGACGCTTGTCAACGACCTCTGAGGATGCTATTTACGAACCCTGTCATTTTCATGATTTCTATCTACATTGCCCTTGTTCTTGGCTATGCATACATCTTGTTCACCTCCTTCGCTTTCGTTTTTCAACAGCGGTACGGCTTTGGAGAGGGTACTACAGGGCTTTTGTATTTTGGGATTGGCATTGGCATGCTGGTTGCGCTCGTTTGGATGAGTCGCTATAGTGATCGGATCTTCGCCCAGAAAGAGCGGCAGATGGGTAGGACAAAAGCAGAGTAAGCGTTTATCCATCTCTATCAGATATGGTCTGCCGTTATAACTAACTCATGACAATATCAGGTTCCGCCTAATACCGCTGCTATATGGGTCATTTTTTATCCCTGTGGGCTACATCATATATGGCTGGGCCGTCGAATACCATGTTTACTGGGTCCTCCCCATTTTCGCGACCATGTTGATGGGAGTGGGAACTGTTCTAGCTTTGGTAAGTCTTCTCTGTCATGAAAGTAAAACCCTATGATGTGGAAGAAAAACTGAAAAAGAATAATTCTAGGTTGTAACACAAACATATCTTATAGACGCCTTCACTGTCCATGCAGCGAGCGCAAATGCAGCAAACTCCCCCATCAGGTGTCTGGCTGCTGCTCTCTTGCCATTGAGTGGCACCTCGCTTTACGATGCGCTGACATTTGGCTGGGGCAATACAATGCTTGCATTCATCGCGCTATTGTTCAGTGTTCTACCATGGATAACGTATCGATATGGCGAACAACTACGAGCGAAATATACCGTGCGCTGACACGAAGTAATATCATGAGAGGAAGCGGCCAGCCATGTCAGGAATTGAGGGACATCGATGTGCGTCTGGTGCTCGCTACCTAGGTATCTGGAGAATGGAAGGGAGATGTCATTCCATGTACATGGCGCATACTTATACAATAACTGGTTCATTTAGAGGGAATTTCGTCAATCAAATATTTATCATTAGAATAGAGCAAATTGGACACATCACTGACTTTCAGTGCCTACAATTTGGCGAGGAATTCTTGATTTGCATACATGGAGAGAGATCGGCAAAAATATGATAAGTAGGTGGTATTCCAGTTCATAACTTAGTTATCCAGATTTAGAGAATAGAGCCCCAAAAGATTACAAAGGCAAACTTCAAATTTTACTAGAAAATGAAGATGAAATATTAGTCAATACACCATGGGATTCTTAAGTTACTCCACACAGTCTATAGGTACTAGGTTAACATAATACGTCAAATTGCATCACAACCTTAAAGCAATAATATAACAATTTAACGCCAAATCCTATCATAAATGTTCAACCAGCTAATCTCCTTCCTTGATTTGGCAAAAGTAACAACGATTCCTCTTCAAGCAGTGACAATATATTCCTTCATTTCTGAATGCCAGAAAGCACGAGCACGAGGGTCTAGAAGGACGGCATTCTCGTTATCCTTCCAAGGAGACCCGTTCTTGGGCTTTAAAAGTGATTTAGTCATGAGCCCTCGAATAAATGCCAACCCAGTCTTCTGTTGTCTTGATTGTACAGTATTCCTGTATCGCTGATATTCCTCCTCTGTAATAGCAGCAAACACAAATTTTGGAGATATTCCAATCGCGAGGCCACCCTTTTGGCCGAAACCGAATGAGGTCAACATAAAGGCCTTGAGTCCTGAGGTCTGGATTGTCTTGGACGGGTAAATAAGATGCTCAAATGGCTGCAAAGCCACCTCAATATTATCCGCATTCCTGTTCCCAGGTACGATGCCTGTCTGCAGTACTTGCATCCCCCCATTGAACATCCAGGCCCCGGCTGCACCCTTGGGATGACCCGTGAGCCATTTCTGAGAAATTGTCAAAAGTGGATTGCCGGCCGTTCTTCCCAGTTTGGTCATCTGCTGGTTGATCACGTTGGCTTCGTTTTTGTCGTTTGCTTTTGTTGACGTTCCATGAAGCGATGCTACACCAATGTCATCCACCGTCAATCCCCAGACCGCGAGGGCAGCACGAATAGGGGCAATCTGAGGATTCTGTTGTCGGAAATTGGATCCCCACAAGTTTCGAGCATCTGAGACCTTACAATCTCTGAGTCGGTCCACCGATTGTAGCATTTCGCCTATATCATCCGCCGGCATCGTTTTAATAAGCTGCAATTGACGAGCTCGCCAGGAATCAATCTCCTGAATGGCTTCGTTCAATTTCTCACGACGGTATTCGAGATTCAGTAAGGGAGATTCTGCTGCATCGGGAGCTTCGCGAGCGGCAGTAAGGATACCCTGACCTGGTGCTGGGATGGATCGGCCAATCCGGTCGCTGGCCATTTGTGTATGAGCGACGATGGCATAGATTGGAAGCCCCATCTTCAGCGCCATATCAGCTGTTGTAATGATTTGAACACCACAACCAGCAGCCTCCATGAATCCATTTCGGGTGGTTGTACTCGGTCTGCACATTTCGCTAGGAGCTCGACCCTGGAGAACCTCCTCGTCGGTATTCACTGTAGCTTTCATCTGGCCGAATTCATATGAAGCTTCTTCCCGGAAATCATCGGTGCCGCCAACTAAAGCCATTTTCGACTTTCCAAGTAAGATGGACTCGCATCCGGTATCCAGTGATCTAAAGGCTGTTAGTGGCTGAATAATCTCTGATCCATGAGTTGGACACAAAGAATGGCAATGAGTATCGCAAAAAAAGGGAGGGCGGGAGGAATACTCACTCAATAGCGGTGGCGCAAGCTCCGGAATTGGTTTTGATGGGACCGGTAGATGATAGAAGCAGAAGATTAACCCATGCACCCATTGTGTTCAAAAAGGTCTCCTGGAAAACGTCGCTGTTGGCTGCGTGCTCCATGTATCTCTCTCGATACATCTTGCGCAACGCTGAGACACCTCCAGCACCTGTACCAATGCAGTTGGCAAGCTCAGATACATGCATATGAGAATAGATCTCATAGGGGTCTTGAATGCCGGCACTGTACATAGCCTCACTGACACAGCAGAGAACATACAATGTAACCGGATCGACTTGGGAGATGATGTCCTCCGGGATGCCGTATGTTGCTGCATTCCATCCGGTTGGTAGTAGACCAGCAACCTTACGATCAAAAGAGACAGCCTTCGGAATCAATAGCCGAGCGCCTTTCTTGACTTTGACCTGATAGTCCTCCGATCCTGGTATGGCGGTGATGGAAACCTTGTCACCGTGTTGCAATTGAAAGGCTTCTGCGGTCGTCTTGGACGCTTCGAATGTGGGAAGATCCTTATCCATAACAACTTCATGAAGAAATTCTTTTTTATCGGGATCATATCCGTCCAAAATATCCGGTTCAATAGACCTAATTCCAGTGTGTTCAAGGACATACTTGCTATATTTGGAAGCAATCTCTGTATCAGGAACCGGCTCTTTTGTCTTAGAATCCACCCAGCCAACGTAATGTGAACCCTTGATTTCACCGTCATAGTGCTCTATTAGGCCCATGATCCAAGCTATCTCAAGCATACCGCCTGCTGTAAACTCCCCAGCATGCTCCATCTCCCATCTGGTTCGAGAGCTTCCCCATGGACCCAACTCGGAGAAACCGACGACGACAACCGTCCTTTGGAGATCGACCATTCCTTGCAGGTTCGGCAGGCCGCTTGTGATTGTATTAAAATCAGATAGTACCGGATAACCAACCTGAAGATTTACACGGCGTGTCTGAGGAGAAATAGTTCTATTGCTGAATGGATGCTGCTGCTTGGGTCCTCTGCAAAGAGCGTCTAGACGGCCGTCCTCTTCATTTAGTGCTTGTTGAAGCCTGCTGCGGTTGGACAATTGCTGGCGGATTCCGGATATCAATTCTTTGAAATTCTGAATGGAAGAGAGATTTCCACTCAAATCAGCAAGAATAGGTTCGTTTTCCATTGCAGCCATTATATCCGGATGAATTAGACCTAGAATGCTGAACGCCATCTCTGCCGGGCTGAAAGTAAGGGCATTTCTAGCCTCAATGGATTCAGCAAGAACATTGTTGGTATTCATAAGTCCAGTTCCACGCGTCCAGCCGATCACCGCTCCACATATGGTAAGATAGTCTGACCAGCTTTCAGAATGGAAACGGTTGAATAAAGTCTCCAATCCTAGCTTGGACTCTGAATATAGACCATCTCCACCGAATGTCCCATGATTTGGCGAAAGTGGAAGAATAACCGTAGTCGGTCGCGTGTTATAACTCCTCTTCTTCTTTTGCTGCTTGATGTGTCCTAAAATGCGAAGAAGATTCGTCAGCATTAACCGGTGGCTAAGCTCTGATTTGGCGTCTATTCCATCGACTTGTCCAGTCTCGCCAATAGCGGCAAAGGGTATGATCACGTCGAGATCTCGATCTCCATCCTTGGTGTCGTAAATGTAATTGACAAGCGCTTCACAGTCCTGTTTGCTGGCTTGGTTAAAGGGAAGTACGGTGAGCTTACTACCCTTGGAACCGTGTGCCTTGTACATCTCATTGAAAAACTTTGTAGTTGAAGCAGGTGGTGCCCGGCTCGTAGTGACGAAGACTTCAGCACCCCCTTCTAGCAGTCCCCGAACAATATCAGATGCTATTGAACCTGGTCCGGCACCGGTCACGAGGACGATATTTCCCGAGAAAGACAAACCAGTGGTTTCGCCAGTCTTTAGATGATTCATGAAGATATCTGTCCAATTACTGTTGTATTTCCATTCGGTTCCAACCTGCTGCTTCAGGTGGATGACCGGCTTTCGTATTCCACCAGAGGTACTTCCTTTCAGACCGTACTTCATTATATCAACGAAACTGCCACTTTGAATCAACATATTTCTAGGTACCTCCTCATAAACAATTTTGCCGTTTTCGTTGATCCTCGTTTGGGGACCTTGTGCTGGCTTGGTATACACGAATACTGGAGATCGTGTCTGAAGAGAAACCATACTCTGCCTGAGATCACGAAATAAGGCTTGTTTCGTCGGAAATGTACTCAAGATATCGTCACATGTTGGTGTCCATCGATTGAGAATCATGCGGATTCTATTTCGGCTGTCGCTGGAATCGGATCTACCAATTTGAAGCTCCTGCTTCAGGGCAATCAAATCCACTCGAGCCCAGTTCCACCATGAATCATATACACGGATCTTTCTTGAGTCAAAAATTGGCTTCGTCCCGGAAAACATATCATCACCGAACTCAGAAGTCCAGTGACTAAGCGTCTCGAGAAGCGTATCATCTGAGTCATTGGTCGTTTCTGTGATTTCGTCACCCGTTCGTTGCTTTATGAGATTGCCAATGACCTCATAAATATCTGCTAGCGCGATTTGATGTTCTTTCTGTGCTGCTTCAAGAGCTTTCGCATCTACCAGAGGTGTCTGTGCAGCCGATGGGCTGGCCGATCCAGCAGTCAAAGAGAAATTCGCAAAAGCAGCGTAGCGTCGAACAACATGATCAAAGAATTCCTTCGCGGCGTCGATACTTGTAAGTCGGGAGGGTGGCTCGAGTGTGATCGAGTAGGAAATGGCAATGTCCTGCCTTTGCGGACCGAGGCCCCAGCGCGAGCTCAGATATTGTCTGATTGCTTGCTGGTTGAAAGAAGCAGGCATTTTGGATGAAACAAGTTTAGAAATTAGACTTGAAACCTGTTTTCCGGGTCGTCCCTTGAAACCACCTGCACATGCTGCACCAAGGGCAGCCAGTGGCATATCCTCGGAGCCATCAGGTAGGCTGCCCAATTCGCTGCCGAGATCTCCCACAATCTCGTTTTGTAGAGTGGACTTTCCTGCATGAATTTATCAGTAACTAGCCTTTCCGGTATCAACATATCATCCAACCTACCTCCGGAGAGTTCCTGGATCGATTTTGAAGTAGGAATTTCATCAAATTGCTTCCGCAATTTCTGCGCAACAACGGCAATAATTATATCTAAAGCAGTCATTGGAATATCGTCGACTGTGGCCGTTGCTATCGTAGAAAAAGAGCCAGTCTCTACACGTGGACTGGTCTCTGCCACCGTGCTGGGAGCGGGACTCTCAGCAGGGGGTGCTGCTTTTGCGTTTGACGGCGCTGCGCTGGTAACGCTCTCCGTTTCGCCATCATCATATTCATAAAAGATCTCTTTTCGACTGTCACTAGATGACAAAAACTGTCTTACTATGGTGTGAGACTCGGCATGTTGTTCCATCGCTGCTTGTTTCTTGGCCATGTTGGCCAAAACCCGGCTGGGCCCGACCTCGACATAACGCTCGATGATAGGAGTCTCATGTAGAAAGGCTTTTTGCGTCTCAATCCTGTGTATAATTTTAGTCCCTGTGTCATTCATTTTGTAAGGGGCGCATAAATAGACAAACATACCATCGAACAGGAGAGGCCAACTGATGTCTAGTCATTTGTGTATTAGCCTCAAACCTCGCCCATTTCTTCAAGATGTCGCTTGTACTCACGATAGTAATTCAATTAATAATTTGTGAGCTAGGTGTTGTTTCTGTGGCCCTGACCGACCCTCAGTCGAGTGTCCTAGTTCTCGCTTCATAGTTGCTGAACATATGGATGAGGACTACCAGTGTCTTGTATGATGGAACCAGCCCAGCAGGATTCTTTGTCTTTATTCACAGACAGAAGCAGTTCTGAAATAAAAAGTAGACTTGTCTTTGGTTGTATACAAAGCCGACCCCAGAATAATGTCGGTTACTATCACAGCTGGCTTTCGGGGCCGTCGAACCGATAACTTCGGCCCTAACCCTGACATGTCCGAGCAGGCAAGTCCACCCGATAGGGGATTCTTATTTGATTTAGTTTATATGTCCATTAAGTATGACTTTTCCGATGTCCCCGTTTCAGCTAGTCTTTATCCTTCGGCAGATGGGAATTCAGGTCCGACACGGTCAATGATTTGGCCCCTGGCCGCAGCTTGCCTCAAGGGTGAGTATGTTTATATATACATCATCCAATGGACTACAACGTTACTATACCAAAAGAACAACGACAAATTCGATTCCACGGTGGTATTACGCTGGTAATCTCGTTCTTATCACAAGTTGCACCACCTCAAGTGCTGATTTATTCTCACCAATTCCTTCACAATGTCACCTGCCGCCATTATTAGTAGCGATGACACTGCTAAGAGCGTCGATGCTAAAGCTTCGACTAAGACCGCAATTGCACCAATCTCCAGAAACTTTCTACATGTGATTGATGAACGTACTGGACAGTACTATCAGATTCCTATCCACCACAATGCTATCAGCGCCAATGAATTTAAGAAGATCAAAGCCCCAGACACCGAATACTACGCGGACCAGAATGAAAATGGAATCCGAGTCTTTGACCCCGGATTCACAAACACCGCTGTGGTGGACAGCAAAGTTACTTATGTGTTCGTAACACCATCTTGAGACATACCAAGACACACGGAAAGTGTTTTTTCTTGTACTAACAAATTCTCCAGTGATGGCAAGAGAGGCAAAATCCAGTATAGGGGCTATGACCTCGCGGATGTCGTCGCCAACGGCAAGAAATTCATCGACACTGCTCATCTTATGGTATTCGGATTTTGGCCCTCGGCTGAAGAAGGAGCAAATTTCCAGCGCAAGCTATTTGACGCAATGCATATTGAGCAATGTGTCTTTGATACCATCCGTGCATTTCCGTAAGTATCTTATCAACAATCCACTCTCCTCAGAGAGAAATCCCTGACATAATAATAAGGCCAACTGCTTCTACGACTCTCATGTTGACGGCGGGATTGGCGGCTGTGCAAGCTACTCAAATGGACAAGGTCCCCGCTCACATGGCTAAAAACCTCTATCTCGGAAACCCAGCTCTGGTTGATGAGCAAATAATCCGACTAATGGGTGTACTGCCCATCGTCAGTGCAGTCGCATATTGCCATCATACCGGCCGTGCTTTCAAGTCGCCGCGATCCGACCTGACTTACATTGAAAACTTCTTGTACATGTGTGGTCACGTCCTGGAGGAAACCGGGCTCCCTAATCCCCGCTATGTCGAAAACTTCGAGAGACTCTGGTCTCTCGTCGCTGATCACGAGATGACTTGCTCCACCGCAGCTTTTCTTCTTACTGCCTCCTCCTTGCCAGACCCTTTCAGTTGTATTATTTCTGGTATCGGAGCATCGTATGGCCCTCTTCATGGCGGTGCCATTGAATTTGCCTACAAGGACATGGCCGATATTGGTAGCGTGGCCAATTGCCAGACCAAGATTGACCGTGTGAAATCGGGCAAGGAACGCCTCTTCGGTTATGGACATCGTGTCTACAAAGTTACTGACCCGCGGTCCGAACATATCCAAGCAGTCTTGGAGACTCTGAAAGAAGAAATCGACAACGACCCTCTGTTAAAGGTTGCTTTCGAGTTGAACAGGATCGCGCAAGAAGACGAATATTTTGTTTCTCGCGGCTTGAAGCCCAACGCTGATTTGTTTGCAGCTTTCACTTACGGAGCAATGTGAGTTTTATTGCACGATTTTTACACTGTACAAAACTAACTTTTCCTTCTGTAGGGGCTTCCCTCCGGACTTTATCCTTACCATTTCAACTATATCCAGAACCCAAGGACTGATGGCGCACTGGAAAGAGGCTATGTCTGGAAAACCACTTATCTGGCGCCCAACACAGATCTACACGGGCAAGCTCGATCAGAAGATGGACTCTAACTGAGAAATCAATTGCTTTGGACTGTAGTGGCCGAAGAGGTGTTGAAATTTATTCCGCTGTAAGATCGTACCATATATAGTTTGTTGGAAGTCTTGGAAATTTTGAAACAGCAGATCTTGAAAATTGGTTCCATGTGATTATCTAGAAATTATAAACCATCTAAAATATACTATCTACATAGGGTCAAGAAAATTTGAAACCTCTCCTAACAGTGAATGGGTAGGTTAGATTTAGAGAAAGAAGAATATATCTCTGTCCACTGTAGAATTGTACCTAGGTAAATATCCCTGATCCTACAGAAATGTAAACCACAATGTTTTAGGGCAAAATCTCAGTAGGTATAGTCAAGTGTATTTGCCTGAAACATGGTCAAAAACTTGGTGCTTGACGATGCTGTCTTGAAGAGTACAAACTTCTTAACTACGTATCTAGAATTAGGCCTGCCGTGGCTCACATCTATGGATACACAAAGTCTTGCCGCCGTACAAATTGTACCTAAAAAACACATACATACATGTACCTATAACTCTAGCGTTGACTGTCTGGAGCTCCGTAGTCCGGGACTTGGGGCTGTTGGCGCCGTCGTTGGGTACATGTACGTGTGCTTCTAGTACCTACCGCGTTGACCTTCCGAGCCCCGACCAAATCCCGGCCACGTTCCGAGTTAACTTCAAGGCTGAAGTGTACTTCGCGCGTCTTTCGGTATATACGCGCTGGAGTCGAAGTGGAAATGAGTTCTGTATTACTACGACCGACCACCCAGCTCGGTGGTTCATTAGCCTCCCCCCGACTGCTTTCCCATCCCATGCACTCAGCGTCGGCTTATCTTTCGAGCAAGAAATGGCCGGGCTTGGAGTTACCGACAGCAGTCAGCCGCCTTCTGTTGTGCCTAGATAGATACGCCGCTTCAGCCATCCTCTTCGTCACAGTCTTTTCTTAACGACAGTTTTCCTGGTCTTCGCCAATTCTTAGGGATGCTTACGAAGTAAATCTTCCACTAAGTTCTAAGGCAGAGGCAATTGAATGTATCCAATCATCAAGATGGAGCATTTTCTTCCTGGTACGACGCCTAATACAAACCAAAGCTCTGCATCTACCCCCTCAATGACCTACATTACTCCCTCGACGGAAGTGGAAGATGATCCGTTCTGCCCTCGGGTTACCTTCTCACTTGTGTACAAAAATCTCAAATACTCGACATCCTTATCAAGCAACCATGCCATTGATTTGTCTCAGCACAGGGCTGTTTTCCTCGCGTCATTAGAGGAATCCAGTTACAGTCCCAACGAAACCCTGGGCGCAATCGAGTGTCTTCTGATCCGCTTTTTCCAGTTTCTGTTAGATCGCCAGGTCCCGAATACACTAATTCTACCGTTAGTTGTTGCCTTTCGCAGAGACTTTTTGCTATTGAACGATATCCACTCGTTGATAGCTTCGTTGCAAGAACCAATAGAAGCCAAGCGGGCTTTGCTTTGCACGTACTACACAGCGATTTTACGATGTGGTCTGACACCAATTACACATCTGCGGGAGAGTGCCCTCTTGGAAGCTGCGGAAAAAGAGGATGTCAAGCTAATGGCCATTTTTGGAGGCCAAGGGGCGTCCAATCCGAGGTGCTTCCGGGATCTGCAAGACTTATACAACACATATGCTCCATTCTTGGACGACCTAGTCAGCACAGTCGACAACGCACTATATGAACTCTGCGTCATTCCTGAGACTCGTGATTTCTTCAGGGGCCGCGAGATATGCTTGCTGTCGTGGCTCAGAAACCCACATAGAGTCCCGGACGAGCAATTTCTTGCAACCGCGGCAGTCAGCTTTGCAATCCATGGAGTTGTTGCTCTAGCGCACTGGTGCGTTACCTGCAAAGTTCTCGGCAAGCATCCTGGGGTTTTACGTTCTCTTCTAGCTGGAACAAGCGGACATTCCCAAGGCATTGTCGTAGCTGCTGCCATATCCGCGTCCGATTCCTGGTCATCATTCTACGAAAACGCTGTACTCGTTACAAAAACATTATTTTGGACGGGTTATGAGAGCCACCAGGCTGCTCCACGTCTAACTCTTACCTCCGCCGCAGTTCAAGATGCGGAAAACCGTGGCGAGGGACAGCCAAGTCACATGCTGCACGTCTCTGGACTTTCAAGCAAACATGTCATTTTCCTCCTTGACAAATGCAATCAGGATATCCCGCTTGAGAAAAGGGTTTATCTGGCTCTTTCCAATTCGAGATCTAGCTTCACAATTGCCGGTCCGGCCTCCTCGCTGGTTCGATTCAGTCAGCTCATTCATGAGATTAGAGTGGGCAGAGGAGTAGACCAATCTCGCATTCCATTCGATAAAAGAAAGCCCGAACTTGAAACGCAGTTTCTTCCCATCAGCTCACCTTTTCATACCCCCTATCTTGAGACAGCTTCTCAAATCATCAAGAGTCGGCTTTCTGATCAAATTTTGAAGTCGGAGCAGCTAACCATTCCTGTCTATGATACTCGGGATGGATCGAACGTGGCAGTAGCGACTGCAGGGGAAAATATTCTACCTTCGCTCATAGATGCTGTCACCATTCATCATGTTGACTGGCCGTTGGTTCTAAAGTCTGCTAATTATACACACGCGTTAGTCTTTAGCAAGGGCCTTAGCGACATGATTGCCAGCAACACTGACGGGAAAGGAGTGCAGATTATATCTGCTACAGAGCTGACAGCCACCAATGCGCGGTTCGGATCCAAATGCAGCATTTTTAGCCCGAGTTTGTCTGAGTCATTCCTCTATCCTCAAAGCTGGGAGGAGCAATTTCGGCCACGACTTTCACGGTCTGCAAACGGCTCTATCCAAATTGAGACCAAGATGAGCAAAGTGCTGTGCGCACCACCGCTAATGGTAGCCGGAATGACCCCAACTACGGTGCCCTGGGACTTTGTCTCAGCGGTCATGAATGCAGGTTACCATGCGGAGCTTGCCGCTGGAGGTTATTTCAACGCGGAAACTATGTCTAAGGCTATTGAAACGCTTTCGATTAATGTCCAGGCTGGCATGGGTATCACCTGCAACCTCATATATGCTAGTCCGCAGTCCATGGCATGGCAGATAGCCATGCTCCGTCGCCTTGCTCGTACTCAACGGCCCATTGACGGACTCGCAATCGGAGCTGGCGTTCCCAGTCTCGACGTCGCATCAGAATACATCACTTCCCTGGGATTGAGGCACATCTCTTTCAAACCCGGATCAGAAGACGCAATCGAAAAAGTCCTCGAAATCGCAAAAGCTCACCCAGATTTCCCCATCATAATCCAGTGGACTGGAGGCCGAGGTGGCGGTCACCATTCCTTCGAGGACTTCCATTCTCCCATTTTACGACTTTACGGAAAAATCCGCCGCTACCAGAATGTCGTCCTCGTCGCAGGCAGTGGCTTTGGTGACGCTACGGGGTCCTATCCTTACCTGACAGGGTCCTGGTCGGTGGAATATGGCTATCCATCAATGCCATTTGATGGAATTCTTCTGGGAAGCCGAGTGATGGTAGCTAAAGAAGCCCATACATCGCAAGCAGTCAAGCAACTGATTTGCAATACTCCTGGAACTCATGACGGCAACTGGACCAAGTCCTACAGTCAACCTATTGGGGGCATTGTGACGGTACAGTCTGAAATGGGACAACCTATTCATAAAGTTGCGACAAGAGGCGTACTTTTCTGGAAAGAGATGGATGACAAAGTTTTCAGTCTTCCCCGGGCTAAACAACTGGATGCCATCAAGGTTCGCAAAGACTACATCATACACAAACTGAACGAGGACTTTGCGAAGCCATGGTTTTGCCGCAATTCCAACGGGGACAATGTTGATTTGTCGGAAATGACGTACTTGGAAATTCTCTCTCGCTTGATCAGTCTGATGTATCTGCCCAAGAAGGGCCGGTGGATTGACCCATCATACCAAATCCTGGTACACGACGTCGCAGTACGCATCTTAGAACGCTTGGACGTGGCCTGTGAGATTGATGAGTCATGCAAACCAGATCAGCTCGAACAAGTCTTCCTTCAGAAATGTCCCCAGGCAAGCACGTCAGTCATCCACCCGGAAGACGCTTCGTGGTTCTTAGAGCGTTGCAAACGCCGCGGCCAGAAACCAGTCAACTTTGTCCCCGTGTTAGACGAGAATCTGGCTACCTGGATGAAGAAGGACTCACTTTGGCAGTCGGAGGATATCGAAGCTGTCATTGATCAAGATCCCGGTCGAGTTTGCATCTTACAAGGACCCGTTGCTGTCAAGTTTTCACAACGTGTCGACGAACCAGTAGCTGATATCCTCAATGGTATCAAGAATTCCTGGATTGCGATGCTCACTGAGGAGTTCTATCGAGGTGAAGATGTACCAGTTCAACATCCTGTTTGGAAGTCCATTGTTACACCCAGCAGCCAGTCCAATATCAAAGTCACCGAGCATGATCACGGTTTCACGGTGCAAGCTATTCTTGGTAGAGCCATTCCTACTCGAGAAGAATCCCTTCATTATCTTGCCAGCAAGACCCACGGCTGGATGAGGGCCGTACTGCTTAGCGACTTCATTCTACAAGGCCACGCTAAGCGATCAAACTTTCTGCGAGAATGTTTTCAACTTGACGAGGCGAAAATAGTGGCAATCGACAAGGTCAATGGTAGGATGCTTCTAAAGACAGCTATCGACGGTGGCAAACATCAAAGGACGTTGGTCGAAATGTCCAGTCCAGATGGCCTCTCCATCACCGCTCAGATTTTACATTACAGTCCTGGCAGGAACACTCCTACTGCGCTTCATACAAAGTTCCAGTACGATCCACAGAATGCTTTATACCCACTCACCGAGGTCATGGAAGACCGAAATATGCAGATAAAATCATTCTACAGTCGGTTATGGCTCGGATCTGAGCCAGAGAGCAACTCGGTCGGTGGTATTCATTCCACATTTGGTGGTTATCGCACTGTAATGTCCACCGAGATTCTCAATGGCTGGGTCGCGTCCGTTGGCTTGTCACACTCCAACGATCGTCTTGTTTCGCCCAACCCTGAGCTTTTCCCGCTTAATGCTACCATCATTCCGGCATGGGAAGCTTTGGTGCAGCCTCTTATGGTTCCGGAAATCGATGGCGACCTCTTGAGATTGGTGCATTTATCTATTGAATTCGAACTGTTTTCGGGATCCACGCCATTACGCATTGGACAGACTGTGGAGGTCAACTCTCATATCAAGTCTATCACAATTGACGATAAAGGCAAGACTGTAGCGGTTCGTGCGGTGATTTCACGAGACGGTCTTCCTGTGGTGGCTATCATCTCCAAATTTCTGATTCAAGGCTCCTTCTCCAATTTCAAGGGCACTTTTCAGGACAATACCGAACCGGACATGGTCCTCAATGTGTCGTCATCGATAGATGACATCGTTCTCAGGACCAGACCGTGGTTTCAGCTGCAGGATGAGAAGACGGAACTAGTAGGCAAAACTCTTTGCTTCAAATTGAGTTCGTTCTGTACCTGGAATGCACCAAACGTGTTCGATACCCTGCGCGTGACTGGTGATGTCTTTGTCCAAGATCGTCGTGATAGGCTCCGAAGAATTGGCTCAGTCGATTTTGACGCTACCAACGCTTCCGGGAACCCTGTCATGGACTTCTTGACTCGCAAAGGAAAGCCCGCGGTCGAGCGACATGAACTTGAAAAGCCTGGGTGGTCTGGCCCTTCAACTAAGACAATCAAAATGCCACACGACAACGAGGTTTATGCCCGAGTTTCCAAGGACTACAACCCTATTCATGTATCGCCAATCTTCTCAACTATCGCCAGTCTACCAGGAACAATAGTTCATGGCATGTACACGTCGGCTGTAACCAGTGCAGTGCTAGACCATGTCGCCAATGATTTCAATCACATCCGCACACGACGTTACACAGTTTCATTCATCGATATGGTGCTTCCAGGCGAAGAAGTAGAGTTGAAGTATTCTCACATTGCAATGCTTCAAGGAAGACTGGTTCTCCGGATCCAAGCCTTCAAGGCTGCCACAGGCGACAAGGTCTTGGAAGGAGAGGCCGAGCTCGAGCAAGTGCCGACAGCTTATATATTCACGGGCCAGGGTAGTCAAGCGCCAGGAATGGGTATGGAACTTTACAGGTCTAGTTCCGTGGCAAAGAAAATATGGGATGATATTGACCAATATCTATTGGAGAACTATGGTAAATTTCATTCGCTCGGGTTTCTTGCATTTGGCGCTAATGACGGGTTTAGGATGGTCAATTCTTAAGATGGTTCAGGAGAACCCGAAACGGCTCACCATATACTTCTCTGGAAAGAGAGGACGCGCGATACGTGATCGCTACCTCTCTATGACCATATCCTCAATTGGACCAGATGGACAGCTAGTTAGCACCCCGTTACTGCAGGGAATCACTCCCAGCACGCGATCATTCACCTTCGAAGATCCCAAGGGTCTTCTCTACGCCACTCAGTTTGCACAGCCAGCCATTGCAGTCCTCGAGAAGGCCACCTTTGAAGATATGCGAGCAAATGGTTTGATTCAGGAGGGTGCCTTGTTTGCAGGTCATTCCCTGGGCGAATTTGGCGCTCTCGCTTGTCAAGTCGAATTCCTTCCTTTCCAACAACAGATTGATATTGCTTTCTATCGTGGATTGACCATGCACAACGCCGTCAAGCGTGATAGTACGGGTGCGACTGACTTTTCAATGGTTGCTGTTAATCCTGGTCGAGTGAACAAGCGTAGGTCTTTTCCTAGCAATTTCCTACTTACAGTTTTGAGGTTGAGTTTCAGATGGCTAAAAAGATTTCATCTCTAGGAGCTTTTGATGAGACCTCTTTACGCCGGCTCGTCGACATCATCGCTGAGCAAAGCGAGAAACTACTTGAAATCGTCAATTTCAATGTCGAGGGTGAACAATACGTTTGTGCTGGCCACGTGAGTTTATCCCCTATCATCCTCCCAGTGTTAATAAGCCCCAATAAAACTAATCCTCAAAAGAATGCCAATCTCTACGCTCTGGCCCAGATTCTTAACCAAGTCTCGCGGATGCCAACAGAGCAGATAGCACTCTGGTCGCGTGAAAGTGTCCTAGTAGGAGGCAGCCCGCAGCCAAACGAGACCTATAGTCCAAGCACCGCCGCGATAAACAACTTTGTCAGAGACGCCGTCCGTCATGCCCACGAGCTGCCAAAACCCATCATACTTTCGCGCGGCCAAGCCACCATTCCACTACAGGGTATCGATGTTCCCTTCCACTCCGCCCAACTCCGATCTGGAGTCGCTGCCTGGCGCAAGTTCCTGCTGAGTCGCATTCAGCCCGAAGATATCGAGCCGAGTGACCTGCTGGGCCGGTTCGTGCCGAATGTCATGGGTCGGCCGTTCTCGTTGGATCGAGAGTATATCGCGGAGGCGATGCGGGTGATGGGAAGTAAGACGCTGCAGACGGTAATGAATGAAGGTGTTGTTCATTAGTAGCTCAATTGTTCTTTGTTAATAACTCATGTTGATCTTCTTTCTCGGTATGTTTATGTTTGGGATATATGTTGGCGTTATTTGTCTTTCTTAGAGCGGCATGATTATTTGTTGGAGGAAGGCTTCTATTTCATTTCTCAAGACTGTGACTTTACCTGTGACTGAGCAATTTGATAACACTAGATTCGACTCTCATCATGATAGGAACGAAGATGGCTCGTAGATCCATAAACCTAGCAAATGCTGCAGGATAGCAGAAGACACGTTCCCAGAGCAAAACTGTTTCAACACTACCTTGTATGCTAGACTATTTGTGATGCATCTCTTGAACTTGACTATACAGATCTCTTGTAAAGTTGTTATGACTGAGCACGTTTGAAGATATCCTTAGAGGATCTACTGTATGTGTAAACAGTTCCAGCCTATGTTATTATTTTCCAGTGTCATACACTTTCTTTTGCCATGAAAACCATTGCTTCGGTAAAGATAGAGATAGCTTAAAGTTAGAATGATATTAAGGAGTTAAAGTATATAAATTCTATCAACGATATGACACGTATGTGTATGTGTAAAACGCCCTATAAATATGCCCAAAAGTTTATCCGTCTATCCACGCCTCCTGTCTTTTGTTCCATATTGCGTTTATATTGTGTATCCTTTAATTCAACATACTTGATCGTTCTTCTTTATGAGAAAGTTGTAATAACCAGTTAGAAATATCATCGGGAATAAAATGATTTGCGATATCGTGGTCTTCGTGCTGCAAGAAATTCTCACAGTCGAGAAAGTTGTTGATAGGATTTGTGTTGCATAGATCGGAAGAAGGGTCGTCTGAGCAAGGGTAGAACATGATAGGAGTAGCTGCTGCTACAGCTCCTCCTGTAGTTGTTGGGGGAAATTGTGTTATGGGATAGTTTGGTATTGGTGTTGTGCCTAAGGACAAAGCGGGAATGGATTCGGTAACTAGGGAGAGGTCTTCAGTACTGGTGCTTCTAGAATCGATATGCGATACGCTGGAGAGCCCGGAGGGGTAGATGTGATGATGCTGTTGCCGTTGTTGTCGCTGCTGCTGCTGATTTATAAGGTAAGGGTGATGGCCTAGATTTTTTATCTCTTCGATAGATGTTATTGCATTAGGGTGATTCCTCTCTTGTTGCTCTGACGAATGGTCCTTATCACCCGGAAAGTCGGACAGACTTGGATAATCCGCTTGACCGTCTACCAGTGATAGCTTCATTTTCTTCGGAAGTGACTGATTGGGTAGTGAAGACGAAGGGGGGCCTTCTGAGAGCCGTTTTCTTGATGATCCCGGGTGAAGCTGTTCGGACGAGGAGGGGGGCGTTGGTACTTCGAAGAGAATCTTTCGACAGGCCTTTGCGATCTCCAAACACCATGAGATACCCAAGAAAGTTTTCCCAGTGCTGCAAATCGGTATATTCGGGTCGACCAGGATCTTATAGGCGTCGCGTACGCCCTCCATTAGATCTAGATCTTCAAGCATATAAACACTCGGATTCTCGAAGAATCGCATGCAGATTGAATGACCGGCGATCAGAGGGTAGCTGCGGAGTATTCTATAAATTCTTAGAAACAGATCGATAATTAGATCGGAATCAATTGTGACCTTGGATCTTACCTGCACAATAAAGCCAACGATCCTTCTGTTGGTGTTTGGTTAACCACTCTATTGATGATCTTCAATGCAGCCCTAGCGTTCTTCAGTTCGATCTCTTTGCTATTGGGCGTATCCGAGCGGCTGTGGATTAACACTTGGGCAATGTGATAAGCATAATCGAGCTCGATTTGCCAATTATCTTCAACAAGTCGATTATTGTTCTTGTTGTTGTTGTTGTCGCCGCCATTATTATCGGTTGAATTCTCGGGGAAGAGGTGCAAGGTACGCGAATGCCATTTTTGAGCCAACTTGTCAAGTCGGGCAATCTGGCTTTCACGATATGAGGAACCCTTACGCGCCGCCCGGGCTGAATAGAGAGATATGTAGGTCTCCTCCCAGATTGTAGTGATATATATATGCATCATCCAACTTTGCTGACCGAGACTGATGGTACCACCCTCGGGAGCCAATGGAAGGTCGGAGTGGTAAAAGTAAAGATCAAAAGGCAAACCGTTGACGCTGGTTCGTTGTTTATCCAAGACAAAAAGTGTCCAATATAGCGTTCTCCATTCTTCAAAGTTAGGATGATCTACTTTCGACATGGGCGATTGCTCAGAGTCCATGGCCTTGAAAAGATCACAGGCCATGTGGCAGATCATGTCAAAGACGCAACTTTCGTGATATTCTCGAGCGACCAATGCCTGTGCCAGAAAAACTTTTAGTATTGCATCGAATGATTAGGTACGGGAGCTTACCAGAGTAGCTAATGCTTGTAAATTGACATGACGGGGTTGAAGGAAGAATTTCAAATGGTGCAACGCCCTAAATGAATTAGCCAAGAAAGCAGGGAGTAACTCCTCATTCATTCCCTTGGGATAAGATTTGTCCATTCGAGCCAGTCGGGCTCGTAATCCCGAAGAGAGCACTATAATATTGTTGAAACACAAGTTATATGCTTCGTCACTTTTAGAGTCAGGGCCGGAACTATATTGCGCCTTAATTGCTTCGCGCAAGCGTGACTCGTTGAAGATGGGTGTTACGGCGTTAAATTTGTCGAGGAACAGTTGCAAAGATGTCTCGAGAATTGATTGGGGCGGCAGGGACACAAACTGCCCACCAGGAAGCAGGCTCACTGCGTTCGCATCATCGAAGGTGGGGAATGTGTCATATAGTGTCTTCAGTTCGGAAAGGGCCGATGGACGGGCATTTGCTAAGATCGGGCTTGTCGACACATTGTTGGTATCACTGGATGACGAGTCGGGCGATGGTTTGCGGGATCGATTACCCTGTAAAAGATTATGGACTGCCTGCCGCACCTTCTCCAGGAGGGCACGATTGCCAATAGAAGTCCCCGATATTGTCTGGGGTTCTTGTTCTGGTCCAGATTTGTGGAGCTCAGCATGGCGACTCCAATAGTCCTGGCCGTCTAAAGCGCTTGAGAAAATCAAGTCTATATCATCTGCATCATTACACACAGCTTCCGGGGTTGACGATGAGCTCTCTGATCGCAATCGCGGGTTTGACGCATCCGAGGAACTTCTTTGAGGAGTTGGAATCTGTCCGACAAGACTGAGGATCGTGCTGTCGATTGAGTCTAGCCGAGCTGCAAGACCTGAAACCGCTTCAACCCTAGAATACAAATCTTGCTGTCAGTTCGGTTTCTGAATTTTGTTATTGCAGCAAAGTGAAACATACAATTGTTTCACCGGATTCACGCGCTTTCCACGAGTTGGGAATTCACACAGTACGCCAGCTTTTTCGCAGCTAGAGCATTGAGGCAGTTGTCGATCGCACCGAACCTTACGATTCCGGCACTGATCGCATGCAGATGGGGCCGGGGGATCGTCAGACTCGTGCGATCTCGCTCCTGCGCTTTGATTATTGTTCTGTTGTTGACCCATAGCCTTACAGGATCGATCGACAAGATTAGCGGAACCTCGACTCAACGGAGGAAAAACCCAAAGAGATCCAATCCTTCCTTAGAACACGTTGTGCGACATGGTAGTTATATTCCAGTCGGACCTCAGTCAATGATAATTAATTACATACCTGGAATATTCTCTGATCCTTGCAACAGCCCCATTACGCCTATTTTCCACCATGATGGGCTGAGTCATGGAACCGAGTCAAGGATCAGAACCAACTATGCGCCTCCTGGGCTGACTATTCCAGTGGTGATAAGAAGGAGCCATGTGCTGACGATGCAATGTTCAGCTTCATGTTAGAACCAACGCTTCTTTTTCGGGGGAAGCTTTTTAGGGCGCGCCAGGATGATTTTCAGACCCTGGAATATCTTAGCTGCAAGATAGGCTTTTTTTAGCGGTAATTGTGTATCTGCACTATTCTGCAGCAGTTCGTAATGTTGGCGCGATGATTAATATCTCCGTAGTGCGCCACGTGTAGAAAGTACGAAGTATTTTGGGAATACCACTGGCCCTTGCAATTTATTTGCTTTTTGCGGTAATTTGAACGTTCAAGTAGCTAGACCCGCGTTCCGTACAGCATTTCCCTATGCAGAGCTCAGATTGATACGTATCCCACTGCTCATACTAGACGCTTACGGTAACTATTAGGTAGAAGGAATCAGCCTAGCCGTGCTAAAGAATTCACCGAGTACTTCGTATTTTTTTCAAGTTCCAGCCCCGTTCCGATTTCATAGATGCACGATCAGGCAATGGTCGTAATAATCCGCAAATCAAGAGACTGGAAATGAAAACAGTAGCATACGCATGCATACCTTGAGGAATGGAACATTTTCCAATAAGGCTCTTGAAATCGTAATTCACCTTCATCGACCTGGCGGAAGAGACCACACTTAGGGTTTTAAGGTCACGTGAGTTTTTGATGATACTGATTTTATAGCTGTGGACTACCAGTAATGCGCGGTCTGTTTGCTCACTTCCAACACTATCAACAATTTTAATTTTGACACCTGTAGTAAATAGGGGCCCTGTAGTGCACATTTTACTAGCATATGTACGTACGTAGCAACTATGAGGCGGTACATACCTAGGTATATTCTGTTATTGGGGGACACTGGAACCAACGTTGAAGAACGTGGCCTGGGCAGCGAGTGAAAAATCCTGAAAATTCCAGCTATAAAGGGACATTCGCATACCTACCTCCACTAGTGGATCATAGTGTGTCAGCCACACAAGAAGATGTTGGACTAATCACACTCGCGCGGTGACCATCTGTCATCCCGGGAGTATACGAACCTTAGCTACTAGCTGTTAGTCTAGCCTGACGCAGACTAATGGGTTTCATAGGAGACTGGCCAACCACATCTCAAGAATACTCGGGATATGAGATTTGTGGGACCTTTCTCGTTCTCGTTCTTCAGAAGAGATTACCACGTACTGACATCGTGAAAAACATACGTTATTATTGATGCTGGGTCTCGTATATCTATCGCATCCACCTACTTTAACCTTGCCAAATTATGTAGTCTACGGCTCTCCCGCTGTGATCAGGTAATTGCATAGCGCATGCATAGCTGACATGGATAATACGAAAAGAACTAAAAAGGGTATAGTTTACGCACTGTCGTACAAATTGGTAGGTTGATATCACGTCCGTTATATCTCCACAACTGTAAATCAGATCCACACGTCTTTAAAGCTTATTTTACGTACTACGTGTACCTATTAACCACGTCTGGTAGTTGATTCAGCTACAATTCTAGTACTCCGTACGTACTCCGGATGTATTGTTCCCTTGTCATAAGTACAGTCATTAAGGGTCCCAGCCGTCCACGCGAACTCTCGCACATGCGGAGCATCGCGCAATCATATGGCGGTTTCTCTTACTGAGACTGCCTCATTCCTGAATGTCATTAGGCCCGAATCTCGACTGCGCTCAGACACTTAGGGTCGGCCCAACGCCGACATGGCTTGGTGCTGTATGTACTACTATTTAGGTATGCAAAGGAACTTTGGGGAAGCTTTTTCTGTACGAGATAACCGTTACAGTAGTTTGTACCGAGTCATACCTTCGTCACAATTGGATCCAGATATTCTTCAACTAAAGAAAGATAACATGGATTTGAAGCTACAGTCTGCCCTCAACCATTATCGCAATTGATCTTGGCATGCAGGGAACATAAGTCTGGATGTCGTCCATAATGTTTTTATTGGTTCGGAGATTTAAGATTAGTCTTTTTTGCTATCGTAGCACCTATTACAGTTATCTGACTCCTAACATTGGTGTTGATTCATAGATAGGAGATAACGACTATAGCTGATGGTGGCGTGTTCAGCCTTAAATAGACTCGCAGCTCTCAACCATGGATAGCTGACCAATGAATATATAGGTATTACAGTACATCATTACTACCCTTGGTAGCATGATTATACGCAAGTAAGGAAATAACAGAGCAACAATTGACAGCGCTCCGTAACTCGGGCCAGTATGGAAAGCTTGAAGCGCCGACTGATACGTATATACGAGGCTAGTGAGCTCGTTGCAAGGATAATGGAAAGAACACTTTGGGGGCCAAATCACTGAATATCAATTACATGATTTTCTGTTTTTAGTAGTCCGTAGCGATTCTTATTTGCGCCACGTTCAATTGGCGCCATAGCGTCTTGGGCGCAGCGCGGCCCGGCATAATCCAACCTTCTTTGTCCATGAATTTACGGTACGTAACTTACTACGTATTGAGAAAGCCACCCTCATGCTAGATTATGCTCGATGATGTTCCAATCCTCAGGCTTCAGACGTTCTGCACACTCCACTTAATCAACACAACAGACATGAAGAACCACAGCACTGACCCATCGCCATGAACTAGGATCATGTTCCTTCTTTCTCCATCATCAGCTTATTGATACATTAGCCTAGAACTATACCAACACTGCTAACTACCACCAACTTATGTCAAAGCGCGGAGTATGCCAAGTTGCCAACTAGAAGAAAACGGGTTGTGGCCGTTATGCTCGTGTTGAAACAGTGTCCAAAAGAGAGAATAATGGTCTATTTTTCCTGATATGTCTCATATCCTGCGGAGCTCCCGGAACTTAGCACAACAGCACCTGTATGTTGATAAAACATTTTATTGTGGCTTGCCATTCTAGAATAATTAGGTATGTTACTACGTACTGTCAGTCGTGTGAGGAGCAAATAGCATGTTATGGAGAGATACGTAACGTGGCCTCGTTTTTTAGCAGTGTTTCCTTCTTCAATTTCGGCTCCAACTACTCTTCCGGCCTAAAAGTCTTGCCATAGTGCTTGACTGATAGAAGAATCAGTATTGCGCAGTAGGTATAACACAAGATGCGGAAAGTAGTTGCAGACTCTTTATAAGCTTTATTCCTATATAGAATCACATATCTAACTTTAATAAGAGACGCAGTCGCAACTTTGGCATTAATGAGAAGTAGATAATAAATAATATGAAACGTCGTTATAGAAGTCTAGAAAGTCTGAGGCTGTTTTTCTAATCGAAAAATAACACAAGCACATGCACAGTAGATTCTCCCCCATACCATCGCGGAACTAATCTTATTCGAAGAGTCCTTCGGATACTCGATTTATCTACCTGGAAACCCAAATCACCTAATGTTGAATAGCCTCCGATGCTGCTGTTGAGGGCGCCTTCGTTTCCAACTCTGTCTCGGTCTCGGGGTCTGCATCAAATCGTTTCTTCTTTGAATGGAAGAAATTAAAATCCGCATCAGCCCAAGTCCCCCGGAAGGCAACACCAGGATGGAGAGCAGTCAAGCATAGTGAAGCTAGCCCAATCATAGCACCCTCGAGGACCATGAAGGTAGCCTGGTTATTGGCGAGAGAGCCGTGGAAACCTCCAGACAGTTCAGCCACGCGAAAGCAAGATCTGATCGTAATCGTCAAAGTAGCGAGGGATAGGCCACCGAGGAAGTATGTAAAGATGGCACTTTCAAAGACCTCTTTGCGGGTCGTATCCCACTGAAAAGGGCTGCGCCAAACACGAGCTGCAAAGTCGCCGCAAAGAACTATGAAAAGAACGAGGGAAAAAACCTGGAAGGAGAGGCCGCCGATCATGATATGAATACCCAATTGAGTCTGCACACTCAAAATTTTGGAATTAGTTGCGTTCACTTAATGAGTGTACGGAATCAGACGAAGTACTTACGGTGCTGTAGTCGGTGGCAATTGACGCAATTGCACCACCAATGGCTTGCAGAAGGAGAGAAATAAAGTCGCAAGTACAAAAGACAATGGTGTAGAACCGAGGCCTGAAGCGACTCAAATTCTCGCCATATACCACAACAATGCGAGCGAGGCAAAGATAGATGCAAGCAGAAAGAAAAGCAGGGGCGATTGTCAGACACACAAGATAAATCAAGAAATTGGTCTTGTCGAACGGATTCTGACTGATCATAACCCGGCCGGCATATCCTATTATCTCCAGGGCCAAACCGCAAATAGCCGCAATAAGGAAACCCCAGGTCTTGTACCTGATACCAAGACCGAACTGAACCAGAGCGCACACGCCGAATAGGGCGGCTAGGAAAGCATTCGCACCCAGATTGGGGATGTATGTAAAGTGTGCCAGAGTGAGATCACAGGTTGATAGAGTGCAGAGAACATCGTTATTCAAACATAAGGTCACGTTTCCGTAGCATTGTCCATCATGCTGGGAGGTTAGGTTCGTCCCGGGCCAGAAGGGTGTCATGACACCAGCCTCGCTGAGATCAAGGGACATGGTGGCCCAAACGTTAAAGCTCAAAAACGGATTAGAGATTGGAAAAGATTGTATTGAGTAGTTCAATTTTTGTCTTCGTCGTCAACATGCAAAGAGGACTCTAAACCATGAGGCGTGCCATGTCCACGGCTGGCATGTCTATATATGTTATGATTGAGTAGCTCCGATGTCAGGAAGATTTATCTGGCATGCCACTAGGCAGCCAAATTGTAAAAAAGCTGAAAGAAGAAATTGAAATGGTGCTTTATCGTGCGGGCTTCGGATAGCCTGACCGAACTTGGTGACGAGTATACAATCATTACGATGAGACGATTGGATGATTCGCATCTGATCTAAGCCCAATACCTCGAATCTCCAGCCTTTACGTTTAAGACAGATCCTTGTTTTGTGAGAAAATCAAGGCTGATTTGAAACCGTATACCTAAAGAGACTTAGTTTACGCGCTTTGCTGATACTGTTCTGTACGTATAGAAAATGCCCGCTAACTATTTCCAGTCTTCAAGATAACATCTCATCTAGGTATAACGTACGCTAGTTGGATTCACGGGCTTTATGAAGAACAAAGAATCCGAGTTGGGTAAGTCTGTAGGGAGAACCTTATTTAAAGGGGCTGTGTATATTGTTTTAGATGCTTACGACAACGAATGAGATTGTAAGACTTCCGGCTGAGGCGTGCAGACAGTTTCATCTTGAATAGGCATAGTTTACGCGCTTCCCGATATGATTGAGCATCCATCCATTTTGGGAATAAACAACGCGATTTTGGTTGCAAATTTGATGAAGAAAAATGTCACAGCCTGCTATAGTGTCGGCAGAGCGAGAGTTGTAGTAAGATAGTTGATTTTGTATCCAGCGAGATTTTACTATATCTAACTTCATTTGAAGCCTTCCAACTCCAATGAAGTAATGAATCATGAAGGATACCCAAGATCTGGGTTATCGGATATTATTCAAGTTTTCTTAAGACAATCGAACAGTTTTGGAAGGGATTCTGAGGCCGTCTGAATAAAACTGTCTAAAATGGGTTCCCAGCGCCTAATCATCTCATATGTTTTGGATTGGATCGTTCTCATGTGAGAGTAACTGTTGATGCCGAATGAATGGATAACTAACAATCATTTACTCGTTAGAGTATTTGTTGCTATTGGGGGCAGCTTCTCCGCCCTGAGCCCATCCAAACGACCGTTTAGCCTGGCGGATCCATCAATATCGCTTCCGTATAAGAAAGACACAATCTCAATTGCGCTCGCAGCAATCATCTGTGGTGTTATTCCAGCAGCAATCATTGCCTTTATATCGTGTTCAATAGCTGCTTGGAGATGTCGAAGTGCAGTTGCGCATCTGCGTGGTCAAGTTCTGCGGCGTGAGCTGTGGGAATGGCTAACAGGTTGGCTGGGCCTCGGACTATCCTTTGTCACGGCTTTTTTCTTTGCTCAGGCTGTCAAGAACCTGGTTGGGAAGCCTCGACCAGATTTCCTGGCTCGATGCAATCCAGACTCGGCTAATGAATCTAACTATGCTCTGGAGCATTACGACCCAGCCGGTCGAGTCCTCGTAGACTGGCAGATCTGTCAGACCAAGAATGGCGGTGGTGTTGGCATTTCGGAATTCAATGATGGCTTTCGCAGTTTTCCCAGCGGCCATACCTGCAGCAAGTTTTTCCTCCCCCAGAGACTAACCGGCTAGTAGCTATGTGATAGGTGCTAACCCTTCAATGTTCGTGCTAGTTGCCTTCGCAGGTCTGCTTTATCTAAGTCTTTGGCTAGCGATGAAATTTTCGGTGGGAATTCCTATTCTCCATTCAGATAGGATGCATATTTCCAAAGATCCTTCATTTCAGCGCGGTGGAATACATGATGAAGCATCTTTACTGCGCCGACAGAATGCCGCTCCTCCTCTTTATTTGGTTGCTCTCATTCTCATTCCGTTGGCCGTTGCCATATACATTGCCACGACGCGGTACCAGGATGGGAAACACCACGGGTTCGACGTCGTTTTCAGTGCAATCATAGGATCGATATCTGGATACCTTGGATTCAGGTTGTATCATTTACCAATTGGCAAGAGTGCTGGACGGTCATGGGGACCGAGGGGTCGAGACCGAGCTTTTGGGATTAAAATAGGGGGTTTGAGTTATGCAGAACCAGTGGAAAATGAAAGGCGTACGGAGGACATCGAAATTGGACATACCAGTCTCTAGATGGAGATGAAACAAGCCGGCGCAGGAAATGAAGAGGTACATATTGGAGAGAGGTAGAGATCTTAGTATGAATGACAGGTATGGATGTATTATATCATTTTTTCACAAGTCTTGTGTCAATATTGCAGCACAGCGTTCTACAACTTGTACAGTAATGGGGCCATAGCAATTACAGTCTTGATTATATTTTCTTTTTTGTTCTTTCCAACATCAAGTCCAGGAGGACGCAATTATGGCCATTCCCAAATGTCCTTCCACCCTTGGGGCTTTCTCACCTACTGTGGGAGGCTCATTTCTTACAGGGCCGTGATGTGACATCTGGATAGAAAGCTTATGGTACCGCATCATTAGGGATCGTAGTCCGAAGGGACCAACCGTCCTACATGTAACTTCGTGATTAGCATAACAGAGAACTCGCGTGAATGCTCTTGACTGACTCTACTCACCTCATCCATAGCTATGTTTCTCGACGTCGGCGCAGCCTCCAGATAAGTAGCTTCCGGTAAACCTCCTCCCAAATGAACACCACTTGGTGAAGCCAGAGGCTGGTTCGTCGCATCTGAACCATGGTGTTTCTCTTTGTCGCTTGTCGATCTTTTCCGATTCCTTGTCAACGTTCAAACGATTGAGGAGGTTCACCACTGGAGAAATGTATGTCGAGAGTTTTGTTTAAGAAACAATTGATTAATAATGACCTTAATAAAATTCCTGAAGATAAGTATGGCGGCTGCAGGACTCGACCTGTGCTCTATCCATTTGTAAGTGAAGAAATAAAATTCATTGGAACTGGACCAACCTGTCCAATATAGCTAGCGGCTGCTTTGTGGTCTGTCTGTTGCATGACCGTTTCTAAGGGTCTTGCGGTCCTTGTAGATCAAGTATACGCTAGAAAAGGGAGTCTTGCTGTAATTTTGTATTAATTCCAAATTAGGTATGGAGTACGCTTCCCTTCTGTTACCGAAGTTTAATCTTTAAGAAAGTCCCTGCGCAGTGCACAATTATCTATAGAGACACTCATGAAAAGCCCGAGCACGCAAACATCTTTGACAAAGAAACGCTCGTTGATTGATCATAATTACTACTGCCATGCCGTACTCCTGAGACTAAGTCCCGATACTATCTACTCTGTAGTCATGAAAAACCTGAATCGGCTTGTGGAAACAAAGAATATTGAAAATTGCCAAATAAACAATTGTAACAAGGTCATGGAGCCTCACTCATTGCAGCCATAGCCGATGTCAGAAATGGCATCCATTGATCGTCAAGGAGAGAAACTACATGATAAAAAATCTGTTCACTCCATCCCCTCATCCACCAGTGGTTACGACTAATCCTGTGAACCAACACACAGTACTGAGCCAGTATAAGCAGTGCTAGAGGATGTCTCGCCTTCAAACACATAATAAAAGGCGGGGAAATCGCCTTGGCCCATCTCAATATCGAAAACCAATTCTTCGGTCTCAGAAGCGCAAAGTAGTAGCAGACGCCCAGTTCCCGGATAGATTTTGAGAACAGCATCTGTTCATCAGGATCTGTTACCCACCTCTGGTTAATCTTTTCGAGGTATGCCAAACTGGCTTTTGCTTCTGCAACGATGGCGTCTGTGTATGGTTGTCTTCCGTGGCCGACGAGCTCTCTGATCAAGGGCTCGGTGCGAACTAATCGTGCGTCGCGCCACAAATTTAGGATGTTTTGGACGACGGTGAGTTGCTGGATCAGCTTGTCGACTGGATCGATGTCTGCATTACTTCCATCGTCCCAGACCGGACGCATCAGGCCCAGCTCCGTGAGAACGAGCAGAGCGGAAAAGATGAATATTGCATCGCAGTTGCCACCATTGATCGTTGTCACTTGTTCTTTGAATCCGCTGATAGCAATCGCATGGTGATGGCTGGTGAGAATCAAGTATTTTTGGAAATCCTGGGGTTGTAGATGCGCAATATGGAGCGAGGAAAAGGCGAGCAGAGTATGCCTCACAAAATCATGCGAGGACGCAACTGAATATGCGATCTGTTGCCAATACTGGTATACAGCAGCACTATCAGGAGCGAGTGTGTGTGCTGCGATAGTCAAGAAATGAAACATAAGCTCATTGGATTGATCAGGTTGGTCTGTGTAGGGAAGGTCGCTCGGATGTCGGAGCAATAAGGGGGAAGGAGCGAGCCAAGCATTAGGATCGTCCTGGCTGTCCATCTGTCCATGCCCTTGTCGTCTGGCTGTACTGCTAGTCAGCCTCGGGCGATGCTCCGAGATTGCCGAACTGTTTACGGATTGGCTGAATTCGAAAACTATATTCAATTCATTGGGGTTCCCTTCGGCGGTCTCCAAGGGGGACGAAGACAGTGATTCTGTATTGAAGAGATCCTCGTAGTCGCATTTTAAGTTCCTTCTCTTACAGTTGCTACATATTGGGGGCTTTTCGTCGCACTATGTAAAGTATCATGTCAGCTTCTTTTGCTTGTTTCACTGCTTTCGACCAATTCCATGCGGCGTCTTGAACCCATCGTATTCGATGCCTTCTTGCAGTAGGATAAGTGCCACATGGTTAAATGTAGAAACACGCCAGGGTACATCGTAAATGATAAAAAAAAATATACCTTCTTTCTTCTAGCTTTACACTGGCCGCATCCATTCCGTGACTTCACATGACTTCTCCGTAGTCCGGTCTTTCTCTCGGGAGGTGACTCCAATGGCGACATGGCAATAAAACACGTTCAGAATTACCAGAAGATTGACAAACGATTTGGTTTACTTGTCACCGGTGTGAATGGCAAGATTGGCTCGTGTGATCTTGATAGAGTGTCCGAGAGATTTGCGCTGCCTAGATTCAGCTCCTTCTGAATCGGGGATAGCTACAACCATGATCCTTGACAAGGCCTGCCAGGGTCCGAGTGTACGTACTATTAGAGGCGCAGCTGTCAAAGACGATTAACTCGTTTAGCCTCTTATGGTGCTTGCAGATACGAACAAAGAAACGGACTAGGGGTTTGACAATAGACTTTGTAGTGGGGTGGTATTCCCAAAGAGGTATAGTTTACGCATTTGGGTATCAAAAGATTGCCCTATCACAAGCTCGATAAAATAATATGGCTTTCGTAAAGCTCGGATTATATTTTATGAAACCGTGTTTCCGCCTCTTCGGATTCTTGCTGCCTCCTTCAGAGTATGCGTTGTGCATCTTGAACGCGCGGCCGAAAAGATGTCTGGATCTTATAAATTAAGCTTGTTCCTAAGGTTAAGGTTGCGGTGTGCATCTCTTCGATGATCAGAATCGACACGAATTTGTGGCACTCCGATTCTTAACCTTTTCGCCATGAAGTTTCGAAGTACAATATTTTTCTTGTCTGCAGTCTTTTCTCTTTTTACTTCGACTGTATGTCAAAATGACGAGTCCGCCGCGGTGTACATCTCTTCACTGAGTTCCAGCTCCGGAAATCTCACCTTCGCGCTCAGTGTTGCCGACCCAACGGTATCCCAAGATCTGTACTTTCACATCTCCGGGCCATCTAGCTATTCATACATCGGTATCGGGACAGGCACAGTCATGCAAGACTCACTTATCTTCGTGATTTACTCTAATGCGACTGGAGATGGTCAGTTCATCATCTAACTATCACCGACTTTATGCTGACATTTTAAACTAAAGGAATCACTCTCAGTCCCCGGATAGCAACCGGCAACAAAGAACCTGTACTCGCATCTTCATTAGACGTTGAAATCCTCCCGGGCAGCAATACCTCGAATGGTCTAATGACTGTCAATGCGCGTTGCAAGAATTGTCTTACTTGGAGTTCCGGTGCTTTGAATCTGAGTGACACGGCGTATCCATGGAATTACGCCTTGGGACCAAACACTGCTCAGTACGTAAAGATCAAGAGCAATTCGCTGTCGGCCAATCTCGAGATGCATCCTGAATATGGTATGTTGCTTTCCCGATACTCTAGACTGCCATAGCTCACAAAAGGTTCAACAGGACTATTTACTATGGATATGACTCGCGCAACTGGAGGCGCCGGAGCGCTACCAACCTCTCTCGCAAATTCGATCGGTTCTAACGCAACACGTCCGCATGTCTCAACCCCGAACTATCGTACCATCATCCACGCAGTCCTGGCTACCCTACCATTAGTCTTTCTCCTACCAACCGGTGTCATTTTCCTCCGCTTCTTCCCCGGCAGTGTGCGGTGGCACTGGGTGAGCCAAACCATTTCTGCGGTGATGAGTGTCCTCGGAATAGCCATAGGCATCTTTCTCAGCACCTTGTTCAACAAGTCCAAGTCCTTTGGAAGCGGTCATCAAATCATCGGATACATTATCTGTGCCGGTATACTTGCACAATGGTTTCTCGGGTTCTGGCATCATCGGCTATATAAGCAAATACAGAGGCCGACCCCATATGCGTTTGTACATCGCAACCTCGGTCACTTTATCTTCGTTTTCGCGATTGTGAACGGTGGTATAGGGCTGACCTGGAGTCAAGCTGCGTCACCTGTTATCATAGGATATTCTGTTGCCGCTGGTGTCATTGCAATTGTACACTTTTCTCTTGTGGCGTGGAAACGCTGGGAACGACGGAAGCTCGCTGCTTCTGAGCCAAAACCTCAGGAAACTTCTCCGGATGTGGAGACGATTTGATAGTCAATCAATTTTATGTTGTGTTTATGGTTATGCTTCTTTCCTTGTCCCTTTTCTTCCTCTTTGTCTTAAGTAGCCCAGACCATAGAATCAGTAAGCAAGCAATCATACCCAACACCACAATTAGACAATATATGACCTAGTCGCCGACTGAAATGGTGCATACACCGATCTTCTGGTAGTAGTCCTTATAGATCTTGCTCACCTTTCTCTTATTCCGTTATGATCACATTAACCCTGAGGGTTAGGGTTAGGGTCAACGTCAAACATACTGCGCTTCGATCTACAAGCCGCAAGCTACTACATTCGAGTAGCCAGTTGTCGAAATTCTTTCTTTTTCTGATGTCACAAAGCAGGAGAAATCTCTTCTAACTCGGATACAGGTCTCGAGTCCGCTCAAAATACTCGAGGCACGGACCTTCATGATAGCATCACCTTAATATCGACAAGAAACTAAGATATACGTACGTACTCTCATCCCGAATAGGTACCTACACAAACAAGTGAAGAACTTAACTCACGATGAGTCACCAGCTGACCGAATAAAGTGGCTGAGTCTATCAGAATCGAGTTTAACTCCCATTGCCATGGGCTAATTATCAATCCGAGCGGAAAGATTAAATTTCCTGTCGGTTTAACATCAAACGTTGTGGATGTTGGTTCGTTAGATGATACGAATTCCATCCGAATTTCAAGCCCCAAAAGAAGAATTAGAGTAAGGTCTAACCGTATTGGGATTAGACCCCGGAGGGTCTGAGAAAGAGACTTCCGCCCCACTTGCATACAGTCCGGATTAGGAAATCGGCGAGATTCATGTTAAAGGCTTGGAAAGGTATAAAGAGGGCGAGAACCCTCGTCTCAAAAGTTTTTTATTCATTCTTTGCTCATCAACAAAAACATCTATCCAAGCATTAATTCAAGCTTCAATCTTCATACACTATTATCAACATAATCGATCAATTCGTTCTTCAAACATCAAGTCATACAATGCCTTACTCAGTAGCCTTCTTCGGCGCAACAGGTGGCTGCACCAACGCCAGCCTCGCCAGTCTAATCCTCTTCTCCGACTATCAAGCAATCGCTCTTGCACGCACACCCCAGAAATTAATCGACTCCCTCAAGAAACAACCTGGTATCACTGATGCCATCCTCGCCGAAAGACTCAGCATCGTCAAGGGCGATGCCACGAATGTCGCAGACGTGAAGAAAACACTTCTCTTCAAGGGGGATAATAACAGCAATACGGAGCCGAAGCTGGTTGATGCAATCGTTTCGGGCATCGGTGCTTACCCGCAACGCAAGAAGGGGACATTGCTCAGTTTTGAGATGGATAATCCAAATATCACGGAACAGTCCACCACTGCACTTGTATCTGCCATGCGGGAGATACACAATGAGCAACACCCAGAAAATAAACCTGTTGTAACGGTCATCTCAACAACGGGTCTCGCCACACCCGCCAGCTCCAAAGAAGACGTCCCCTTTGGCCTCCAAACACTCTACCATTCCCTCCTCGCCGAGCCACACAAGGATAAGAGACGGATGGAAGAAATAATCAGTGAAAATGCCACCCTTTTCCGAGGTGTGATTATCACGCGCCCTACGTTATTGAGCGGTGATGGGATTGTGAAGGTGGATGGTGTCCGGAAGACCGTCAGAGCTGGGACGGAGGATGCACCTGCAAAGGGATATCTTATTGCCAGGTCAGATGTGGGTGGATGGATTTGGGAGAATGTTTTGAAGCCCGCGGAGCATGGGGAGAAGTGGTATGGACGGAGGGTTAGTTTGGCTTATTGATTGTCTTCTACGTCAAGTTTGCCGCATTTTATGTCATAGCCTGTTTGTTTATTTGTGTGATATTTTCAAAGTACGATAGATTCCCTAATACCCAACTCCTAATGTGTGTTTATGAGAGATTTGATGTTGTTGGTGTGTTTGTATATGTTCGATATATCCATTAATGTTGGTTTTGATGACAACGCCTTTTGTATATAAAATATAAAATTAGCTATTCTAGTACAAAATACAAGCTTCATAATGTCATGCATCGTCAGTTATTCCTATATTCACAACTCCGACAACAACTCTGCAATCGTAATAGGTTTCCGCACAGCATTCGAAAATCCTTCATGAAACGTAACCCACACCTTTCGGTTATGATCGTTGCCACTTGAGTTGCGTTTATGACCCGGTTGACGCGCTTTGCTGTTCGTCGTGGTCGCAGGCGCAGTCTCATTGTTATGAATGATTCTACCAAAGAAATCCCGTTTAACTCCAGGAGCATCTGATCCGAGTTTTGATCGGGAGCCATTGGCGTTCTCCTTGTCATCGTCGTTGTTTGGCTGTTTGTGCTTGGATGATTTACTACCGGGACCGGATAGTCCCAGTAGCGCCTCGCCCTGTTTGCGCATGGTTTCCTTGCGATATTCCTGGTCGAGAACTTGACGAATGGCGTAGCGAACGGGAGCCGAGCTGCCGGTATCGAGGATTGTGCCTTTTGTTTTAGAGAAGCTGACAAGGGTGTCGATCGGTCTGAAGAGTCAGCGACACGACTCAAAGAATCAGCAGGAGATTATAAACTTACGGCTCCATCCTGTATGCCCACCCTGCGTGAGCACCCTCATTCCCAATGCGAATTTTCTCAAATGTCACATTCAAACCAGACATGACTCTCACTGCTGCTCGGACAAGAGCTCTCTCACTCTCCTTCCTGACACTAGCAACACTGGTCTGCTCACTGCCTCGAACAATGACTGGTTTCACTTCAGGGGAGAGCATGTGCATCAAATTCGGCACTAGGTCAGTAGCAATGCTGTCAACAGACCGGAACAGCCTCAAAAGAGGTGCAGAAAAAGTGGACTGAAATCCGACGAGCACCGATCTATTCTGTTTTGTGGCCTCAAAAGCTGCAAAATCCGCTCTTGGTCCGGAGAATGGATGCTCGTCTTCCTTGTTTTTATCGTCGTCAAACTTCCTCTTATTGGATGAACTTCCATTCCCAGCGAATAGATGATGGAATGCAAGTGTTGACTGGCTCATATAAGGATTCAGCTCCCAATCTTGATTCGAATATATCTTGGATGAAATCATGTCGTGAAAGTGAAGCCAATCATAAGCAGCATTTGGCTTTGAAAGAAATGTGTCGTCTTGGTAAGTACGGGTAGGGTATTCAATGAAGCAGTCCGTGGCACATCTGTCATATTCGCCGCTCGCATCAATCATCTCACGCAGTTTCGAAGACGCATGCCGCCTACGCAGTTCTGCAACACCAACGGGAGTCTTGGTTCTTTCTTGATCGAACGGGTCACTGAATGAATTAGCACCAACAGGTGCTGCTGGAAACCCTGCTCCTTCGATAAAGACGCGATCTGTGATCTCACGAACACCACCTCTTCCTAGACCTCGCGAGCCAGATTCGGCATCGTTGAGAATATTATCTTCTAGCCATGTCTTTGTCAATCGAGGCGTCGCCGATGATTCAGCTCGGAGCTTGCGTGCTACCCATTCCGCGGAAACCAAAATGCTTCGTATGTCACCCTCGCTAACGCCTCGATTCCTTTCAGTGCGGTCCTTCTTAGCACTCATACCCCATGATGCTTCGCATAGGCGACGGACTCCGTCTGCATCGAACTGAATATTCTCCTTCGTCAATATCAGTTTCAGTCGGGAAATGGCATTTTCTATCGGCACATGTCGAACATGAATAACCTCGGCGACATTTGCAGTGCGGAGGGGCCGTAAGCTAGAATGATATGCATCATTGCAAATTAAAATAATAGGTCGCAATAGGCGGAAATTATCGTCTTTTCTCTTCCTTCCACTGACCGAGTTCTGATTCGGACGAGCAGCGGCATTCTTTTGATCCATCATGACAAGATCAATGAGGGCTTTGATGAAACCGCCCTCACCACCTGAGCCCGCTCCACCAACGACACCATCAACCTCATCGACGACAACGCACACAGGACGACCTGATCTAGCCTTGCTTGAATCAGTTCCAGCACTGATAATTTTCACATTTTCTGTCCCCACTGCATCTCTTATACGGCCCTTAACAACGTCTCTGCTACGCTCATCACTGGCATTGATCTCCAAAACTTCATAGCCAGCCTGTCGTGCGCAGACGTGAGCTAATGTGGTTTTACCGAGACCAGGCGGTCCAGTTAACATGAGAATCTTTCGATGCGCGAATTCGCCATCTTCTTCACCATTTTCAGCATGCTTCGACTTTGCAATGCCTGGGAAGACAATATGATCCCACCCTTTGAGCCAACGTAGAACTGATCTATGAGTGCGCTCGTCTCCAATGAGCTCCGCAAATCGCCGTGCACGATACTTTTCAGTCCACATCGGGGTGGGTTTCTCCTTTCCGGATATTTCACAAACTGGCGTTTCAACAGAGCGCTCAATATGTACTGGCCCTTCTTTTCGCTTGGCATCTTTGAGCTCACCGGCGGCATTGTCCAGCAGCCTATGTATTTCAATTCCATAATAGCTTCGTTGGGCTTTCCCTTCTGCCGTCTTTGAGCGACTGGCAACAAGTCTCTCATATGATGTCACGTTTGTGGCTTTCCGGTGAAATACTCGATGTGCTCGCCCTGCGCATGTTCTGATTGTAACAAGCCCGTTTCGCTCAGTCGTCGGATTGACAGTGTTATCCGGGGGGTTTCCCGCGCTTATGACAGGATCTTCTCTGACCGTATCAATTGATGTTGCGCTAGGTTGTGACTCTTCGGTGGTAACGGGTTCTGACATCATCTGGACTAATGTTGCATCGTTATTTGTAGACGAAATCCTCAACATATCCAAGGCATCTTCATCTTCGTCATCGTCTTCATCAATGAATGGACCTCGTGTTTTCTGGCTGAGTGTATTCTGCTGCAATATTTCCGTGCTTGTTCCAGCGGTCGTGCCTTGCGTTGAATATGTCATGTAGCCGCCATCTTGGAATTCCGCCACCGCATCTTGGTCATCGTCGTCTTCGTCTATAAAGCCGCCAACAGTCCGTGGAACCTTGTCATCGTTTTCACCCAGTGTTCGAGTCCTCAACGTGCTTGTTGGTGTATTTTCTCCGTCATCTGTGGCACCATCAGAAGTCTTCGGCCGCTTCGCGTCCTCTGTCGACAACAATGATTCCAATCTTCTCTTTCGCGAATCTGTCGAGGATGGACTGGCAGTGATCGTAGACTGTGTGGACATGAAGGGCGCCATTTCCGCTGGAGGTGTTGACGGAAGGTAGTTATCAATAACAATGCCTTGGCTTAAACTGGGGAGATACGATGATTTCGTCGGAGTTACTGGCATTGTCAATACAGTCAACATTCGAGATATTGCTCAGCGACAGACATACATGGTTGACTATCGTCATCGCTTCGAAACACGTCTGACAATTTCCAAGAGCGACTCTGGATCACAACGCCGTTTCGCCGGTTTTCCTCTGCGATTTCTAATCGTCGTTGCTGTAATGCCTCTAAATCGTCGGAGAACGAGGCGAGTTCCGGCTCGGATTGGGGTAAAGTAGTTGATAGTTCGGAGTGAAGATACAATGCTGGATCGAAATCAGACGATGGCAAGTCACTCGCCATTTATGACAAAACATGAACAGTTAAGCTAGCTCGTCAGGCAATGTGTCGTAATCTGGCAGAGTATCTTTTGTGATTGACATTGGCCTGTGATAACGGAGTCGACGCGGGAGAACGCGTTGGGCGCGATGATCAAATGGCGCTAGTCTAAAAGGGGACGATATAGTTTCTACATTTTCTTAGGGTTATCGAGAGACAAGTACTACAACGTATGTACATGACAGCATTGAATACATAGCGACGGACGATTTCATAAGAATTGTTGCTTGAAGTTGAAATTTATTGTCAGCTAGAAATCAGGCGTTATACATTAGGACTGGATCTCTAAGCCTTTGGCTCTAACGTAGAGAATGAGCTTCAGGGCAAGTGCATTATCTCACAAAAGTCCCAGTTCAGATACACCTCCATAGAGGCTGATCTTGATGAGTCCATCATAGCAAAATCATTGGCTTAGAATGTGAAAATATACAAATTGGAAGTGTTGATGTGGCTAATGCATTGTGGCGCATTCGCTGTTTCGGGTTAGCGTCGATAGCTGAGGCTGGTGCTCTTGCCGCGCGAGATTTTGGGGAAGAAGCGTCAGCCATCCCCGTTCTTGTTCGCGACCAAGCAACACCCACTCACGAATCACCCAATACCCACTCCAGTCATTGGGTTTGAGCACTCATTGACATTTCCAATCGTTTCTGAGATAAACGGACTGCTTTTTTGGACAGCTGTTCCTCGTTCGACGCGCAGCGTGCCACTGCGCTGGCCTGAAGGAGCTTTACTCGTCTGGCGATCGACATAGGTCCTATCAATACACCTTGGCCATCATCCACTCTCATCACACGCGCCATCATGGAGGACACACACAATAGCCAGAGTGGCAGTGGTGAGGAGCATCGACCTCAAGATGTTGTGCAGCCCGTTGATGGGACAGCTCAGCCTGGTAAGCTCCTCATTCTTCGCATAAATTGAATTCTCATTGATTTTTCTTGCAATAATCACAGAACAAGCCACATCGGTCCAAAACACAGAAGGTGTCTCAGATAACCCACTAGACGCCCCTGCATCCCCACGCCCTCAGGACAACGAAGCGGAGCCCGAAGACGAAGAAATGGGCGGTACTGAAACCGAAGCAAAGAAAGAGACTGACAATGATAATGACATGGGTGGTGACGACGGCACAGAGGCTCAGGGTGCTGATGCCAACGCCGATGCCAGTGCTGATGATGTTCAGGAAAAGTCTGCGCTAGAAGCATCAGCGCGCAACCACCTTGTCTCTCAAACACATGCCATCATTCTACCGAGCTACTCGACGTGGTTCGACATGCATCAGATTCATCCGATCGAAAAGAAGGCGATGCAAGAGTTTTTCAACGGACGTAATCGAAGCAAGACGCCCGCAGTGTACAAAGACTACAGAGATTTCATGATCAACACCTATCGATTGAACCCTATTGAGTATCTGACTGTGACCGCTTGTCGCCGCAATCTTGCTGGAGATGTCTGCGCTATCATGAGAGTCCACTCTTTCCTCGAGCAGTGGGGACTCGTCAACTATCAGGTAAGTTCGTCTTTGTGTTTTGATTCTAGGTGTCGCGCTAACAGAGTCAGGTTGACCCTCAAACACGGCCATCGAACATTGGACCCCCATTCACAGGCCACTTCCGTATCCTTGCAGATACACCACGCGGTCTTCATTCATTCCAGCCTGGACCAAATCATCTCGTCACACCTGGGAAACAATTGGCAGCGACTGATCGTGCAGCCTCGGGAACTCCTGTTAAGACTGACTTGAATCTGGAAATTCGTCGCAACATCTATGATGACAAGGGCAAGGAGATCACTCCCGCTGCCGAGGACAAGGAAAAACAGACAAACGGAGACACACCCGCCGCCAACGGCACATCAGCCGAATCTACAAACAAGGCCTTGGAAGCTGCTATCAGAGAGCCTCGCAAAACATACAATTGTTGGTCTTGCGGCATTGATTGTACCCGCATGCGATTCCACTACGCGAAATCCGCTCCCGTTTCCGCCAATACTAATGCGCCTGACCGCAAGTACGATATCTGCCCAAACTGCTTCTTGGAGGCCAGATTACCTGCAAGTCATAGTGCGGCAGATTTCGTCCGTCTTGAGGAGGCCGACCACACCCGGCACGAAGACAAGGCGGCACCATGGTCGGATTCAGAGCTCATTCTGTTGCTTGAAGGAATAGAGGCTTTTGACGATGACTGGCAGCAGATTGCAGACCATGTGGGCTCGAGGACGAGAGAAGAATGTGTCATGAAATTCCTGCAATTGGAGATTGAGGACAAATACGTTGAGGATGTCGACGGATCTCAAGATGCCACAGTCCGTTCTCTGCAAGGTCGGGATCCGATCAGCCAACTCGACAACCCTGTACTATCAGTCGTTGCTTTCCTTGCTCAACTGGCTGAGCCATCCGTAGCAGCCGCTGCTGCAGGTCGTTCTGTAGAACAGATTCGAAAGGAACTCCAAGATCAACTGAACAAGGCTTCTTCAGCTGAGAAGGGCAAGGGCAAAGAGGGTGAAGTCAAGGCAGAGGACTCCATGGATATTGATACTACTCGAGAAGCCGAGTCGACAGGTCCAACCGAGAAGCGAGAGTCCCTAGCCACCATCGCTCTCGCTGCTTCTGCTGCCCGTGCTGGCGCTCTTGTTTCCCATGAAGAGCGAGAAATGACACGTCTCGTCTCCGCTGCGGTCAATGTCACACTTCAGAAATTTGAGATCAAGTTGGCACAATTCAATGAAATGGAAGAGATCATCGAAGCCGAGCGACGAGAACTTGAACTGACCCGACAGCAACTCTTTGCAGACCGGCTGGCATTCAAGAAGCGAGTCAAGGATGTGCAAGATGCTTTCCAGCAGATTAGCTTGCAAGGACCAGGCGAAGATACCGCGCGGGCTCTCCACGACGCCGCTGATATTAGCATGGCCAACCGCTACCAGTTCAGTCAAGGCGATGTAAGCAACGGCATCCAACCCTTGAGCGCACAACCTCCCGCAGACTACAAAACTCTCGAATTGTAATGGCCCTGCTGCTTAATGTCATGTCTTCAATTTCATTATTCTGGTTTTCTCTCATTCCTGGTTTTGATTCCATATGCTGTACAAATATGCCGGGGTGATATCGGAGGAGCATCAAATGAAACCCCAAAATCAAGACACCCAAATGATAATGTTTCTCGATGGAGATGAAGGGGAATCTATCGGTGTGAATTTTCTTTTACAGGATAGGCGCAACTAGGGGGAGTATTTTCTCGTGTTTTCTTCAAATCAAATGTTGTGTATTACAAGTGTCTGTTAGATTAATCGATGACTTTTGAATCAAGTTGTAGTGATTTCAAGTAGCTTCACAATGTATTCTAGTGTATTCTCGTATGAGAGGGTCACGACTTCAAACCCAGTAAAATATCATACAGATCTCTCCAACAGAACTAACATCCTATTCCAGTCGTCTCCTCTTATTACGATTAGCAGCAATATCCCTCTCAACATCGCGCGTCTTCATCCCATAAGTCTCCCACTCATCCCGATACACGAGATCCTTCCTCCAATCAACCACTGCATTATTCCGCATTATCTCTTTGCGCATTTCCTCTGTTATTAGTGGGGGCTTTCCTTGTTTTTCCTTGTCATCCAACGCTGGATAACCGATTAGTTCTCGTATACGTGCTTCCTCTTTGTGGCTGGCTTGTCGGTCGAGATAGGCATTGTAATCGTCTAGACGTTTTTCTAGTTCGAGTTGGGCGTACTCAGAGTCGCCGATTTCTTCGTATTCTGTGTCGTGGATGGGTTTGCTTTTGTGTGTGGCTACGTTGTTCTCGCGTTCTTCATCAGCGCTGGAGACTTCTTCTTCAAGCTCGGATTGGTCGTCCTGGCGTTGCGTTTCGCTCTCGTCTTCTGAGGAGCCGAATTCGTCAAGATCATCTTCTTGATCATCGTCGCCCTCTGCGACATCCTTTTCATCATTCTCAGTATCCTCTTCAGAGGAATCATCGGAAGTATCTGAACTTTCTTTCGCTCTCCTCTCACGCTTTTTAGATAGCATTCGTTCGACTTTATCATACGACACATTGGCTGTGCCCTTACGTTTCCATTCTATGACGTCAATTTTCAATCGACGAGGAAGATGAATATAATACTCGAATGTATTGTGCTTCATGCCCATTGTAGTCAGAGCCTTGCGCACGTCCTTCTTCCTCACGAAGGGCAATCGATGCCTCCTCTCTTTGTCTAATCTCTCCAATGTGGTGTTGTGTGCTTCTTCCATCAAGCGAATCACGAGGTCCACAGTGATGTCGTAGAGTTCGCCCAGGGCATCGGCTGTGAGCGAGGGTGTTTCGCCTTTTTGGGCGACGTTTTTCCAACTTTCTTCTGGTCGAGATATGCCAGGGTTCATGAAGATCTTTTCGGATAGTCGGACCCAATTTTTGATATTGAGCAAGCCAGCGCTGGGTGAGATGGCTTCCGGCAGAGCGTCCTCATCGGAGGATGCCAGCAGTTCTTCGACTTTATGTGCCTTGGCTCTGTCCAGAATCCAGTATTCAGATGAACCGTGCTCTTTTTCTGCCTCCAAGAGGTCTTTTCTCTGCTCTTCAATGGCAACAGTTTCCGCAAAGTGGTCCAAAGCTTCTTCAAGATCCTCATTGATTTCTATTGCAGCTGGGATCTCCGCTTCAAGAAGAGAGGGTTCTGAAAATCGATGACGCTGTAATCTTTCTTCCAGAAATTCGATGTAATCAGCTACCTCCAGCCGCGACTTGGAACCGATTTGCTGCGCAATTTCACCAACATTTCCCCTCCCTTTACGAGCAAGGGCCGTGAAAAATGTATCATTCTCCTTTCCGGTCCACTGAACTAAGCCAACGGTAGACAAGGTGACGTTTTGTTGTTTATTCCATGTTTTCGAATCAGGATCAACGTGCATGTCCTTGAGCAGGGTCTTATATGCTTGTATGCTCCTCTTGTCGAGTTGTAGTCGCGACTTTGTAGGTGTATGTTTTTGTTTGCCTTTTTTCAGTTCGGAGTCTGAGTCCGAACCTTCGTCTTCACTCTTGATTTGATCATTCTCGCTTGCATTCTCGGCATTCTTCTCGTCGTCTGGTTCAGAAGAGGGATCCTCGGATTCATGCCATGATTCTGATGATGAAAGCACCGGATAATTTTCAGGCGGCCCGAAGATGTCGTCTTCTTCACTGTCGGCAATGGGTTCATTGTCTGCTGTTGCGCTCATGGTTTCTTTGTTTCATGATTTATTTGATCGGAGTAAATCAGGACCATTGGAAGCTGGTGATAGCGCTCTGTTGCCGCGAGCGCTGATCAACATGCTCATAAATGGTCATCTCAAGGTGCCTAGAATTTCAGGATATAAAATGATAAAGATCTAGGCGCATCTCAAATATTTGTTCAAGTGGAATGCGATGATGTCCAAGAAAATTGGAGCTCAAAAACACTGACCCGATAAGATAAGAAGAGTTTGCACTGTTTGTCTTCCCGTCACGCATTTATTTCCCAGCAACTATTCTCAACACGCAACTGTACAATCTGACTCAAAATGTAATGCGGCGCATGGCTTTTCTCTTACGACGACAAAGCAGAAATCCGTTGTGGTCATGGACTCACAACGCACCATGGCAGCAGTCAATATCCTCTCGGTTACCACAAAGGTTGCCGTCAACGACAATACTTGCCCGGCATGCTACAACCAAAGCTGAAGACATCGTTCCTGCGAAGATACAGCTTCGCGACTATCAGGAAGAATCTATTCAATCTGTTCTGGATAATCTTGGAAAGGGGCACAACCGACTTGGGCTATCATTGGCTACTGGCTCAGGCAAGACCGTTAGTGATATCTCTTGAATTTCTAACCTAATTATTTGCTAACTTCAGCACTCTAGGTAATCTTCACACAACTCATCGAACGCATTCCCCCTCGCAATGGGCGCGCAGACCAAACGCTCATCATCGCGCATCGAAAGGAACTCGTCGAGCAAGCAGCACGCCACTGCCGACTCGCATACCCGGACAAAACAGTCGAAATCGAAATGGGCGCGACCAAGGCATCCGGAACTGCTGATATAACGGTAGCTTCAATACGGAGTTTGGCATCAAAGGACCGCATCGAGAAGTTTGATCCGAATTATTTCAAGCTGGTATTGGTCGATGAAGCGCATCATATTGTTGCGCCGCAGTACCGTCAGGCTCTTGAATACTTTGGCTTAACTGAGCCGTCCAATAATGCGCCGGCGCTGGTTGGAGTTTCTGCTACATTTTTCAGATTTGATGGGTTGAAGCTGGGGTCTGCTATCGATCATATTGTCTATCATAAGGACTATATTGATATGATTGGGGAAAAGTGGCTGTCTGATGCTATCTTTACGACCGTCAAGACAAACGTGGATCTATCGCGTGTCGCTAAGGATTCCTCCGGCGACTTTGCTACGAGAGCCCTTTCTGAAGCTGTCAATACTGCTACTGTGAATGATGTTACTGTGCGATCTTGGCTCACGCATGCCAATGATCGTAAATCGACACTGGTGTTTTGCGTTGATACTGAACATGTCCGCCAACTCACGGAGGCTTTCCGCGACAATGGTATTGATGCTCGTTATATAACTGCGAATACGCCAAGACAGACAAGAAATGAAGAGCTGGAAGCTTTCAAGCAGGGAGAGTATCCGGTGCTGCTGAACTGTGGCCTCTTTACTGAAGGAACCGATATCCCGAACATAGACTGTGTTGTTCTCGCGCGCCCTACAAGATCAAAGAGTCTGCTGATTCAAATGATTGGACGGGGTCTACGATTACATCCTCCAAAAGAGAACTGCCACATTATTGATATGGTATCAACGTTGAATACTGGAATCATGTCAACGCCTACTCTGTTCGGTCTCGATCCTGACGAGGTACTTAAAACGAAAAGTGTACAGGAGATTCGAAAGCAAAAAGAGCATGAAGAATTAAACTCAACTGTACCCGACGCAGGCTACGTCCGCCCTCTCGGCGATGATGAAGTCGACGTTACATTCACAACATATGATAGCGTATTCGATCTTCTCAACGACGACCGCGTCGATCGCCACATCCGCTCTATCAGTCACTATGCATGGGTGCGTGTGGACACAGATCGATATATACTTTCCGATAAATCAGGCTGGATGACCATCGAAAAAAGCGACCAAGACATCGACGGCCCCTGGGTCGTGGAACACGTACGAAAATACATGCTACCGAACGGTTGGGTGCACACAAGACCTGGAGTCATCGCTCGAGCCCCGGACTTAGAGCAAGCGGTCCGAGGCGCTGATACATTTGCAAGCGAGGAGTTCAATAGATTTGCGATCCTTTCGTCGCAGGGTTGGCGTCAAGAGCCTGCGTCGAAGAGCCAACTTAAGTTGCTGAATGATAGGAACATTTTGGATCGAGAGCTTACATCCAAGGATCTCACTAAAGGGCAAGCAGCGGATATACTTACGAAGCTTCGCTTTGGAACTAAGAAGCGGTTTCAGAGTGAGCAGAAGAAAAGGAAGAAGGAGGAGAAGATGCGGAAAGAGTTTGAGAAGCAGATGAGTCAGGGGGATGTTAGGGTTGGGTCTCTCAGTCAGCAGGATTTGTAGAACAGGATGTCTCATTTATTATACAGTATCATACAGTACTATACATTTAATATATATATTGTGGCGTTCGGCCTCCATGTCAGTGGCCGGGCTTATTCATCACGCCTGCCTGATGGTAGCAGGCTCGGATACATTAACGGAGGTCGTTAGGAAAGATGTCAGCACCATGAGCTAACGCATCTTTATGCTCACCATTCGTCACCGTTAGCGCGACATCATGACCATGCTCATCGTTACTCAAAATGCTCTGAAACTCCTCCTTCCCCATCGTCAGCACATATCTTCGCCCCTTGAAAGTCGGAAAGTCGAATTTCGGCCGTCCCTCGAGGTTGATGCCCTGCACAGGCATCAGCCTGTATACTTTTTTCCATATATTGCGCATAAACCTTCGCGTCAAGCGATGAGGTCTTCCATTGATGTACGCTCGCTTGAAACTGAGGCCTCCTTGCGGTCCATCATGTATCAATGATTCGAGTGCCGATTTCTTAGCTGCGGGGGACACGTTTACTCGTCGGACGGGTGGCTGCCATGGCTCTGTGCCATCTATGAGGCCTCGCAGGACGTTGACTTCAGCTGGATCTGCAGGTGGAAGAGCCGCGAATTTTGATTTATTAAGGATTCGTTTTCGTATATTCTCGAGACGACACTCGGGCAGGGGTTTCATCCAACTGTTCAACGTGGGTATTTTGATGCTATCGCCAGCCCGAAAGCGTTTTCCGTGTGCAGATCGTGCAAAGGAGTCATTTCTTTGGGATTTGATCAATGCTTGAAGGACTTCGGGGAGCTGCCAGTTATCTCCAGTCGGTTCTTTCTTTTTTTCTTCGAGATACTTTTCGATATCGGCACTCGAATTAAAAACCTTGTTCTCTCCACGACCGTTCGGCACTATTTCGGAGAGGAGAGCGTATTTCTTAGCGCCAATGCGTCCGTATGCGAGCATCAGGATTTTGTCGAGAGGTAATTGATAGCCCTGGTTTGCCCGTCGTATCAATGACAGGATGTTTCTAGCTGTTTTCTGGAGCTTTTTCTGCTTTTCGAGATTCGCGGCGTTCAGTCGTTCTTGATGCTTGGCGGACAGGCGACGAGGCTTCGTGTCTTCCTGCTCGTCGGAAGCAAATGCGGACAATTTCTTGCGGTATCGTTCGACAACATATTGGTGCATGTATTTCCTTGCAATGGGATCTGGTAGATAGGAGCATTCACGGAGCGTGGTTCGGAGGAGATGCCGCCATACTTCCGGCGGAGCTAGAGAGGCCTGCGACATGCGCTCACTGCCTACAAACTGAGAGATGAAATGATGAAGAAGCAATTATCATCTAGTAAATCAACACGATAGATAGAGAATGACATCAAAAAGCGAGGATTGACGGCGGGCGGTCTAGGCCGAAACAGGCAAGAGTGGTTTTAGTGTGTCACGCGTCTTCGGCCAAACGCGAAAAGGCGCCCCGCGACTTCCCTCTGACACGCTTCGGTCGTTCCTTCTCTCTTCCCCCCACACAACTCACTTTCTCAACGTCCATTTACTCTTGCTTGCATATCGCTCAGATGAACTCATTCTAGATCAATGAGAGTATATACACAGTCTACTTGCGAATAGTCGCTTATTGTCATTTACTACGCCTTCAACAGGGGCGCATTCTTGGCGCTTTTCTTCCCTGCATCTGTGGGGATTCATCTGATTTTCTCCCTGCTGTGATTTGCCTGCGGAGACACGCGCTGCCCTTTTCCGACGTCTTCCACATACAGATCATATATTCTTTCGATTCTTACCTTGTACGAGTTCGAGTACTGCTATTTGAATTCGAGAACCAGCGAGGTCTAATTTTTCATCTTTGTATAGACATGTTGACAACATTGTGGACTTGATGCACGCGTTCGCCTAGATTGAATACGCATATATTCCGCCGGCGATATGGCTACGAGTAGCAACCACCGCCAGCGACCAAGCCTCCCTATGTCATACTCGCAAGGTAGCATTGGGCCGGCCAATGGCTTGCCCATGTCCCAATCGCATATGGGATCATTCAACCATTCACAATCAGTCGCATCGACACCGACGCCGACGCCGCCCACCCGAGGATCGCAACAGTCCGGTATGTCGTATAGTTTCCCCAATGGGGTTTCGCATCCTTCGATGTCCAATAGCTTCGACACATATGAGCGCCCGAATGGCTACGGAGGAATGACCCCGCACCAAGAAGAATATAAGCCTCAAATATACCGGGTATGTCCGACGACCGTCAAGGAAAGAAAGCACAAAGCTGACGCTCTTCTGTTTCAGGCCGTCTACTCAAATGTCTCCGTATATGAAATGGAGGTAAACGGTGTCGCCGTCATGAAGCGCAGATCGGATTCCTGGCTGAACGCCACTCAAATTCTGAAAGTAGCCGGCGTAGTCAAGGCTAAAAGAACAAAGACTCTGGAGAAGGAAATCGCCGCTGGCGAACATGAAAAGGTTCAAGGTGGATATGGCAAATACCAGGGCACATGGGTCAGCTACCAACGAGGTGTGGAGCTTTGCCGGGAATACCAGGTTGAAGAAGCACTGCGGCCCCTGCTCGAGTACGATATGGACGATGGTAATTCCCGACGTGCGTCACTGGAAACTCCAACAAAGGAACAAGCAATGGCCGCACAACGGAAACGTTTATACAATGCCGAAAACCGGGGAATAACCCAGCCTGCACAAGCCACTTTCTTTCAGAACATGTCCCGCACAGCGGCCAACGCCGTTAATGCTATCAGCAAGGCGCGTTTTGAGTCCCCAAATAAAAGAAGACCAAGCCTGATGCGTAACTCTTCACAACACATGAGCAGTCAAGAGTCTTTGAACGTGCCTGGTGGTACACAAACTAGCATCTACAGCGTGCATTCTGACAGTGGTTTCGCAAGTCAAAACATTCACAGTGGAAGAAACGATCCTACACTTGACCAGGAAAACATCTTAGAGCCTCCACGAAAACGCGTCAGAAGTTCCTCGAATCAAGCGCGCTCGTTTGGAGCACACAGCACGATGTCTACCCAAGAGCTTACTCCTACAGAGCCAAACGATTCGTTTTACCAGCAGGCAGACGATTCCGTTGACGACATCAATGGAAGGGATCCTCTTCCTCCACCCGCGCATCCAGATCGATTCCAGAAAATGAAACTCATCATGACGCTCTTCCTTGACAAGCGCATGAAGGATTTCTCGAGCCATCCTGCCTTTGTACAGTTATCTGGGGAGGATCTCGAGATACCTCTGGACGAATACCAGAACAGCGCTCTACACTGGGCGGCAATGCTAGCTCGCCTTCCTCTACTACATGCCCTCGTTGAAAAGGGTGTGAGTATCGATCGACGAAATGCCGCTGGTGAGACCGCGTTGCAAAAGGCGGTTGGGACTCGAAACAACCTTGATTATCGATCATTTCCACGGCTACTCGAGATTCTTGGCAGTACTATTGACATGGTCGATCATAGTGGCAGGTCAATCCTGCATCACATTGCGATCATGGGGGCAACTGGCAATGGCATGTATGTAGCTGCCAAGCATTATCTCGAATCACTTTTAGCGTTCGTTGTGGAACACGGCGCCGGGAATCAAGAAAACGAAAAAGCGCCGACGAATGGGGAACACGAACAGTCACAGGGCAAGACTATCGGTTTGGGAAGATTCGTCTCTGAATTGGTCAATCTGCGAGACGATAACGGCGACACGGCTTTGAATATTGCCGGTCGCGCGCGATCAGTGCTTGTGCCACAATTACTAGAGGTTGGGGCTGATCCTCAAATCCCTAATCATACTGGCGTCCGCCCTGCAGATTACGGCGTGGGTGTTGACATGGTCAACGAAAGCTCTCAGTCGCAACCAGGCGAGGAGAAGCAGGAAACTTTGATGGAGCAGTTGGCTAAAACAAAGAAAGAGATTCTCGAAGGTAAGTTCTCAATTGACATAGAAATGTTTCTAGGCTAACTTGATATTTATAGCTACGCTTGCGCAGATTGAAGGCTTAGTTGAAGAAACACTGGGTGGCATTGACCGCGATTTGACTTCAGAGCTGAGCAAGAAGCAAGCCGACTTTGAGAAATGGCATCCAAAGATACGCGAAAGCGCACGTGCCCGACAAATCATTCAAAATGAGCTTGACATTCTCAAACGCAAAGCATCCGATCGGTCAAGTGTGGGTCGACGGATAAAGAATCTCGAAGGTGATGCCGAAGATCTGGTCGGTACCTTGAAGGATCATTATGGCGACGATTTTGACGTCTCCAAGACATGCCCCGTGGGCTATGCAGATGCCGAATCAGGTGTTGATGTGGATGAGTTCAACAGGCTATTCTCAAACTTTGACCCGAGTGGTGAGATGTCGGCCGAACAGAAGAAGTTCCTGGCGGCCTTGCCCTCTACTGCTACTCTAGAGAGCCGTCTCGAGGTATATGAGGGTCTAAACAAGGAGATAGATGATGAGATCAAACTCCTCAAGTCCAGGAATGTTGTCCTTGGCGAAAACTATCGCCGGGTCGTCATGGCCTGTACAGGCTTTACTGCCGAGCAGGTTGATGAGGCTGCAGAAGGCTTGACCAGACATGTCAAGGACTTGAATGACAATCCAGTGTCACAAGACGAGGCGATCGAGATGTTGATGGAAGATCGGGGTCAAGATTGGTAGACGAAGACTATGTCTCGCGGCGATCCACTTGGTTCTTGATTGCTTGTTGATATTTAACGAGGTTCCCACATACATGCATTGACCCATTCCAAAAATTTGCAGCATTATCCTTGGTGTATGACTGGAGTTTATTTATTTTTGATTTCTTTCTGTTCGCAGATACCCCGCTGCAAGTCTTAATGACCTGCTCTGCTCTTGTTCTGTGTCTGATTTGCATAGTTTACTCTGTACTTTATCGCGGGCGAGATGTTCTCTTACCTGTAAGATACATGTTTGTCGATATTTACTCGAAGAAGATCGCGCATCGCGACAGGCTCCATGTACCTTACTTGTCATCGATTCGAGATCGACGTGAATGCATATACAGTCAGAGCCATTGAATTCGCCTAATGTCTGTAACTCTTCCTCCTTCAAACTGTAACTTCCGAGACTCCTCGCAATCAGTAAAATGCCATGATATTATTTACTCGCGATCAATACCAAACTCCGATAATAGATGAGGCTTTTCACGAAATTACCGAATAAGGCAAGTCCTGAGACACCTCTATCCCCTTTCGGCAACCGTCCGCAACCCTGCGACAATCAACGTCTCAGAACCGGAGCAGCGGAATTATCACCCGAATCCCACTTCTAAGTTTTTAGTAGCAAAGAGCTATGAGACATAATGCGACCGTGCCCCTCATACTAGTGCGCTTTCGAGACTACGTAAAAAAGTCTAACAAGAAATGTATGAGTTTTCAGCCCTCCTCCCTGGCCGAGGCCGCGCCGCCGCATTGAATTTGGTACCCTTGTCTCATGATCTCATGCCTTGGCAAGTTGAATGGGTTTTGCGTTGAGGCTATGTTCTTGTTGCATCCAATCGGGGACGAGGTTTGCTTCGCAAGTAGGGTAGGTGAGACTGTTGTGGCACTGTTGGGAGCCGCCAAAAGCTTGAGTTCTAACTTCTGGGTACCCCTAGAGGGTGTTCGTAAGCTTATTGATAGCCCTAATGCAGGCCCCTTTGGGGACGTCATAGTCTCAGAAAAATTTTTGATATGGTTCCTGGCGCTTAAAGTTGTGGAAAATGTGAGAATTATACATTTTATTATGATTTATATTTCCTATTACTATGGTATTTACGCGTTCATTCAATACAGATTCCAGGGGCAAGTTGAGCTAACTAATACATAGATTGGTGCTATCAATATGGCTGGTACCTTTAGTGCGTAGCATCTATCATAACAACTACTCATGTATGAGCTTGACCTATCTGAAGCTAGACTCATACCTTGGCTCTGACGTATCTGCTACTAGTTAGATCAAGCCTTTTAACCTCTAATGCCTGTAAGTCTCATCTTTCCGATTCCTCCGCTAGCATTCAAGGAACCTAACGTCAAGGGGAACTACCCCCTTCAGACCACAAGTGAGACTCGTGGCATTTATAAACCTCACACAGATATGTGTCTAGTCAGGGGAACATGTGACAGTAAGTCCTCATGTATCACTCTTCTGTGTGTCATGTTATACTCGGAAACTCCTGCATGCTGTACCTAATCCAGGGTCTCGACTGCCGAAATAGGATCACGACCATGGTTGCTATCTCGCTCCTGATGACGCTTTTCCCAACACGAAGTAGCTTCAGAACATCTTCAGATGCAGTCGTCTAGGGATCCGGCACCTCCTAGCACGCTTCTAGCTTCTAAGATATGGATTTGCGGGTCTTCAAACCCAAACTTGTCGTGCTTGTGTTAAGGTAGGTATATAAGCAGACCTATATCCTCTTCTCCACAAGTATTAGATTAAGGATCACAAGAGCAAATAACTTTAAGCATATCAAGCACGCTAAGGCCTATTCAGTCGAAGTCAACGAAATCTAATTAAGAGAGTCTCGCTATCTTCATCATCGACTCTACACTCATTCCAACGTCAAGATTCTCTACCTCCATCAGTTTCAATATGCAGAACTACAAGGCAATTGCATTACTTACTCTACTCCTCCATGGATTATCAGTATATGCCAATCCGTCGCTGGACAGCAATGTCGACATCTCTTTGAGACTACGCAGACTAGATCGGCCACTGATCCAACGCCGCACCTCAATCAACTTCCTAAACCACGACAATAACAACACAGATCTCAAAACAGATATCATAACCATCCCCTCCGAGAGACTTCTCGCCCGAGTAGATTCCACTTCCGTACCTACCTTTGATGAAACAGCATTCAACCAAAGCGCCACAGCCGCATGTTCCAATGCCGTCAACAGCTACACAGAAGCAATTAATCCCAGCGGTCTTGTGGCATGCTACAACATCGCCTCTTTCGACAACGCCACAGGCGTCTTTCAGACAGATGTACGCTTATATCAGAAATCGGCTGCCACGGGCTCGTTTGGGGGATTGATTCCATCTGATCTGTCAATGTCGTTCTCTATTGCGCAGGCGACACTTTCGAATCCGATTCTTATGACGACGAATGGATCTATTACGGCTAGTACGCCAGCGGATGGTCAGTTTGTGATGGGGTTTCAGAATATTGGGCAGTTGAGTAAGAGTTTGACGTTTTCGAAGCTCAGCGTGTAAGCTTTCCTTCGTCCCTTCTCAATTTATACAGTAACTGACTTGCTCAAAGTGACGATCTGCGTATCTTAATGATCCCATCAATCTCTCTCGGCGCAAACTCCCAAGCCGGAGGCACTGTCAACACATCCCTTTCCTCCGACACGCTGTCCTACGTAGCCGGCGAGCTCGTACAAGCCAACGGCACACCGACGAACATCACAACTCCACAGGCCGTCAGCCTCGCAAGCCCGATTGTTGCTGCTGCATCGGTGTTTGTCCTGCCGGGGACACATATCATGGTTGCTCCCGTGGGACTGATTATTACTTGTATCTGGACGGGACTGTTGTTTTTGGCTGTTGGTGGAGGGACTATTGGACGGTATCAGTTCAGGATGCATTACAGGCAAAGACTTCAGCGGGCGATGGTTAACAAGAATATTCCTTACTAGATCCAGTTTTTCTTTAAGTCTTTCGTTTTGTTGTTCTCGATTCAGCATTTTTGATACCTCAACTGTACCTTCTAGATACTTCATGTTTAGCGTACGGCTTTCTCGTTCCTGGTGAACTTGAGATAATGATCCATAATTTCAATTCGTTCTTGATATATGACCATATTTACAGCTCTCTCCCTCTCTCTTTCACAGAAATACTGATAGAATCCAGAGTCAACCAATCATGGCCCATTTTGTATACAATCTTGCCCTAAGAGGCCCACCGGAGGAGGCATTTGTACGCTATCCCGTTTTGGGACTGATAACGATAGCGAAGAAAAAAGTTGCGCGGGGTATTTTGAGCTTCAAATCTACAGCTTTGCTTCTGTCATATTGTCAAGCATCAAAAGCTCATAGATTCCTTTGTTTAATATTTCTTCTCTGCATTTTTCACTTTCGCAAGACCGATATCTGGGAGCGTCGTGCTACTGGGCGACTCACAAATTTCATGTCACAAGTCTTCCATCTGATTCGAATACACATTTCGCTCCTTCATACTATCTGCTTGTCACTGATCTGCAAGCCATATATCTGGCGCAGCTTCCACAATGGCTCTCGATACGACCCCTTCCACAAAACCCGCTCACTACGCAACGATATATGACGATTCTACGACAGAACGAAACTTCGACCCCATTCGCATCCGTACCTCAGACCAACTCCTCCACGACTCGCTCGCACAGAACCTCTTAAACGTCCCAGCAGACTCAGAAGAAGCTCTTCGCAAAGGCGAGAAATGTTACACCGATCTTGTGGCCGAACGAGTACGCAAGTGTATATCGGAATCAGCTGGAAAGGAGCATGAGCTATTATCACAAATTCTACACATCGGCTTTGCAGCGCTGTTCTATTTCCTACAATCCAATGTCACCGGTCCGCCGTTGGAGTTTGACTCAGCGACGGTCGTGTTTGGGGAAACAGTTGCAGGTGATAGGAAAACGCTCAATATGATGCGACGGAAGATGTTGAGAGATTTATCCATAGATGGAGAAGCTGTCTACCCGCTTACGCCGAATATTGAGTTGTTTTGTGTTGCTAAGGCTATTTTGGTTGACGCGGGTTTACTGGTGACTGATGATGCACCGCTCGTTGCATGGACGGGTCGCATGAGGGTGAATTTCTTGCATCAAAAGATGCTCAGCGAGGTCTCAGGAACACTGCAGAAGTCCATCTATGATGATCTTGACAGAATCAGTACAACGGTTTTGGGCGAAGGTTCAGACTCGACTGGAAAATCGAAAGCTGCATTCTTACTCGAACGGGCAGCTATACATACGCATCACGGATTGGATGCAAAAGCTCGATCCGATCTGGACAAAGCTGCTGTGGCATCCGGGTTCGAGTATGCTCTTACAGGGAAGTTGGGGAAGAGGACAAAGTTTCAGGATCGAGATATCACTCAGCTGGTCGTACTGGCTGTGAGCTCAGAGACGGAGTCAGCATCAGACACGGCAGGAATAAAGAAAGAATCGGAGACGTCAGCACCTAAAGCTCTAGATTTGAACGATGACACTCTGCTCGAGACGATTGCGTTCGCAAAGAAAGGAGCGCAGCCTGAAAAGTCAACTACCGTTCAGGACGAGTCTTCCTTACCCCCTGCACTGGCGTCAATCGATCCATCAAATCAGCCGAAACTGAACCCTCTCGACTCTGCTATACTTCTTGCTATTGCTTCCGCTATCACAAACAATTCACCCGAGCACGGATTGACTCGCGAGGAAACACTGCCCTATGCGGTACGTGTTATTGAAAGCGGCAGCAACAACTGGCAAATCTATACGCAGGCCCTCCTCGTTCGCAGTCGATGTGAGGCTTTCAAATCACGCACCGTCGAAAGAGGCGTTCTTCAAATGCAGGCGCTAGTTGACCAGGTCATCGCTGATACAGCCACCAGCAACACAGCAGTAGTCACCACCGATACAGTTACAAACGAACAACAAGAACAGCCAACCACATTCTTGCCTCGACCTCAAGAATCAGAATCTGCGCCAGCAGAGGAACGACTAGAGTATTTATGGGCACTTGATTTCCAGACAAGATGGAATCTTGAGGCAGAGCTTGCACAGAAATGGGTTAGTCTTGGTGGTCTCAGGACAGCTCTTGACATTTATGAGAGATTGGAAATGTGGGCTGAAGTTGCGCTATGTTATGCAGCAACTGAGAGGGAAGAGAAAGCCAAGGCGATTGTTCGGCGTCAGTTATACGAGCCTACGAATGCGGGTGCAGTTGATGATGATAATGAACAGTACGAGGGACCTGAATTGGCTCAATTACCGACTGATGCACCCCGGTTATTCTGCATTCTAGGTGACATTGACTCTGAGCCGGCTATGTATGAGCGCGCATGGGAGGTTTCTGGTCAACGATATGCTCGAGCACAACGTTCCCTTGCTAGGTTATATCTTAAAGCCGAGCCACCTGCTTATGACAAGGCGGAAGAGGCATATAAGAAGAGCTTGAAGATCAACCCACTCAACCACGGCGCATGGTTTGCGCTCGGCTGTGTGCAGTTGAACCGTGAGCAATGGCATGAAGCTATTGAATCATTCACTCGCACAGTACAGATCGAACAAGATGATGCCGAGGCATGGAGTAACCTTGCAGCTGCGCTTCTTAATGTCTCTTCTAGCGAAAACAGACCTTCGGCCGAAGCAAAGACAAAACCTGCGGTTTCCGAAGAGAACAAGGATACAGAAGACGCTGATGCTGAAAAGTTGGAAAAAGACCCCTACAAACACACACGCGACGCCCTCACGGCTCTTCATCATGCCGCTCGACTCAAACAAACTGATCACCGTATCTGGGACAATATCATCACAGTTGCAGCTTCCCTCCCTCCTCAATTGATACCATACAAGGATATCGTCTTTGCGCAACGAAAAGTCATTGAACTCCGCTCACCAAAAAGAGGCGAAAAGGCCATCGACTTGACCATCCTAGACATGTTGGTAGAACATCTCATCAACAACTACGAGTACGACAACCTCCTCATTACCGTCGATGGCACGAACCAGAAAATCGTTCGTACCGGTACAGTAGCCGGTCAGATCATGACTCTTGTCGATGACGTTGTAGTCCCGTTAATCACACACTCCGCTCCGCTCTGGCTCCTTGTTGCGAAGATAGAGCTGTGGCGTCATCGACCCAGTAAAGCATTCGCAGCTCATGAAAAGGCGTGGCGTGCTACAGTCTCTTCGTGCACTCAAGGCGCATTCCAGATGAGTGATGAGAAGAGGTGGAACCAGATTGTCAAAGCCACTGAGCGTCTTGTGAGAGATGGATATGCGAAGATAGGTGGCATGACGAAGGAGCGGGAAGATGGAAGTATACCGGAAGGCGACGGTGAAGGCGAAGAAGAATTAGTGGCTAAAGATTGGAGGTTTAAGAGTAGGAGTGCGGTAAGGGGAATACTGGGTAAGGGTAAGGATTGGGAGGGTACCGAAGGGTATACGCAGCTCAAAGAACTGCTATCAGAAGTTGATGGTTAAACCTTACAATAGTCTAGATGCGTTGATTTACGCTCGTTCAAGAAGATAGACAAAACTTGTTTCTATATAGCTTATAAATCAACTACCCCCTAAGCCCGCTACTAGGTACCTGAAATTAACGCAGATCGTCGATTTCGTGCACACAACATACCAGGAACCCAATCAACTTTTGCCTTTAATCTATCTTGAGTTCACATGCACAAACTTGGGCCTGCTATAGTCACTCGTCTTAATATGCCCAAAGCATCGAGATCGCCGATCTCAAAGAACACCCTCCATACATACGGCGCCGAATTCCGAGATGGGAGAAACACACACACATACACAAATAAAAAAGCACGCCCAGCCTTAATCGATTTCTCGTGTTATAGTCGATGTCACAAAAGACTTGACCTACCCTTACAGGTCATCCAGGAATTCGATCCAGCAGTGAACGGACCCAAGCCACCGGGATCAAAACATCCTATAAAAAGCGAGAAGGAGATTACATCCTTACTCGCCAGGCGCGCCAAATATCTCCTCATTAGGCAAAAAGGCACACAGATCGTACTAATTATTCGGATTATGTAGCATAGCAAGGACTTACCTCCGTGACTTATACTTGGCAATGATGACATGCCTTCTATAAATAAATAAGGCGATGGAGGCGTTCCAGAAAAGCTTAAAACCCTAATTAGACTTCATTTATTTCCTATTTAGGGAATGTGTACGAGGTGATGCAATAGCCATCGGTAAAGATTATTCGACTAAGTATTCGGGAATGTTGAGGGCTGGCTTGCTTATCTTGAGTGGTACGCATATCCATATGAAAGATAATATTAATGGTAGGTACATAAAGTAGGTAGACACATTATATGTGATTAAATTGACTGTCTAAACTAATCGATGCTGAGCTATAGTACATCTCGTAACATTAATCATAGACATTAAGTAATTAGTTCAGATTCGTCACCTTTCTCCTCCCTGTCATTAGGGAGATCTCTCCATTGTGCAATTTTCCCTCGATTTCGATTCATGGGTCACGTTTTGGGGAAACACGACGTTCGTGTCGTGTGAATTCGATCTGATTTATATGGCTGTTAGCATGGCTTCCACGCAACACAGGGATAATATTGCTCGCTCATTGCCCAAGCGACGCAAAAGAAAAAGTGATATACGTACTATTACTTGGAAGCATGGCAGTTGTTGCAACGGTTGTAGTTGCAAAACTTGCAACGCCAAATAGCATTCCATGGGCCAGAGTTGCAGTCGGAGCAGCGCCAGACAAGAATGTTGCCGTTAGTGGCTTGGACGATGGCGAACTGGTGGGCGCAGGGGGGCGTTGCCATGCTGACTGTTTGAGAGTGGTGGCTTTTTGATGGGATGGGTCTGATGGCAAGTCAGCTGCTTGGAAAGTGAGGGTAACCAAAAAAGAATAGAAGGTGCCGATAGAGATTGACATACCAAGATTGATTATTCGAAGGTGAAGCCAATGTGAAGAAGGGGACTCTTATAGAGTTCTATGACCAGAGTCAGAGGTAGAAGAATCAGGGGCATAGAAGTCATTCAATGACAGGAAAGAATTCTCACCGTCTGATCTTCTTTTAGATAGGATATGATGGTTTCTTGATTTCAGATGATTTGATCTGGTCTGAGGCTCGCTTCAATGTTGATGAGTGGGAAATATCGTGACTTTATATATCTCTCTGACTTCCTGTCCTGAATCTCCTCTGATGCGCCGTCAGATGTAGATGGTTCGTTTGATAAGTCTTTCTGCAAACTGCACTACCCAAGACACAGGTCGTGTGCACGACAGTCGGAGACAGACCAATCTTCAACAATGTCTTCCGAGGATACAAGAAATTAAAATTAAAAAGAAGCAAAGCGGCGGATGATCAATGGCCACAATGGCCTTTTTTTTTTCTTCCTTCTCTTTTCTTTTGCGTCCCTTTCGTGTGATACTGAATCGGGGGAGTAGAGTACGTATCCGATCAGGGTCTTCTCCGATCTAGACGTCCTCTTCCATGTGTGTATACGTCGGGGTTGGTTGACAGTGATGGAAAAAGTTCATGAGAGTAACGAGGATGCGGTTGGCGGCATTGCTTCCACACGGGAAGATTTCGGAGGAGATATGATGCAATGTGTTGGAATGCTTCATCAATCAAATAGAAAAACTATGGATACGCGAGATGATCCACCTGGTCGGCACCCACTGCAGGCAAAATGATTACAAAACTGGCTGCATGATGTTTGTTTGAAAGCTAAGATTGTGGCCACTATTATGCGGACAGGGAACTTGGAAGCAGAGAGGACCTGCAGGAGAAAAGGACCAAAAAACAAAAGAAATTGATATCAGGCCGGGCTAAGCGATGGAGGTGTCAAGAGAGGCGCAGAGTTTGGTAGGTTCATCTAAGTACATGTAGGTGACTTTTGTACTCCATACTTTGAATATTGGTACATTCCCCATAAAAACTATGAAATCTCCCCTTCCAAATTGGTCCAAAGAGGTCCAGACGCTAGGTACCACTAACAATTTTTTTGTGGTACCAATGTTATGGTTCTGATGGGTCTCATACTGTACTAGGATAGCCCATGAGCCAGAAAAAGGAACGAAAGAGTGTCTGGTTTTCGGTTTCTGGGTCTTGAAAAAGTCCCTGCAGTAGAATTTCACATTCCCATTCGTCAATTGCTGTGTATTAGGCTCCACTTATGAACTGCAACAAACGTACTGTCGAATTTCCAAACTTACTTCGTACTTTAGTATCGTCACTTTTTACTTCTGGTCTAGATTAGTGTTGACTTGGTTGTACTAATTCGGTTGGCTTAATTCCGTCTGGACTGTGACTATCTAAGACTTGAAATGATTGTCATGATACATCATTTCATATGATCTAGTCCAATGCAAACCTAAACGAATCATACATACTGCTTTACAATCTAAATCCAGTATTCAGATATGATCCGATATTGTTGAACAAAGGGCATTATCTCTGGGCTGATGATTCATTTCCGGTTTGGTCTTGACTAGTCAAACAGAGTTGATCGAACCATGCTTCATGACTCATTAGTCCAATTCGATTTCGTTTGTTTGCTTAGCACGGAACAAAAACACAGATCAACATTCCTGGGCCAGTCATATCGAATCAATTACCACGATCAGAAGACACACTCGATCATGTCGATCTAGAAGTCTCCTTGGGACAAGCTAAACACAAGCTAAACTTGTGACCAACCCAGAGAAAAAACGGTGAGGAAAAGTGGATGATACAATGTTGCCCTAAAAATTTAGTAATGCCCGTAAAAGACGTACGTTACCGTACATGGTGCGTTACCGACCAATTACAAGCTCCCGGGGATACGGTTCCGATCGAGCTAGTAATTACGCTAGCTGGATTACGTATCCCGTACAGGGTCGGTAAGTTTCTCCTGTAATTTTGTTACAATGATTATCCCTTCTTTCATTCTCTTTCTTCTCTGATACTGAATACTCCGTACATAAAAGAAATAATCTGCCCAGAAGCCGATCCAAAAGCAGTCGGGATTTCCTGCCTCATTGTATCACTTTGCACCCGACTTCCAGCAAAATCTTTCCGCTGTACTCCGTATGGAGTCGTCTTTGTGATTGGCATACAAACAAGCTGTCGACCCGAATTTTAGCACCCCCTTTCTTCCCCTACCTTGCTCAGCATTACGTGGGATACTATGAAGATAGCTAAGTTAGCAAGCAAATCATGACATAAGTTTCATAACAGCATTCAACATACATTGTACTACTGCAAGCTAGTGCTTACTTACAGATGCGATGCCATTTTCATTATTAGTGCACTCCTCGAGGACTTCCCGCCTTTTCCTCCAGGACCTCCATGTACCATGTGTCACAAGCAAAAACGGGCTGATTGTTGTCAATGGGATTTGAGGCAGCTTGTTACAAGCCGCTCTTCGTATAGCCAGCTGCCGATATTGCTGCCCTTTGTAGCTGAGTCTAGCCTGACACTTGTCATGAGGACGTCCTGAAAACAAATTATGTCCAGATTGACTCCGCCCCTCCCAGCCAGCCTTAGCTAGAACTATTACTCCGTAATTTATTTAGGCTCTGCATCTAGCGTATTTCACGGTCCAGTATCCCTGCCGGAAGCCAACCTTACCTTTCAGTTGGGGCAGCTAAAATGACTAGTCCCATTTTCGTTCAAGCTTTGATGCTGGTGTCATTTATGAGACGAGCCAACAATGTTTGAGCAATCACAGCTCGTCCAGGTTAGTGCGTGGTGTCTAGTCTATATTGGGGTAGCGCCTTCATAAACAGAGTTTAAGGTGGACCCAAAGGCTACTCCGTATGTCGATAGTGATCACTGAACTACTTCAAGTTCCGCTACGTGGAAATCTTACGATGCTCTAGTTTTATTTTACTTGAATATAAAACACGATTTACTCCGTACTTGCTGTGCTAAAAGCACTAGTCGTGTTAATGTATATTGGGGGCAGTATCTATATTAGCATCGACTATTACATTGCGAAGATGGTGAGATAATCTCCCGAGTCGTCAACCTGAAAGCATCAATTGATGATTCCAAGGTCCTGAAAGTATGGATCTATTCATTTGCTGCGATGTTGTAGGTAAAATACCGATTTGGTTTGATTCGTGCCTCCTACTCCTGTACCGACATGCATAAATCGACGAATTACTAACTCGCCGTGCAGTTCTATGTCATTGATTTTCTTTCTTTATCTCTTGGAAAACAAATACCGGTGGCGTCAACGGCTCGCATACAATTTCAACAATTTCAAGGAATACCCTACTCTTTCAAGACATTAAGTCGGCAGTTCGATACGGCTTGACCCCATCAGACTATCAACATCTCATGTGATCTCGGAGGCAGTACGAACAGTGTAATGATAACAAGTCAAAAGGGCAATCTTATCGGACAGCCTGCATTTGCAGTGTTGTTGATTGCCACTTGTCAGTTACAGAGGATACGTTGTTGTGTTGCATACATATCCGGAGATTTGCAATCGAACTACATCGGTCAGCAGCTTGTTTACAGGGATTCCAATTGTCCCGGGTCTGTACATGAGGCGAACATGTGATATATAAACGCCACAAACCCCTTTTTCAAGAGGTGAGCAGAAAACACAACTCGTGTCGGAAATGTACACAGGTACCCAGGCACCTACATATCACGGCTATTGTTTCGATACTGAGCAAGATATGAGCCGAACGTGGCAAGGCGTCTAGAAGAGTCTACCAAACATCTATCATTTTACTTCTGGACTCCATCGAAGCGTTCCTTATCATACACACTTAAGATGGGTCTAGATTTTCACGGAGTACCTGGTGACAGTTGATTGACGTGTCTAGCGAGGAGACGTCTGTTAAGCCAATTCTGGGCCACAATCGCAATACTTTTACTCGTTGCTCGAGAACAAATATGTCGATGTACCTAGGTAGGCCAGTGCTCTCAAGTCTCAGTTACACAACAACGATACATTTGTCCTACACTGACATGTGCGTTTATAACAGTCGGTGTATGCAGCACTCCGTCTGCATGACTTTATTTTCCCATAAACAGTAAAACAAATTGAAATTTTCATCATTTTACATATTCGTTGGGGCATTGCATTCTACATACGGACGTTGAATGTTCACGTGTAACGACATGTCATTTCATTTTTAGAAAGATCAGAAATAGGTATCCCTGCTAGCTTCGATCGGAAATATATTGATTGATCTACCGGTAGAGCAATCAACTTTGAACTTCTCAAAATCAAATATACTTCAGATGTGGCTCGTTTAGGGAATTGTACCTCGATTGAAGTCCATTGAACCGCCGGAAATTGACCTTTCAACTCCGCGGAGCTAGTCGATCCATCGTATCCCTGTCATTATCCAGATTGACATTAGTTTGTCGTCAACCCATGACGTTTATCTTTAGTGATGCATCAGATCATCACAAGCCACAGGGGTTGCACGGGCTCCGTGCTGTCAAGCGATTGACCCTTGGCTCCGGGCCAAATTCTTGCTTTCTTTTTTCGGGATTTTCTATTGTGCCTCGTTTGGATTTTCTTCTTTTTTCTCTCTGTTTTGCTTTTTGCTTTTTGCTCTTTTCTTAATGGGAAGTACCCTGTACCTGATCAGGGGAGTGATCAGATGGATCAAGATAGGAGCGGAAAGGGGGCCGGCCTCCGGAGACGGTGTTGGAAAATACATCATTGGTATTCGTCAATTAAGCGGCCCATGCTCATACATTATGACGATGGAGGCAAAAAAGCATGCATTCCTATTTGGGCAGATCTTCTACATCAAAGCTTAGGCATATCTCATCTCACATACATCTAGTTCCGAGATGCACCGTCGCCTTGTGGATTAATTGAATACTCGGATAGGCAATCAATTTATAGAACTTCTCGAGTCAATATAATTCCTTCATACGTACGTAATATTTCCCGTCAAGTTTGATATTGACTATCGTGCTGAGCTTAGGCTATGATCTACTTAGATGTATGTATGCGTCCACACCGCTTGATTGATCTCACACTGTCCCAGGACATCCCGATACTGAATGCCCGCATCTTTCTCCCTGATACAGAACAGACTAGTCAAACTCTCAAACCTTGTAGTAATATCCTACTCTTATGATGAATATCAAAAAGAGACCTGTGATGTCTACTCGAAGATCAGCCAGCCAATTTGCCAGCGGCTCGCTCATCAGATGAGATCGCTAAACGAAACCACGGAATCATGCAGGGGCCTCTAACTTCGTATTCTTGGAAATCTTATGTAAATCCAACAAGATCATCAAACACGACTTAGACATTTTGCTCATGGATAGAGCTGATCCAATAAACGTGAGAAGCATCAACTGCCATCGCCTGAACTTACCAGTTCTCAAGGTCGTTTCCGAAATCCATGTTAGTTGATACCTCATAGTTGGTACTTTTCTTAAACTATAATCAATGTACGGCTAAATCTTCTCCCCGGCCTCTTAGGGCTAAAATATATGTAGGGTTAGGGTTCATGTTCACCATTCCGAACTCTGGCCTTCTGGCATGTATTTTATTCCGAATCCTAATGCAACCCTAATAACCCTAACACTTATCTATTCCGCAAATTCGGAATCGAGAGAGCGACCGGAATAAGAACTTTTATCAGTCATCATCCATCGCTTAGATTCAACATCAATCTAACAACGCCGTTCTCTCCTTGCTTTAATCCTCTTGGCAAGGGTTGACATTCATCAAGAAGTAATCCGCGTACCAAAAGGAAATATCTACTTCGCGATGCTACGTCGGAATGGAAAACCCACCTCATGTGAGCCATGCCGGATAGCAAAGGTTCGGTGGTGAGATAAGCGAATTCCGCAGATTGATCAATTGATATGCATATCTGGGTTACTAATTTATTACAGTGATCATTCCACTCCGATTTGTCGGCGATGTAAATCGAAAGGCATTGCCAATAGGGTGTGTCATCTTGCGAGTTCATTGTATCATCAAAACTCGGAATACTGACAACATCCTATCAGTGTTACTATCACCCAGCCCCCCTGACTAGACCGAAGAACCCGACTGATGGAGTTGGCCCTCCATCGTCCATTCGGCGGAATAAACCCAAGGCCCACGTCCGACCAAGTAGAGCAGAGGAGACCATCGCTGCGCGAACACTAACAGACATACGCAAAAGGGCTACCCCATCAGCTGGAACCGGTGCTAGAGAATCCAATGATTCAAACTACCTTGGTACCACGAGCTACTTGTCCGTCTTCAAGGAGACTCCATCATGGACTCCCCGGGCATCGTGGAACTGCTCCCTTCAGGCAGAATTTGAGCATTGGCGGCGCGACCATGCATATGCATCTGCAAGGCTCGTCCGTCTACTATGCGCCGTAGGGTTTTATCGAAAGGAAATCAAGTGGTACTATGCCCGAGGACGGTTCACCAAGATTCCAGGACCCCTCGTCCTGGATCCTTTACGCCTGGTGCAGGAGCATATTGAGAAGAATGCCTGGAATCAAGAGCGAAATTGGGAAAGAATTTATGATCAGATCACCGCTGCAACGTCGCATTTGCTGAGACTAACCAGCGACAGCTCTCCAGAAGAATTCTATTCCTTGTTCACAGGAGAAAATCTTCGCTGGGAGTTTGTTGGTCTGATTTTCTCTCTAGCGGGCAACAGTGTCCGGTGCCGATATGACGAGACGCATATCTTAGATCTGGGAAACGGTGAAGAGATGGACGCTTACACCTTTTGCAAGGAGATGGTACTTGCGAGCAATGCTTGCATTGAAATATGTAGGCAGTATGAGCACGTCAATGATCTGGTTATCTGGATGTACAAAAGTCATCTCTACTTGGGGTCAGAAGTGCTGGGTGAAACAAGTGTGTTTTCCTTTCTCACATATTTTTCTAGTGGTTGCGACAGACTTCAAAAGAGCTGACGTACGTGTATAGGCGAGAGAGTGTACAGCATGTTCGGAGAATTGGTATCCGTAATCTATGCCATGGGGCTGCACCGCGAGCATCATTCTACCAACGTTCCATTCTTTCTCTCGGAAACACGGAAACGACTTCTAGCAGAAATACACAAGTCTGACAAGACTGTTGCTACACTGTACGGACGACCGCCTCGGCTACCCTTACTTTATTGCGATGTTGCTCTTCCTTTGGATTTATCGGACGATCAGCTCTTTCTGGACGAGCAGTCGCTAGAAGTCGTCCTCAATGGCCTTGATAGCGAAGGCTGGAATCTTCAGGGGCAATTCTACCCGGCGACTGTGATACGTATGCGTCAAATTATGAGTGCATTGGGAGAGAAGATGCTTGAACTATCATTGGGATCAAGGACCACAAGTTATCACAATGACCTATTGTAAGACTTTTGATGTCCCAGGGCATCACTCCCGTTCTTGGTCTGTGAAACTAACACACGTCACAGAAAGACATACAAGTTATGCCAACGGACCTGGGATCAAATCCCAGTACGATTTCGCTATAGCGCTGATTGCTGGGAAAAGGGTGACGTTATTGAAGCCCTGGCCAAGACCATAGTGTATCTGGAGTATCTTTTGAGTGTCTTCCAAATACAAAGGATTCGTCGGCAAGAAAATCCGGAAGCCACCAGAGATTTGATTGATACCTCAGTACAAATGTTGTCAGCCATATTAGGCATGACGAAACATTTTCAGCATGGTGATGTTAAGAGGAATTTCGGATGGATCGTAAGTCTCTGTCTCTCTATCTATGTGACTTTCATACTCACCCGATTCCGACCCCATTTCCCAAAACATGAAATAAAACAGCTAACATTCGAAATGTCTGTAGTTTGGGGCCTTTGGCAGTGCTGCCGCTGGCGTTCTCGTCACCGAAGTACGCCGTTATACAATCTCCAATCAGCCTCTTCCATCCTCAACACCTCGCTCAGAGATTATTCGTACGCTCAGCTATCTCATCTCATGGTTTCAATCCGTCAAAATGCCTTTTGATCTCGCCGGCACTGTGTGTACGGAATTCATAAAGGTGATTAGCCGGCTACTCGATGAAGCACTAGACTACCAACAACCCCTTCCATCTTCTGCCGCTTTACCAATGACGCCCAATCCTCGCGAGAAGGAAAACATGAATATAAACGCAGCCAATAATAATACTACGCTGCTTACACAACTCCCTCAAGAGACGGATATCCCGGCATCTCAACAGCAACAGCAATTACAAGGACTCATGCCGGACGGCGCTCCAATGGAATCCCTATGCTTTGGGATGGGGATGGAATATGGTGTATATGGTGTCGGCGATGACGCATTCCATGGCTTGGGACGTGGTCTTGTGAGCGATGGGATGAATTGGCTGGATGAGTTAGGGTTGAACACGGACTTGGATGATGGAGGAATCGGGTCTTAACATCAGTACAGGACGGGACAGAGTGCTATACCCCTACTCTGTTGAATTGTATAGTTACATTTAGACTTTAGAATATATCAGTTTCTGTTACTGCCAAGGTATTGATTGTCTAGAGCCCACCGGCCTCAATCCAAACTAGGCCCAAGTCTGCCATTCCGAACCTGTCGCAGACAAAAGTGCAATACATGTACCCAACACATACTATGCAGGGTAGATCCAAAAACCTTGATTCATGAAAATCATACATATTCACATCCAGCGGTGAGGATAGTTAGTGGTGCTACACATATGCAGTCAGTCATCTGATCAATTCCAATCAAGTGCTGCTTTTTGCATGCATGCGTGCGTGCCGTGGTGGTCCACAACCAAATCGGCAACAAGAAACCTATCAGTCATACCCTCAACTTTACCTAGGTATACTAGGCAATGGCAATGGTGACACCCCGGACACCGATAGTTTATGTGTAACCGAATCTTGGGAGCATGGGGACACAAGATATTGGTGTTGGCAATTGATTTTATTGCCCGTTAGAGTAACTGATCGGGTGCCCTAATGTTGTTGGTCTGCAGCGTGCGTCAAGCCATATCTTAGTGTCTGAAGTGGTAATATCGTACATATTGATCTGCACTAGTATTCCAAGGCAGCTGTGTTTCTTGATTGAATCATATTTGCTACGTGATATGTAACGATATACATCATGTCTGGAGGGTTCTCTTGCACTTCTTCCCATTGATTGACCTCAAAGGATCCGAGAGCAATGCCTTCGATTTCCGTGATAGGTGTGTCCAAGTAATGCCTCTCCGAATACAACAGAAAGTTGTAAACGTTGAGACACAACCTAGACTCCTATTAATTGCTTTTCTCTTCCAACGCTCCGTTAAGAACATCATAGTTGTAAAAGCAAGATGTCCTTGCAGGGCCCTTTGTGGCCCTGCATCGCTGGTTGTGATTTCAAGTGCGAAGACTTGATTGTCATTTGGGCAGGAAGGGGATTGGTTTCTGTTCGTATAGAAGTACACTTGTTTGCTTGAGACTATCATCGAAACTCATGCAAATATGGGCTCTGTGAAAAATAAGAGAAAAATATACACACAGAGTCAATAGAAAGTAAAAGCAATCACTTTCACCTGTTCATCATGGATATCATCAATTCGTCCATTGGTCCCCCAGCCACCGTTCTTAATCAGTCAATTGAAAAAGAGCAGATATACTGGAGCCATGTTAGTGAATCTCATTTAGAAATTCTTGAGAGGAAACACACCTTTCGCCATAGTGGTGACGCCGGATGCTCTCTGATAACAGAGCAGACACGTCAATAACGGTAAGCTTCTTCGAGAGACGCATCTTCTCTGGAGGAATGGGAAAAGAATTTGTGACAACGATGTGGTCAATCACATCACACTGTTCCATTTCCTCAAGGCAGTTGTCACCAAATAGTCCATGTGTAGCAATGCAGTATACTGTTTTTGCACCGCCTCTTCTGACGACTGTCTCGGCTGCGGTGATCCATGATCCACTTCGATCAATCATATCATCAATAATGAAAACAGCCTTGTCCTTGACATTTCCGACCAATGTGATTGTTTTCTCATCATTATTGGTTAATGACGGGGGGTCATCGTCGTCCGATTCTGCAGCATCATACGTTCCTCCAAGGGCATGATCCTCATGTGATGAGGCAATAGACATAAAAGACGACATCATATGATCGTTGTTTGTACTATCGCCACTTTCTGAGCCTGTTGGGGGGAGAGGAGTGGCCACTTGAGATCCGTCAACAAAGTCGTCATCGACAAGATGTCCTTGTACGATACGCCCTGTAATCACTTCACGAGCCCTTTCGTCGGTTGTATATTCTGCAGCTTCCAATTCAGAAGGTCGCCGAGCTGATGGAGGGGTCTCAGGCCTCAGTGTATCAGCAGATCTCGAGAGGAAATAATCATCCACGGCCGAGTCATGGTTGGCATTCAGAAAATTGATCGCTCTTCCAGCCGAGTGATTCCCCTTCTCTATGGTATCGAAGAAGACCATGCTATCTGTCATGTTCATATGAACCTTGGGCCTGCGTCGATCTGTTGTGACGATGCCGAAATTGAGCTTCAGGGTATCCGCAAGCGATGTCACTCGCTTTGTACCACCTGCATTCTTGCTGACAACGACTGCGTCCCTCCAGCTGGGTACATTCATACGGATCCAACGGGCTATCAATGGTTCTGCGAAGAGGTTATCGACGGGCTTTGCGAAGAAACCTTGCATTTGGGACGCCTGGAGAGTAGTTTATGTAAGAGTTGTACGTTGTATAAGAGTGAGACTTCTCGGTGAGACTAACATGTAGGTCCAGAGTAATAACATGATCGACTCCGGCAATTGTAAGTAGGTTTGCGATCATTCGAGCTGTGATAGCACCTCGGTGGCTCTTCTTTTTCGACTGTCGCGAATATGGAAAGTAGCTTTATCAGTGTAAGATAATAGATCCTGTCACTCAAAAGACATGGCTAACATACGGCATGACAGCTGTGTAATACTCCAATCAGTCTGTGTCCTGAGTCTGAATAAAAGATTCAATATAGAGGCGTACCAGTTATCGTCTTAGCTGATCCGCCTTTGCATGCGGAGATCATGATCAAGAGTTCCATAAGACTGTCATTGATCTTGCTGCTTCCACTCTGGACAATATAAACATCCTGGTTCCGAACAGACACGCCGATATTGACCAATGTCTCTCCATTGCTGAATTTCCGGAGCTCAGCTGGTGCGGGGACAGCACCCAGGCGCTCGCAGATGGAGTCTGTCAAGGTCGGGTGGGATGTCCCTGAGAAGATCTGCACACCTCGCATGGTGGGATTTGGTGGTGAGGGTGGGTGTTAATGTGAGTTAGGATCCTCCGGTGGACCAGCTCATGGAGGGGAATTATAGTAAATGAAAGGTTTGTTGGGAAAGATTGACATCTTCAATGAAGAAGACAGACACAGAGACTGAGAGATGAAGGAAGGAGGAAGAGAAAAAAAAACGCTAAGAATTAATGCGGGATGAAAATAGTGAGGGTGGTCCGTGCTCCTTCTGCCTAAGGCCGAGTCTGGCCAATCGTTCTCTTTATACCTCATACTTCATATCTCTTCGATTGAATCCTAGCACCAACTCTATATACAGTCAAGATGTCTCAGAAATTCCCAGAAGTCCAAGGAGGAGGCTCTCTCATTGTTGCCTGGCAGGTCAGGAACAAACACGTCCTCGTCGTTGGAGGTGGTGAGGTGGGGTTCTTCCTACTCAAAATGACGCACTATTCATTATGGGATTTTGCTCGACTCATGCTAGGTTCAATGGTTGACAATTGAAATACCAAATAGGTAGCATCAGGGCGTATCCTCCATGCCCTCAATGCCGACGCCAAAGTAACCGTCGTCTGCCCCAAGTCCGGCCTAAACGAGGAAGTCGCCTATCGCGTCGCCCAAAACCAAGTATCCCATATCGACCGCAACTTCGAGCCTCACGACCTCGACAATGCCGACATGGTGCTCTGCGCAATTGACGATCCCGAAGCCTCAACTCAAGTCTGGAAACTGTGCAAGGAGCGCCGTATACCTGCAAACATTGCCGATGTGCCTCCCGAATGCGATTTCTACTTTGGTAGCATGCATCGCGATGGGCCGCTTCAGATTATGGTTAGTACGAATGGTAATGGGCCGAAATTGGCGAATATAGTAAGGCAGAAGATTGCGCAATCGCTTCCGCAAAATACGGGAGCTGCGATTGAGAATGTGGGACTGTTGCGCAAGAAGTTGCGGGAGGTTGCTCCGGATACTCAGGAAGGGCCCAAACGGATGAAATGGTGAGTGGTAGGGGACGCAACCTGATGAGTAGTATGATGAAACGACGAAGCTAATGATGGACGTGCAGGATGTCGAATGTTTGCGTGTCGTGGTCATTGGAAGATCTCGTAGCCATGACTGACAAGGATATGGACGGTCTTTTGAAGCATTATCAGGCGGGAGAGGTACCCAGTCTTGAGGATATTCGCGGAGCATCATCATGAGACAATCCTATTTTTCTCGTTGATGCTCTATCTGGGCCTATCTTGACTAGATGTTCATTCCCCGCTCTGATATATAAGAGAGACAGCTCACCAGACCCTTATCTAGCCAAGATTAGGTCAGTTGCAATACCCTCCAGAGAACAGTGAGTATTACGCCAATAAGAAAGCGGGATACAGATTCATCGCACGAAGCTTATTCGCGATACGGCTCTTACCTGCGGCAAAGTTCAGTTGCGAGGAAGTAATGCATTCATCCGAAGGCACTGTATATCGAAGGATTCTTATGATGATGATGACTGTCTCAGCTATCTCCTGTTGCAAGCTGGCACTTACTTGATGGTTTATTTCCAAGACTATGCTCTTCCTAGGTAGACGTTGCACTGTCATCTGATATGCCCATCTTGGGGATTTATCGTACATCATACTATACAAGAAGATTGAACCGCGCTACAAACATAGAACAATAGATCAAAATATATATATATATCAGCATATCATAATGGGTTCGATACTTCCAGTCATGAATCTATATAAGCACAGCAATATTACCCCTGAAGCAGAAAAGAAGAGAAAGATAAAAGCAAGACAAAAAGAAAGAAAAGTCCAAGAATACAATAGGGGGAATTAATGCACCAAATGATTTTTTTATAATCAACCAGGTCAACCACTTCTCAATGACCACGGCTATACGTCCTAATAGAGTTGGCTGATGAAGATGGTTCGGCAGCAGTAGGGTGTGGGAATGTCAGACCAAGTTTGACCTCGCCGACCCGTCGAAGGAGAGATTGGAGAGCATGTCGGATTTCCGACGAAGCGAGGTCCCGAGCTAGGAGATCGATGGTTAAAGGGTAGAATGTGTCGATATATTGAGTGAAGTTGTCTTGAGGGAAGTTGACGTATCCTTCGATCACGTCAACGACAACAGGGCGCCAGGCCACGATGTTTCGATGTTGGGTTTCCTCATCGAGACGGACATAGCTGCGAATAATATCTGCACACAGTCTGTGAAAGGTATCAGTAACAAGGACAAGAACTGTTGATGGTGCAAAACTTACGGAACAAGAGCAGTTTCGGTCTCGGCTCTGCTGCTCTTTCTCTCTTCACGCTCATCACTGTACATGCGGAAAAGGATGTTGACATAGGTAGCGGCGCTGCCACTTTCCTGCTTGAGAAGATTGGGTGGTTGCTTCATGAATCCCTGACGCCACAATTGCATACGCAAATCCTTGTCTTCATTGAACTTTTTGGCGAACTGGTAGCTCTTCTTCAACAGACCCATCAGACGCAGAAGCTCCGGGCTAGGGATTTCATCGTACACATTGTCATTCGAGAATAATTCATGGACCGTCTCAATCATAAGCAGTTGTAGGACGCAATTAGTGATTATGCGGTTGAAGAATCGCCGCCTGGCAACAGTCACGGCTGCAGGTTGCTGAGTTAGTTCCTGAGCTTGTGGGCGGTAGTCCTCAAGTTCAGCCGCCGCAGTCGTATCATGTAAAGCGCCATTGGACGTTTCTCCGGCATCTCCATTTTCAGCGATTGGTGTCTGCGCTCCGTTGATTGCAGATGCATGTTCGTCATCGGACGTACCGACTGATGCTTCCGACACCGACATGGCGCCGTTGCTGGTGGCATCACCATTACCCTTTGCTACTTCAGACGTCGGTGTCTTTGGTGGTAGAGAAGCAGCGGTGAATAATTCATATGCAGTAGTCTTGTCGAAAAGTTCAACAAATGCACCCACAATCTTGCCCCAATGTTCGTCGGAAAACTTGGTCACATTTTGCAAGATCAACTGCTGTAGACAATTGCTTCCAATACGTGCGATTGTGTCGTTCTCCTGGCAGATACAGAGAGTCAAAAGACCCAAAAAGCGGTCAAGCATACCCTGTAATGCATCAAAATAATGTGTGAAAAGAGTTATCATGTGCCGCAGAGCTTGGATCATGGTTGTCGAAAGCCAAACCGAGAGTTCTTCGTGATTGGGCACCTTTGACATCTCTGACTTGGATTGCAGAACAACGAAAATTGGATATAACAGCTGCCTCCAAAGAACATCCCAGAATTCTTGTGGGAAATCACCACCATACCTAATCAGCGTCTCGAAGAGGTAGTTCAATGCCCTGCAATCTATTAGAATTTGGATTCAAATCTTCAAGAACATAGTCACCACTTACCTCGAGCGAACCTCCAGATCGTCTCCAGTCATCAAGACATCTTGGAAAGCAATGAGCACCGGATACCAAAACTGTTCCTCCTGGGTTTGACGGTTGAGTTGATGTTTCAAAATAGAGCCTGTAACATCTGTAGCTTCTGTGGCGGGTATATGCTTCCGTGAAAGAGGGCATTCTGGAGTTTTGAGCATCTTGGGAACAGATGCTTTGAGAGTTTCAATCGCCTGGAGAGATTTTTTCTGAAACTTAATGTTCTTAGAGAATTCTGTTAGGCAGACGATGAGATCCGCGAAAGCTCCTTGGCTGATCACCACTCCAAAACGTGTGTTGTAAATCTGAGTGACATGCTCAAATGCCATATTCACAATGCCCTCTGCAATACTGTCAGTATATGTCAGAAGTCTTATACAGAACAATCAAAACTTACCATATGGCTCTCGAGCTGCGACGGTGAAAACGCCGAACATTGTTTTCCAACCAGAGCGAATGTTATGACCACGGGCTTGTATCATCTGGATAAGGCATCGCAAGACCATATCCTTGACGGTAACAGTGTTGCTGTTCGCCATAATGTGTTCGAATGGTTTGAGAAAGTCTTTTTGGAACTTGAAACCGGGCAATTCTTCAATTTCCATGAATCTCATCGAAAGCTGACGCAAAGAGTCGAGTGCAAAGAAGACCACATTCGTGTTGGACTGACACCCAACTTCGTTGAAGTGCTGCCCGAGAATTTCCCAGATTCTAGACCATTCAATTCTCACTCGGGTCATGTTGTAGTAACTGATTTCGACTACCTTCTGCAGACTGTATGTACGAGGAGATTCGCTTTGGCCGGAGGATTGAATTTCTTGCAAGCTCACTTCGCTAAGTGCTTGAACAAAGTCGACGATTGCTTCTTGAGAAAGGTTTGCTGTATTGCTGAAAATACGATCCACAGCATGAACCATTTCGGCCGAACGACTCTCTAAAGCTATCTCAGGTCTGAAAGACAAGGTACTGGCCGTAGAACGTTGGCGTCGCCTAGTAGACTGTGTCGACCTCCTGGAGGCGTCATTTGCATTGGATGGCACGACTCGTGTTCTCGACACATCAGGTAACGTTCCTTCATCAACGCCATCGCTCAATAATTGAAATCGATCCAGCTGGCTAACACAGGTAAGAATCTCACGCCAGGAGTCTCGGAGGTGATTTCCCTCAGTAATAGCAACTTCCAATAATATCTTCAATGCTTCCAAATTCTTGCTGCTCATTTCTCGGAGGTTGCCAAGGTTGGTAAACTTGGCCAAGGCTGTCACAAAAGCAACTCGTGGTGTTTCAAGATCAAAAGTGCAAGATATACGGATCGCGAGTTTGAGTCCTTCCATGCAAAGTCTAATCTTTTCAATATCCTGCGTTTCCTGGAGAGGAGCAGATAATCCCGACAAGAAAGAAGTCCAGGTCACATTGAACATGGATCCAACATGACGTACTGAAGTCGCTGGAATGAAGCGAGATAGCTCATCCTTCACGGCAGTTCTGCGCTGAGCTTTGATAAGACTCCTGTAGAGCTGCTCGGTCTTGTTGGCCATTTCTTCCGATGCCTGTGCGTATTTTTCTCCTTGAATGTCTCTACCAACAGTAGCAAATACTTGGCCAGCTCTTGAAGCAAATCCTGCATGAGTAGCGGTAGGTATACCTTGATTAGCAGCATGCTCTCTTTCAGAATCTAGCACGATCTCATTCTTCGCAATCTCATCGAAGATGGAGTTGAGATACTCGTCGGGAAGATCTGCATTATCGTTGATGCCTCGGTTGTTCTTGATGAAATCTTCCTTTGTCATGCGAGGGCCTTTCATTTTGCTACTATGCTGATCTGTGTTGAGCAGGATGACAGAGTACGCCAGGACATATGCGGTATCCGCATTAGCAAAGCTGTTTGGATTGCCTGCAAGGTAACGTTCCGCAAACTTGAGCATAAATCGATCGATCTTTTGGGCTTCTCCCGGCAATCGAAAACTCTGCAAGAACTGGCGTAGAGCATCAACGAAGCGTCGTTTTGTAAAGTCCATGCTGTCAACGAAGGCATGCATAATGGCAACATTCTCTGGGTCGCCTTCTCCAAGGTATTCTCCGATGGCAGCTTTGCCAAGACGGTCGTTGCGAAGTAGGAAGTGGGCAATATCCTTTGGCGAATCAGATCGAATAAAACCATCCTTAATCAGGAGCTTGATTCCTCGCTTCGGTTTGAAATTGAACTGCTGGATAGCATGAGACAAAGCCGCTTTTCGCTGCCTGGCTTTTTCTATTTCATTTGGGTCATCCTCAACTGCTGGTGTAGAGCGGCCGGTTCCAGTACCGCCACTATCAATATACGGAGATGGAAGCGCAGCAGCGAATGATGGTGCATCTATGGACTCTCTATAATTTTCCACGGACTTACGCGACACATCGTCGCGGGTGCCGTTGATGGAGCTGGGTAGTCGCTGAGAAGACCAACTGTCGAGAGACCGCAAAATCTCAACCAGGCAATCAAGAGCGTGGTACTTCATAGAAAGCTCCGGAGACCCATTCTGTACACTTGGGGCAGCGTTGCTCGTGAGGCTTGCTGTGGTTAAAGTGGGTGGAAGAGTGCCGCGTTGATGCCAGTCTGGAGTATTCGAAGATTTGACGCGGGTTTCCTGGTAAGTGTGTTGGCCCGTGACGGGCACAGGCATGATAACAAAACGAGATATTTGCTCGATCAGGCTGGTCTAGTTAGCATATAGAATACTCCAAGGTAACGTTACGAGAGACACTCACTTTTGGAAGATATTTTCCAACGCAGTTCTGTCACAGTCATAATTCAAATATATTTCGACCAACGCCCGAGAATCTCCCGAAAGTCTCTCGAGGATTTCCATAAAGTACTGCTTCTGGAACGCTGGAGAGTTACGTCTTTCGAGAATGGCAAGGTAGATTTCCTTAAGGAAGACCTCCAATTCTTTCTGTGCAATTATTAGCTAGATTGTAGCGATACAGAGTGTCGGTTAACAAACCTTAAACATGACTCTCATATATTTAAGCATAAGCCAGAAAATCTCGCAGCATACTTCAAAAACCTTGGGGACGGAACTGGATCCATTGCGACTAAGACTCAAGCAAAGGTGAGGCCTGATAGCGTGGAGGAGAGTCATAGAGTCTGAGGAGCTGGCACTGTTTCTGATCGTTGCTAATGGCGACGTGAAAACGGTGATATGGTTGTTGATCAGATGGTGGATGAGATGAAGTGAGAGCAGCTTGGATCGCATATTCTGGGACTTGATGTCCAGCTGCTGATCGTGTGTAAGTGCCTTGTGACTTAATTTGCACATAGCCCTAAAAACAAGGAAGGCGTCTTTCACGTAAATTTCGTCAACCTCATCCTCGGACCCTTCATCTTCCTTCTCGTCCGTTACGTTAGACACAGAACGAGTTGATCGATGAGTCGTCCTTGCTCGAGTGACCATGGTAGGAGCATTGTCGGTGACCATTGTATCGTCTTTGCTTGACTCAAAACTTTGCAGGGTGAGTTTTTGGGTAGGTTCTTTTTGCGTCGGCTGATCCGAGACGGTTGATTCAGCCTCCAGAGACTCTGACAGTTGACTTCCTTCACCAGCTTCCACTATTGTAGACTCGACAGGAGTTTCGTGCTGGTCTTCGGGTTCCCGCAGGCGGACTTCTTTCAAATCCAGCCTCATACGGACTCTGTCAAAGACGGTTCCCAACATCTGCGTCAAGGAGCCTTGGGCAATCTGCTGGTTCTGACTTGACTTGGAATATATAAAAATGTTGTATATTTGACGTACGGCCTTCAACAGACCGGCACCGTGTACGACAATTTTGTCGTTCAACACAGCGGCCAGCAGCGATTTGATAATCTGTTGTTGAATCTCCACCGGTGTAGCTTCATTTTCGAAACAATCGCAAATAGTTTCAATAGCACGTTCTATCAATGGGAGTTCCTTATCGGCGGGGTCTGTGCCATCTTGGCTGGGACGACTCGAAGGGAAGGCGAAATAAGAGTATGTGATTAATTTTCCAATGCAGTCCAAAGCTGTCACCTGGAGCGGGATGCTGAAGGTTTTGGTAGCTAATTGCAGAGGAAGGAAGATGACCTCGGGGTCAAGGGGCTTCGTGTCGGACTGCTTGATATTGACCAGAGCCTTTTGAACGGCATCCTCCAACTCCTTGTTCCTTTTCGCATCTCTCGAAGCAGCAATCGCCTCCAGAGCGGTGACAACGAAGACGGTCGAGCTCACTGGGGTAGATCGGTGGGTTGGCTGGGTAGCTTGCGTCGCGGTGGTAGATCTCGAATCGGAGCGGGCTCTTGGTTCTGGGACAGCTTCTGCCTTCGGGACTTGCGACGTGGAGGGGATTTCAGTTACAGACTGAGGCTCCTCATGTTGAGTGCTCTCGTTCTGGTCAACCGCACCAGTTTCACCCTCACCTGTGTTTCCTGTCTCCGAAGAAGCCGCTTCTTCAGCTGGAGCATCCTCAGGCGCAGATTCGACACCCTCGAATTCGTGTGATTCTGCGCTTTCCATCCCTCCAATTTCTTTCCATTCCGGCCCTGACGGCAATTGAGCCTTGTCTGCTCTTAAGGGTTGCGGCGACACTATCTCGCTATTTGGTGCATTGGCGTCTGCCTGAGTGGTCACCTCTGCCACTTCGTGCTCCGTATCGGCCATTGATGCGCAATTCGGCTAATGAATGCGAGCCGTCACTGATCAACAGGTCGACATGGGTCTATATCATGCGAGATTTGTAGGACTGTGATGACAGACGTAGGCGTGTTCAGCGTTGGAGGTGTTTAGAATCCCTAAACAATAATATTTAGTTAGCCAACACTAGCATGGAGTAAGCACTCCGCTGTCTTCCAGGAAAGTGCGCTAGACCCGATTGGAATTTCTGTAGCGTGTCCCTTTGCAAAGGCAAGAGCGACTGGCGCATCTCACAGGAGGAAAGAAGGGCTTCCGTGAGTACCCACTCCGGCGGACTCAGCTATCCCCAGTGGCCAATAACAGTCAGCTTATGTCAGCAGGGATATGGAGCGCCGATTTGATCCGTTCTTCTCACCGAAGCTCAACAGAAAAGTTCCTAGACCAACTTGCTGCCCCCAAAACATCCTCACGACTTCATCGCTTCGATCTTCATCCATCCTCATCGTCGCTGTGCCTGCAGTCTCCTTGCCGACAGTTGTCCGTTGAGGGGTGTGCAATTTCTCCGTCTGCTGTCTCAATTGGTGGTCTTGTGCCAGATATTCGAGCTTGCATTGCTATCAAAATGCGCACTCCGAACGCCATGCTCTCCAGAGGCGCTGCCTTGATGAGGCGCCCTCAGACCGTTTATCGCTTGACAGACGCGGCCCGGTACGTTTGAATCTAAGGCAATCGCTTCTTGCGTGTATAGACTATATACGTGTCGATAAATACTAATGCTATGCTTGAATGTTTAGACCCGCCGTCTCTGCTCTCGCCCGATACTACGCATCCAAATGTACGCGTTTCTCCCTGCCTACCAATCGATGATAAGATGCTTACAAGAGACTCTTCAGCATTCCCTCCTCACACAATCATCAGCATGCCTGCATTGTCCCCTACAATGACTGCTGGAAACATTGGATCCTGGCAAAAGAAGGCCGGTGACACATTGTCCCCCGGTGACGTCCTCGTGGAGATTGAAACCGATAAGGCACAGATGGACTTTGAGTTCCAAGAGGAGGGTGTTCTGGCCAAGGTCTTGAAGGATTCGGGTGAGAAGGATGTTGCTGTCGGAAGCGTGAGTACCCCGATGCGATTGTTGGGGGGACGCAAAATGCTGACCGTTGTTAGCCAATCGCCGTTTTAGTTGAAGAAGGTGCCGACGTTTCGGCTTTCGAGTCATTCAGCCTAGAAGATGCTGGCGGTGACAAGGCCCCCGCTGCACCTAAGGCCGAAGAGGCCAAGGAGGAGGCCCCCAAGCCTGCTCCTGAGACCCAGGACAAGCCTGAAGCTGTTGAGCCAGAGGTTACCGGCGAGCGACTACAGCCCGCTCTTGATCGCGAACCCCAGATCAGCCCTGCCGCTAAGGCTCTCGCTCTCGAGAAGGGTATTTCTATCAAGGCTCTCAAGGGCACTGGACGTGGTGGACAGATCACCAAGGAAGATGTTGAGAAGTACAAGCCCGCCGCTACCACCGCCGCCGCCGGTCCTTCTTTCGAAGATATTCCTTTGACCTCCATGCGCAAGACCATTGCCGCTAGGCTGCAAAAGTCGACCCAAGAGAACCCTCACTACTTCGTTTCCACCACATTGTCCGTTAGCAAGCTCCTCAAGCTTCGTCAGGCCCTCAATGCCTCTGCCGATGGCAAGTACAAGCTTTCTGTCAACGACTTCCTCATCAAGGCTTGCTCGATCGCCCTCCGCAAGGTCCCAGCTGTCAACTCCAGCTGGACTGAGGAGAACGGCCAGGCTATTATCCGCCAATACAACAACGTCGACATCAGCGTCGCTGTTGCCACTCCCTCCGGTCTCATCACCCCTATTGTTAAGAACGCTCACAACCTTGGTCTCTCCAGCATCTCCAACACCGTCAAGGACCTTGGTAAGCGCGCCCGCGACAACAAGCTCAAGCCCGAGGAGTACCAGGGTGGTACTTTCACCATCAGCAACTTGGGCATGAACACCGCCGTTGAGCGATTCACCGCCGTCATCAACCCCCCTCAAGCCGCTATCCTTGCCGTTGGTACCACCCGCAAGGTTGCTGTACCCGTTGAAACTGAAGAGGGAACCTCCGTTGAATGGGATGACCAGATCATTGTCACCGCCAGCTTCGACCACCGCGTCATTGACGGTGCTGTTGGTGGAGAATGGATCAAGGAGTTGAAGAAGGTTGTCGAGAACCCATTGGAATTGATGTTGTAAACTTTTTTTTGACTCTGCATGGATAAAAAAAATTGGCCATATCATATATTTCCTAGGATTCATAACCTTCTTATCCTTGTCCCCTTGTGCTTCTTACCTGTACCAAAATTAATTTCCTTTGTTCGTCAGCGTGAATGATATGTGATTAGACTTAACTTTTTTTAATGCAACAGCATTTACATGATTGCTTTTTGATCTTTTTGACAGAACAAACAGTACGCCTTCCTAATTTGGATGTTGATAATATGCACGTGACTAGGGCGACAAACACCATGACAATAATTTATATGTTCTTTGACTGACTAGATTTTGCCGTTACCTCAACCTGGAAACCAGTCTCCCATTTTCCATGACTTCATCCAGCCATAATCATACCCAGCGGAACTCTTCAATACGCTATCTCACCAGACCAATGGAGGACCCAAACCCATCACACTCAGGTGATACCACTGACGACGAAGAAGAACACATCGTCGAAGTGAAGGCAAGTCTTTCCCATCCCCCCTTCTTCACTTCTCCCGCTCTACTAACTTCAGAGAAAAAAAAAAGTGGCAGCAAACCTCCCCCCAAATAATCCAAGACCTCTACCGCTGCCTCCTCCACAAACAACGCTCCACAATCCAGCCCTTCCATCTTTGGCTTCGCCTACTGGAGCACAACCTCATGCCCAACGCTCGCGATCTGACGGTACACTACCACACCGTCCCTTCACTACATCCAGAGTATGATCTAGTACGGATATGGCTGAACGCGAATCCCGATAAGGGGTTGAATCGGAAAATGAGGGTTCAGATTCTTGTTTTCTGTTTAGCAGCAACGCCCTCATCCTTGACTACGACAACGACAACGACAAGCTCAGGAAGGGGGGCGAGTAGTAGTGAAGAGCAAAAAAAAATCCCCTGGAACCTATTCCTCCGCGACCTAAAACATCAACACGAGCTCATGAACGACAACGCCCTCCTCCTCGGCGACGGCGATTACGACTGCTTCATCGCCTACCAGCAATACGCCCGACTCTACAGTATTCAATCAGTCCCAGACCCGGAATGTCCCATCATAAAAGAATGTTGGCTCAATTTTGGCGCTGAGATGGCGCAGCATTTCGGGTTGCAGCCGTTGTGGAAAGATTCAAATGACAAGGGGCCGGTGTGGGAGATCAAGACGCATTGGGGGGTGATTTGTCAGTTGTTGAGGGCTTTTGCGTGGAATGTTAATATTCCGTATGTTTATGGGTGACTTGCTACACAGGTGTGGGTATCGTGATTCATACCTAGGTATGGAAGGATAGATATGTACATTATGCCAGAAGGGTTCATGGAGTCATTACAGTATCATGTCAGGGGAATCAGAAAATTGCCTAGTATCTTTGTGAAAACTTAGATACAGTACAGAGCAAAGAGCATGAAGTCGAATTCGAATCCGCGCCATCAATTTGATTTACGTATACATACTCTAAGATAGCATTAGACTCAAACTTACTATAATACTTCAGGAGGACGAGGGGACTTACAACGGTGACCTGGTTAACCGACAACCCCGGCTCAGCCATCTCAGCATCCTTCAAAAAATCCAACGGCATCCAAACAAGATGCCCCTTAATCTTATCCAGATTCTCACGCACAATACCAACCGGCAAAAACGGGTCATGCAAGTGGCCCTGCTTAATCGATTTTCTAGGCGCAAATTGGTCGTAGTCATCAAAGGTCTTGATATTATCGTCCGGGTCAGCACGGAATAGGAATCGAAATACTTCGGTGTTGGTGGTGGCTTGTGATGTCCATGTTTTCCATAGTTCTTCGCCTAGAGGGTCCGTGACGAATTCGTATTCGGGGCCTTCGCCGTTGCTGTTGGGGCAGTCGTTGGGTGGTTGGGCGTTGGGGTTGTTGCTTGAGTCGAATTCTTGCGGGAGGAGAAGCCCTAAGTGCTCGCGCCATAGGTGACGGCGGAGAGTTGCTGCGAGACGAGCAGCACGGTATGGCTGGCCGTTCATGGTGCTATCAATCATGTCGGTGTCTTCAAGGACGATGGCGAGTTCACTGTCTCTGTCGCCAAGCTGGGACTAACATATTGTCAGATCAGAAACGAAAAGGAGTAAGAGAGAACTCACTCGGTCATTTATATTTGCACTACCGCAGATAACGATCCGGTCGTCTACGATGCATACCTTACCATGAACGTACAGCTCCTCTTGAACAAAATTCTCTTTCTCTTTCTCGGGGTCTTCGTCGTCCCAGTATTCCTCGCTTACTTTTCGTTGATTAAGCATGGCGTTTTGGGCGATATTGTCACTGCTCTTAATTTCCCGATCTCCATCATATGCCTGTTCACGTTGTTCCTCAAATCTCCGTACGCTGTCTATTTTACTTTCCTGCTCTTTCTTGCTGATACGATAGTTGTGTTCGTGCAAGTCGCCTTCTTCGCCAACATTTGGGTGGATACTTTCGCCCATGATTCGTTCTGCATTTGCGCGTTGGACATCTTGGTAATGAACACCGGATTTCTCTTCTTGCTCGACTAGTTCTTTGGTTTTGTTGATGCGGTCGTAGGAGCGAAGATTGAAGAAGAATATGTGCTCTGCACGAATAAGTAAGAAAACCGCCAAAAAGGGAATAATTTACGTACTGGTTGGATCGACACCTTGTGCTCTGACCTGCTCAAAGATCGAATTCTCGCCTCGGAGAATAGACTTGTATTGGTAGTCCATGATTGCACGAGTACCTGCAGCGGCGTTCTCTCGCAAATCTCCTGCGAATCCGGGAATGCATGGGATGACAACCATCACTCTGAACTTGCGACCTTCTTTTCCGGCACGAACCACAGCCTCAACAATGGCACGGCCAATCGTGTTCTGAACAGGATGTTGCTGGTCTCCAGTCGCAGTCACTGAAGCCGTCAGTATATAGCCAGTTTGAAGATAATCTTGTCCACTTACCGAAGAACTGGTTTTCTATGTAGACATAATGCTCCGCTTTGCTGATAATCTCCGAATATGCATTTTGGATGCTATGTTCCGTCAAGATTCCCGAGGACCAGTCTCCACTGCTTCTCACAATCTGAGCATGAACTGTACCCTGTTCACCGTGAGGCTTCGTGCTCAGTGGCGTCAAGGGATGTTGGATATATTCTCCGCAAGGAAACTTCGGGCGTTGAACACCAATGAGACCTTCATCCTCGCCAGTCCTACCCTCGATCAGGAGATAATCCACTTTCGTGTCGCGTTTGTATTTGTCTCTCTTAACACAGTTCCATCTCAGTACAAAATGCTCGGCAATGTCATAAACACAGGGACCCATCAGACCCATGGCGACGTCGTGCCAGGGCATACGGCCATAATCGGTTTTGTTGAGTTCATTGTTTTGCCAGTCTTCGACGCTTTGAAAGTCCATGATACGATTATTGTTGAAATCTTGGCCGGGGAAGATCTCATTCTCTATACCAGCTGGATGGACGTCTGCAAGGGGGTGTTGATGGTTATCCCATCTGCCAAAGCAGAGATCGATGCCGCCGATGAAGGCAATTTCGTAGTCAATGACCACGAATTTTTCATGGTGGGCCTGTAAATTTAATCAGAAACATGAGCAAATGATGTATTAGAGGATACCTACCCAGTAGAAAGTCATATCCCCCAAGTTCTCAAACATGTTGTGATCAGGGTGTCGAAGGACATGGATATTGTCTGCACCTTTTGATCCTTTAGGGCACAGATTCCTCAATGCATGCTTTGTATGTGCAGAATTACACGTCAGAGCCTGGGAAACCTATGTCACATTAGCTCGAGTCTGCCGAAAAGCTGGAATCGTCTACATACCTCCTTGTAGACAATAACATAAATCTGAACACCAGCTTCGGCGCGTCTTTTCAGAACCTGATCCAATCTCCACTCCTGATTTTTATTCGGGGGTCTTCGCAGAAACAACTCGGGCGACAACCACCAATCGGCGATATAAATAGTCTCCTTTGCGCGACCAAGAGCAACCGAGACTGCCCACATGTAATCTGACGCATCGACATACCACTTGACCTTGTTCCCGTCATGCTCAGGAGCAAAGGATTCGAATCTGTGAGACTCGGCAATGGCAGTGCGTTTACGGTCTACCTCTTGTTCGTGTGCTTCATCATGGCGATGGTTTGGGTTGAACAGATTTTCAATCTTTCCAATTTTGTGTTTTAGATGTGAGGCCTTGGCTTTGGCGTCGTGCAATTTCGTATCTATGAAATGTTAGAGCGGTATACTCGAATATATAGCTTCAACTTAGGATCATACGATGCAACCTCTCTCTGAGGGCGTCCATCTTGACTAATTCCCAAGATATCCTGGGCCTCAATGATGACTGCAAAGACAGTCAACCTGTAAACTAAGAATAAAAACAAAGAGAAGATAAGAGAGTGTTCTTGGTCCTGCCCTATGGGTTCAATGTTACACGCCAAGCTCTTCAGCAGCCAAACAACGCCATGACATCATTGGGGTAATATTTCGCGGCGCCCTTTATTCTTAGCCAACACCATCTTTACTCCATCCACAGTCACATTCATTGGATCGTTATTCTGTGACTACTTACGTACAAGTGTCTCAGTTTTCGCCGGTAAACAGCCGATCGATCGTCCAGATTGAAGGTTTCCGATTTGTCCTTTGCGACCATGCCATGCGTCTGCCCACCACGAGTTGTGGTTGACCGTTGACGTTCCTCCTTCAGTCTCCACTCTGCGTCTGTTCCTACCACCACCAACTACTGCTGCTACAAGCGTTGGCACGATGGATTCGTCTCGGAATATCTACAAAAGAGAAATCGACTTCAGAGCTCTGGCGCTTACGTCTCCAGAATTTGCGAAACGGTATTGCTCTATTGCTTTCCAGTGCAGAGTGCTATCAGTGGGCTGACTTGGAGAAGGTTAAAATCCAATGACCAGCTAGATTTCAGTGATCCGGACTCGGTGAGGTATCTCTACTGTTTGCTCTTGATACTGAGTAATAGATACTGAAATTCAGTAGACAGCTCACAAAGAGTCTTCTTGAGCGAGATTTCAAGCTTGTTGTCGATCTCCCTGACGACAGACTGTGTCCTCCTGTGAGTCCTTTCATTGTATGTTAGGTATGAAGGTGAGCTAACATGATGAAACAGATACCAAACAGGTCAGCTTGTTGAGTTCTGGTAGAAGAGGCCATTGCTAATCTATCCAGGTTCAACTATATCCTGTGGCTCCAAGATCTTCTCGACACTAGCTCGAGAACAGGTACCGATCAGTATGATCCGAACAGACAGGTTCTGGGTCTCGATATGTGTGTTTGATCTCTTGTATCCTAGAGTCATGCTAATTATATTCAATAGAGGAACTGGATGTTGTGCCATTTATCCTCTCCTGGGGTGTTCGTCACGTCCAAGATGGAGCTTTGTCGCCACGGGTAAGTCATATATATATTTGAATCCGTTGCCTCCACATCACTAATATCGTGAGAAGACATTGACAGCAAAAATATATCGTCGTCACGCAAAGCCGTCTCAGACAACAAGCTCGACGACCGAATCATAGTCATGGAGACCAAGCCGGATGATCCGCTCATTCCAATCGACAAACTCGATGTTGACAGGTATGATGCCCCCTCAAACGAAGAAAACCTCTGTGCCCTGCGTACATAAGCCATTCTTTCCATCATTCTAGCACATACGACCATAGGGTGTGGAGAACAGGGCTTCCCGTCCGCTCAGCCGTACTTAAGCCACACGCCGGCTGGTTAGTAGTTGGGTGGGTGACCACCAGCGAATCCCAGCTGTTGTATGTTAATTTCCTTTATTTTTATTTTCATTTTTTTTGTCTTTTTGTTCGATTTCGTGGGTTTTTGGGGTATCTAGAGGAGTGTTGACGACTAGCAGGTTGGACTTTGTTATGTGCAATCCCCCTTTTTATGAATCCGAAGACGAACTTATTTCTTCTGCCGAGGCCAAGTCTCGGGCGCCGTTTTCGGTATGTATTCGTTCTCCTTATTCTTTGTAGTAATGGGTTTTGGCGTTGATGGACATTGGCAGGCATGCACCGGCGCGGCAGTTGAGATGATTACCCCAGGCGGCGAAGTGGCCTTTATCGAATCTTTGATCAAGCAGTCTCTCATCCTCAAAACGCAAGTCCTCTGGTATACGAGTATGTTTGGCAAGCTGTCCAGCGTATCGGTTATTGTGCAGAAACTCCTCGATAACGGTGTTAACAATTGGGCCGTTACGGAGTTCGTGCAGGGTAAGGGGACTCGTCGTTGGGCGGTGGGTTGGAGTTTCTCAGACTGGAGACCCCGTAGTGTAAGCTTCTTCCTAGAAAGATTTTCTCCTCCTTGTCCTTTCGGATGTGACTGACTGAAAATGTAATGACAGGACGTGAGCAGGGGAATCGCCTCGCTCCCAAAACATCTCCTTCCATTCCCATCACATTACAACTTTGAGATCCCCGGGAGACATACGGGCTCCTTAGAACACGCCATCAGCAAGATCGGCGCCGAGTTCTCTCCTCTCAGGTATTTCCACTATACCTGGTACACCAAACAATCGTGTATCGGCTATGCAATGGAAGACGTCTGGTCAAGAAAGGCACGACGCAAATTCGCACGGGAGCAACACGATGGCGAAGCAATAAGCCATGACGAGAAGGAGCTTGATGTCCTTACGGCTGCACTAGGATTCCGGATTGATCTATCACTTCAAGCTGACCATAGTGTTGACGTGGTGATCAGATGGATCAAAGGATCAGACCAGGTGCTTTTCGAGAGCTTCTGCGGCATGCTCAAGAGGAAACTCACGGAGGATATCGAAGCATAATGCATGAACCCGAACAGAATAGAATAGAGAAGCAAGACAGAATCAAGAATGAATCTTTAAGTCAGTAGACTTCCTAAACGAGTGTCGTCAACATCGAAACGCCACGGCGGGCGCTGATTGGCCAATTGGGGCAGTGACAGCATGTGTGGGTCCCTGGCGATGACGTCAACCGATTCAAGCTTGGTTTGGGCCACCCACAAGGAAGGAACAAAGGCAGCTGCTGCTCTTTTCTACATGTGACCTTCCACCTGACTGCTTCTCCTCTTATAAACCTTCTGTCTTCCTCGAAAACTTCCCTCGTGATTTATTGCCAATCAGATTAGCTCTACTTGTGATCAACCACTCTACATCGTATGTTCGTTTCTACCCCTCTTGAGTCTCGCTTTTGATACACTTCTTTCCCTCACGACAACTGAAGCCGACATGTTGAGAAGCTGACCTGTATGCTAACTTTTATTGCAGAAATCTTTAACCATCCATCAAAATGTCTTATGCCGAAGCTGCTGCCAGGGGCCCCTCTCAACCACCTGAAGAGGTAAGTCTATATCACGCCCTTCAGCGACTAATATGAGATATCAGCTTCTAACGAGACTTTTAGGCGTGAGTATTCACTAATCCATGCAACGGCTATAACATCAGCTAATCAAACAGTCGCGCCCCCATCCCCCGCGAGGTCGAAAAGACCGAATCCGTCAGCACCGCATCTCTAATCGATGTCGACGCCCCCTCAGTCCAATCCGTGCACTCCGACTTCCTCGACCAAGAGGTCAAGACAACCACACAGGCCGAGCGCATCGAACGAGAAGCCGAGGAGGCCGCGCTCGCACGCGAAAAGGCTGCTGCTGCCGCTGCTGCATCCAGCAAGAAGTCTAAGAAATCCAAGGCTCAGGGTCTGAGCAAAAACGCACAGAACCCGGTGTACTTGGGTAATGCGTTTATTATCACTGCGCTTAGTGCCGTGCTTGGATATGGTGCTTACCGAAAGCACGCTGAGGGAAAGCTTTCGTGGGAGGTTGCTGGTGTGTGGGCTGGTGCTGTAGGCTTGTTTGCCGGTGCTGATTACTTTGTTAGCAAGTAAGTTTCTCTATCAGTTGCAAGCTTGGTAGAATATGTTGATATTGACCTGTTCGATCAGGTGGCTTATTCAGAACAAATACCCCAAGAAGGACTGAAGTCTTGATATCCTCTCTTTTCTCCTCTTTTCATCTGTCTGGGCTCTGTCTTCCATATATAGGAAGCAATAACTGCCATGTATTCCGCTCATGTTCTCATCTCTTTTGTTCTACGAGTATCGGAGTTGGTTGGATAGCGTGTCTCCTCTCTATTTGCTAAAATCGCATATTATGAGATGCTATTTGTAGATATAAATGTGGTCATTATGTTAATCGATGATGCACTTTAACGAGTAATGGGATCAAACAGTATTTCTAAATTGAAAATACATCTCGCTAAAAGTGAGGCAGAAGAAAAGCGTCATCGTCATAACAAAGGCGGTGAATGGCGTCACTATTTTGGCGTTTTTGGAGATGTGGCCTTGGTTCTCCTAGCAACACCAGCTTGTTTATGCCACAGGAAACTATTATATAGCGAGAAATCCGTCGGGCGAATACGATAACTTTGCGACTTTATCCACTCATATCCGAATCCTTGAGTTTATCTGTGGCGTGAACAACCGATATTCTTCCTTCTATTTATACATCCGATCCTCCCACTTTGGACGCTGAGCTTGAATAGAGCTACACCATGGTGCGCATCTTGATCTATGCCTAGATTTTTATACTTACAGGCGCTAATTGTGTGATAGAACTCCCTTTTTAATTCTGCTCTCAAGCAGTCTACAGCCATACGACATGACCTCGACACATTCGCCGAATCACCCGGTACAACATCACCAGCGCTACAGGGTACGTACCTTAGACATACAGTCACATACTGCTCAGCGGCTCGCAACAATATACTGAATTATTTTGTTGGGGTAAACAGGACAAATATCAGCATCGCTAGCCTCCTTTTCGCGCACGATAGACGACTACGCAGCCCTCGCCAAGAGTGAACTCATACCGGAAAAGAAAGAGAAAGCTATTGAGCGCGAGAAATCGTTTCGCGCGTCGTTGCTGGATTATAGGCAGCAGTTTGAGCGGTTGAGGAAGGAGAGGGAGGAGACTGTAAGCTCTGTCTATCTTTCACGAGGATATACAGTTGTTACAAGTGGCTAAATGTGATGCCTACGAAGGTATCCGTCACAAACCGCAGCGAACTATTCGGTCGTCGCCCACATCACGCCGCTACCCCCGAAAACCCCTACGCAGACCACGCCTTACCTCGATCATCAGCATTCGGCAATGCCTCTTCATCAAGCAACTCAGCAGGCGGCCTAAGTTTTGGCGCCGGACCAGGAACCTACGACCGCGAAACACACGCACTACGCGAACAATCCTTCTTTGCGCAGACAAACACTCAGCTCGACGAGTTCCTCGATCGGGGCCGCGCCGTGTTGCAGGATCTGGGACAGCAGCGCGATATTCTGAAAAACACGCAGCGACGGTTATACAGTGTTGGGAATACGTTGGGGATCAGTGGTGATACGATCCGCAGGGTGGAGAGGAGAGCGAAGGAGGATAAGTGGATTTTTTGGGGAGGGGTGGTGGTTTTCTTTTTGTTTTGTTGGTTGGTGATTCATTTTTTGAAGTCGTAGTATCTTTTCTTGTGTGTTGTTGTCATGTCGTAGCATTAGCAGGCGTTCGAATTCATGGCGTTGGTGTCTTTCAGCAGCTGTACTCTGTAGGAGACATAAAAGTTCACCGAGGTGTGTACGTACCTAGTGTGCAGTGTGAGACTGACGGAAAAGCGGCTAGCGGAGAGGGTCGGGACGGGGCGACCAACAGGGAAGGCGCCACCGTCGGCCAGAAGTTCTTGCCTGTTTTAGTGTTAGTCGCTCGACCTCAGCTTTTTCTTCCGTCGACGCCGACTCCTCTTGCTCTGAGTCTCTTACTTCCATCTCCATCAATTGCCATCTCTGCGTTTGTTTCTTTTTATCAAAACAACACACACACAATCAGCATCATGTTCGCTGCTCGCCAGTCGTTCGGTGTTCTCCAGAAGCGGGCTTTCTCCGCCTCTGCTCGCCAGGTGCGTTGCGCTGTTTTCTGTTCTATCTTCTGCTCGGAGCTTCCCAATTGACTCGTTTCTCGCATGTTATAGGCTTCCAAGGTCACCGTCCTCGGTGCCGCCGGTGGTATCGGTCAGCCTTTGTCTTTGTTGATGAAGCTCAACCCCCGTGTTAGCCAGCTTGCTCTTTACGATATCCGCGGTGGCCCTGGTAAGTACATCTTCCGTTGCGCCGTGGCCGTCGCCATTCATCCGAGTCAATTGACTGATTTTGTCTGCAGGTGTCGCTGCCGATCTCAGCCACATCAATACCAACAGCACCGTTACTGGCTATGAACCTACTCCTTCCGGATTGAAGGAAGCTCTCACTGACGCTGAGATTGTCCTCATCCCTGCTGGTGTTCCTCGCAAGCCCGGCATGACCCGTGATGGTACGCAGAACCATGCAGAACCAACCTTTCAACTTATGATGCCTACTTACATCGTTAGACCTCTTCAACACCAATGCTTCCATCGTCCGCGACCTCGCCAAGGCCGCTGCTGATGCCGCTCCTAACGCCAAGATCCTCGTCATCTCCAACCCTGTATGTTTCCGGTCCGAATACGATCAATTGACAATAAACTAATGAATAGGTCAACTCCACCGTCCCCATCGTCGCCGAGGTCTTCAAGTCCAAGGGCGTCTACAACCCCAAGCGCCTCTTCGGTGTCACCACCCTTGATGTCGTCCGTGCCTCCCGCTTCATCTCCCAGGTCAAGAGCACCGACCCTGCCAACGAGGAAGTCCCCGTCGTCGGTGGCCACTCCGGTGTGACCATCGTCCCTCTCCTCTCCCAGTCCAACCACGCCGACATTGCAGGCGAGACCCGCGACGCCCTCGTCAACCGCATCCAATTCGGTGGTGACGAAGTCGTCAAGGCCAAGGACGGCGCTGGTTCCGCCACCCTCTCCATGGCTTTCGCCGGTGCCCGCTTCGCCGAGTCCCTCCTCAAGGCCGCCCAGGGCGTCAAGGGTGTCGTTGAGCCCACCTTCGTCGACAGCCCCCTCTACAAGGACCAGGGTATCGACTTCTTCGCTTCCCGCGTCGAGCTCGGCCCCGACGGTGTCAAGGAGATTCTGCCCGTTGGTCAGGTCAATGCTTACGAGGAGAAGCTCCTCGAGGCTTGCCTTGCTGACTTGAAGAAGAACATCAAGAAGGGTGTTGACTTTGTTGCCCAGAACCCTTAAACCAATCCTTTAGCTTCTAAAAAGGGGGTGCAGCTGATTCGTGTGTTGTGATGATGACTACTCCTACATGCAATGGGTTTAAAATACAGTCTAGACTAGATACTTAGTTAGTCTGATATTATGTGTAAAACAATGATTTCTTTTGTCCAATTCTCATTCTGTCCTACGCAATCGATACTTAGGACCTTAAGTGGAGTGTAAAATAAACACATTCATGGTTACTACACCCAGGTATCGAAACAGAAGCCAAGAGAACGGGATTGAGTTGGAGAGGTAAAAACAAAAAAAAAATGGTATGGAATTGAAAAGAAGTAACTCGGTCAACAATACAAGCCTGAATCGAACTCAATGGAAAAAAAAAATCCTGAAAAAGTGACAAAAAGTCAAAAAGTAGAGAAAAAATGACTGGGTGTAAGGTAACAGTAACTGTCGTTGATCGTTCATCCGTTCGTGCATGTCATATCACGGTCGTAAATCGTGGCCAAACCCCGAAACATATCCCCCCAAAAAATGAAAAGACAATGGAATGGAAATAAGGAAAAGAAGAGACTAGGTATAACTTCGCATGGCATCCATGTATCCCGTTCCACCCTTGAGATCGTGGTCGAACGTTTCGGCCACGTCGAGGACACGTTTGATATGCGACATTGAGAGGGGGAGTTTTTCGTTGACGGCGAGGGCTTGCGCGGTTCGGACGGAGTTTTTGATCTATTACATCTCTATGTTAGTTTGTGGCATACAATTAAGGGTTAAAAAGGGGGAAAAGGGGGTACCTGTCGTCCGTTGAGGTTGTGGCGCGCAAGGATATCGAGATCTTTATCGGTAAAGGTCTCCGTCTCGACGCCATCGATCGATTTGACTTTCTCTAGGAACATTTTCCATACGCTCCGTTTCGCCTTTGTGGTCAGGTCGCCGTAGCGCAGTGCGATGTGGATACGGGATTGGAAGGCATCGTCAAAGGTCTCGACGCGGTTTGTAGTCAAAAACAAAATACCTTGGAAGTACTCGAGTAGACGGAGGAAAATGCTGACGAGGGCGTTGCGGTGGATATCCTGGATGGTACGTTTTTCGAGGAAGACGTCTGCTTCATCGAGCAGCAAAACGGCGCCCCAGGAATGTGCGATGTCAAGAATTTTGTTCAGTTCGCCCTCTAGGGTGCGTGAATCTGTGCCTAGTTCGCCGGCGCTGACCATGTAGAGAGGTCGTTTCAGGAGCTCGGCGATACCTTCTGCTGTCAAGGTCTTGCCTGTTCCGGGAGGACCGTGTAATACTGCAACCAGACCTTTGCCTTTGCCTTGGATGACATCGTCTATGTTCTGGGCCGCGTTGAATGTGTGAGATTCCACGAGAGCTTTGACGATTGACTTCTGGTTATCAGCGAGCACGAGAGAATCAAATGCACCGTCATTCCATTCAATCTCGTTCACACCAGAGACACTGAATTCGAGCCATAGCTTCTCGCTGAATGCAAATCCTAGCACAACAGGACTAGCAATCAAAAGCTCTTCCTCTGTGAACTCGGGAGATGGCTCGCCGTCTTTCTCGTCCTTGTCAGCGTCAAGCAGCTCAAAGTCTTCCTTCTTGGTGATCTCATTGCCATTCTCGTCATACTCGACCTGAACAACATGAGCCTTGCCTTTCTTGTCTCGCATTATTTTGTACACAGGGCGTGGAGGCTCAGAATCGTGGCTCAGGTCGCCGCCATGTTCTGCACCAGATGATGATCCTCCACAACCGCAATCGTCACTGTCCTCTCCAGACTCAGATTCCAGCACATCTGGGTCTTTGGGTCTAACTGTGCTAATTGGGTAGTTCGGGTTGATGCGACGGTGAAGAGCAGGATCGATCATCACTCGCCCATTGATGTTGACTTTGATAACAGAGCGCTTCTTCTTGAAGAAAGCCATGCCCTTGTGGAAACGATAATTCATACCACGCAGAGCAACAAAGTGTTTACCACGTTCGATGAGTTTCGTCTTGAGGGCTTCAGCTTCGCGGTGGTACTTCAGAGGATAACAAGCCAGACTAGTAATTTTGCGAGCTCCTTTGAAGAATTCGACGTCTGCAACCATAGAACCCATACCGAATGTTTTGCCGTCGTATTCAAGATACTTGCCCTCAACCATATACCACGATCCCTTCATGAACGATGATTCCTTGGTGGCATACTCGATTTTGAACGCTCGAGGCTCGTCTGTATGACCATATGTCGTAGTGTAGGCAATGGTGTTAGGCTTGAACAATGCCCAGAGAAGATCGAATGTAATCATATTAGACTCCAGTAATGGATAAAGCGTCTTCTTGGTCTCCGCATAGTCGGTATCAAGATACTTGATCAGGACTTTGAGATGAGCAACTTTGAGAGCAGCCAGTTTTCGAGCCTTCTTCTTTTTCTCCGTTTTGACAACCTTCTTCAGCGCCTTCATGTGATCTCGAGTTTCTTCGAGATACAAGAAGAGCATGTTCGGGTCGATCACAGGAGTCTCAGCTACCAAGCTCACTCCCTTGACCCCGTCCATAACGGTGGCCAGAGCTTCTCTCAGGGGCTTGCTCTTGATATCCACCCAAGTATCCACATACTTATTTTCCCAGTCAAATTTGCGGCGGACATTGAAGATATATTGATCGAATTCGTCGGCATCGGGGTCGTCCAGGGTTTCTCGCAGTTTGAAGTTATGAATCGTGCTGTCCCATACTATTGATTATCGTAAGGAATATGTTCACTGTCCAAACTTGGAAAATTAACTCACATTCATCGACTCGCTTGAAAGCAACCTTCGAAGCCCTCTTGCTCTTCCCCCTTTTGCCCTTTTCCCCTTTGCTCTCTTTAATCTTTAAGCGACGACGATTTCCTCCCTGCAATAGTCGAAGGTTAGCCAGCTGCCTTCGTAATCTGAGTTGATCCGGCTCAGGTACATCTTCTTCATCCTCTTCGTCGGACAAGTATTTCTTAGCCATCTTTTTTGCCTTGCGCTGTTTCTTCGCCATCCTTGCCAGCTTTTCCTTCAGGGCTTTCTGGTCCGCCAGGGCATCCTCATCGCTGCTAGAGGTAGACTCGGAATCGGAGGACTCTTCGTCACGGCGATGGCGTCTATTCTTCTTCTTCAGCTTTTTTGCTTTCTTGGCCTTGTTACGTTTTCGTCTATGCCTGTCTGGTTCACTCTCGGTCTCGCTGGATTCGGAAGCTGAATCTTCCGATTCTGACTCTTCTGATCCGGTTGAGTCAGATGACTCCGACTCGGAAGATGAAGTTTCCTCCTCCTCAGATGAAGACTCGACCTTGAAATGCTTCTTTTTCTTGCTCTTTTTGCTAGAAGTCTTCTTCGTAGCTGCACGATGCTTGTGAGATTTGCATTTTGATTTCTTGCCGTCTGTTTTAGCTTTTGCTTCTGCAACCTTGGTAACATCCTCCTTGGGAGTAGTTGCAGCAGGCTCTACATGAGGCTTGCCAGTCGTCGAGGTCCCGGTGGAGGGAACAGCTACTGTAGAAGAAGTAGTAGTCTCTGAAGGAGTGTTTTCTTCTTGAGACTCTGCTTGTTGATGCTGTTGGGGCTGCTCTTGCTCCTCCTGATGGTCTGTCACTGGATTTTCAGGCATATTGGACTGTTTCAAGCGATTTTGATGGTTATGCTCGTCGCGTTGTTGAGAGGGCGTTTCCGAAGCTGGCGTAAAAAACGGAGATGGCACAGTACTGGGAGTAGATGCAGTTCTATCTGGGGACTGCATTGGATTGACTCACGAGGATGGAAGAAAGGTGACGGTGAGAGCCACGCATAAAGCGACAGACTAGTTTTTTGCAACTTTTAGCTGGAGGTAAAAGGGTACGTAGTTGACAGAATGACAACAAGGATAAAAAGTACTAGGAAGTGACGCAGCAAAAGACGCAGCAAAAGAAAAAATGAGGGTTTGTCAGACTGCGCCCCAACAACTAGTGTCCACTCACATTGGGTCGGTTTGTCAAGCAAATTTCCTTTTTGCCCGGGTGGCACAAGGATTAAAGGCCAAAAAAGCAATGGGCTCGCACAAAGAAAACGAGGCAAGCGTCGATCAGGTTGCACGAGTGCGTTGTTCTAGGGTCCAATGTAGATGCAGGCGGTGAGGAGAAGCTGGAGAATGTGAGGCAACGAGCTGCAGCCAGTCAAGATATAGCAAGTTAGCCGACGTGCTGATGCTGGGAGGTTGATTATTGTTGGATACGATGTACGACGCCCGCGGGGGTACTTCGCTGTACTCGAGGGATGAAAAGAGGGTGGGAAAGATGAGTGCAAAACTGAGGACGTGGAGGGGAGATTGTATTTATGCTGAAGCTTTTGGAAAGATGTAAAAGAGAGAACTAGGCAACCAAGCACTGATTGAGTCACGACGAGGTACCAACGATGAGTAGTGCGTACTACCAAAAGGTTAAGTTGAGATGAAGATGCGGAGGTCTGCTGCCTGCTGCGAGGTGGAAGGAAGAGGGCATCGTCATCAGCGGGATGATTGGCGGCCGATGCAGCTGAGGTCTGAGTTGGCCTTAACGCCTTACGCTAGCCAGCAATGCTTCAGTGAACAATTCCTTTGTATGAAACATTCCCAGTCATTTATGTGTATTTATCTGTGCTTGTAAACAGCAGGTCCCGTATTGCAATACTCAATCCTTCATATTTAATAGCTGTCTACTATAGTAGGTAACTGTCCAAGCTCCCTAGTACTCGTAAAGTGATGCGGGTAGTGGAACAGGGCCCAGGCAGCAAGGCAGACCAGCGACCCCCGTGCCTGAGGCTGTGAGGCACCAATGGCAGCCAGGCTGACGAGCTAGGCTGCTCCACTGGGGGGGGCGACTCCACTGAAGGGATGCTTAATCTTCTCCGCAGCCCTTCTCCAACTGCTTACTCTTCACTCTTCACTCTTCACAGCTCGTCAAGGGTACGTATATTAAATCTCCGGCTATACCTGACTATTATTAATAACATGGATCATAATGCAGAAAGAGACAACGACGCGGCCGACCACCAGCATCTGTCATATACACGACGTTGTCAGACTCAGCAGTCGATCGATAATACTACGCGCTAACTGATATCGGGGTCTATGCTTTCTTGTCTGCTTCACGATGCGTCACCGACTTTTGCAATGTTCGCTACTTCATGCGCAACCACATCACCTGACAGCTACTTCAGTCGAATCTCTGTTGAAGCGGCACGGCCTGTCAAAGTGAAGCAAGTCGTGGCTGACCCAGGCCAACTGACTAGTTAATATTGGTTGTGAACTTTCAAGGGTTCGGCGGCTTCGGCATCTGGTTCAACTTTTGTTACGGCCTTCTTTGCGATGCCAAAAATCAACCCAACCACGGTCATTTTTTGGGGTTGCTGATCAGGAAGCAAAAACGGATGCAAGCCCAAAAAGAATGCTTTCTGAAAATAGAAAAAAAAAAAAAGGAAAAAAAAAAAAAAAAAAGGCAAAAAGAAATCGCTGCTCTTACTCGGGATCGAACCGAGGACTTTGTCATTTGATGTTACTAGTGACACGCTCTACCACTGAGCCATAAGAGCTGATTGGTTGAAAGGATGTGCCAAAGAATGATTCATAAGATAACATCGTGCTGACGAGCGTAGAGATTCCATGATTTATATTGAGATGATGACGATGCAGGAGTAAAGACAGAGACAGACGGGGTGGAGTTGATATGTATAGAAGCACTGATCTAGTCTGTGCTTCAGGCTAGGTTAGGCTGATGGCGTAGGTCGTCCATTTTTGACATCATCAACACAACAATCCACAGCAATTCCGCTTACACAATTATCTTCGGCTTTCTCTCCTTTTTCTCGTCACTGTATGTTCTCTTTTTCAACCTCGAGCTTTCTTTTTGCATGCCTTAGATGGTCTGTGAGTATGACCCTGGCAATACATGATGTTTAATATAGCGTTGAGGTTTCGATGTCTCTTATGTAGTGGGCTTTGCGAGATATATATTCCTCAAGCTCGTGTGGCGGCGGGAGTGATCCGAATTCAGTCTAGAGTGAGCCAATCTTAGAAGATGCTCATCAGTCAGCCCCGACGTTCTCACTGTAATAATTCTAACTCCCTATGAAACTATGTTCTGCGGAAGATGACGGAAAATATACAATCAAGCAGCCACAAGCTGACAAATCCCCAACAAGGAACCAGTGGCATCTCCCCGGACTCCTCGTCTCACACTGGAGAGCATGGCCAATCACGCTTCACCTTCGTTCTTGACAAGAATCAACGCGGACTCCGCACTCATGCTATGCGAGCGCATTGGCAGGAGAGACGAAAGCGATTGCAAAGGGATAAATCTCCTCATAGAACGACAAGACGACCGTTACGAGCCAAGCCCGACTCCGCTGCAGATGAACTAGCTTTCGCTTTTAGAAGCCCAGGGACCCGGACAACAGTCCACACTACTACTAATGCTCCAACCATTCCCTCTGCTAATACATTCCCCATCGATGAGGTCCAGTATCAGCATGGCCACACAACGAACAACCCAGACCTGGATACGGAGCGGTTGATTCCTCCGCAGGGGATTCGAGCACAGGTCCTAACAGGATTGAACTACGCCTTAAGCTCATCAAGATTGGACCCTTTCGAAGTATTCCCCGTGCTGCTAACCGCCACGCATCACAAGCTAATTCATCATTGTACGGTTACTCCAGTACCCGACACACATTTCCTTCAACTTCTAACTTTGCTTGAGAACAGGGCTGACGACGCATGCAACTATGATGTTCGACCAGATACCGGCCTTTGATTTCAATCCCATGCGAGATGTCTGGTTTCCACTGGATCTTTCTAATGCTGCTTCCTTTAATTCCATTATGGCCCATTCTGCGGCGCATCTCGCCTATCTGTACGGCGGCACGGTGCCCACCCGCGGTACTAGAGAGTTTGAAGCATTGCAATACAAAGCACAGGCAGTGAAGATACTGAATCAATGGCTGAATGACCCGGTGCAATCTTTGAGTAACGATGCTTTTGCAGCTGTGGTTCGACTGCTCACATTCGAGGTATGACGTTATATCCTTCCCTAGGTATGAAGAAAGGTATTTCCTGGCAACATATTGACGTTGGATGAACTAGAGGTATTGGGGTACTGAAAAGGAATGGCAAATCCATAGAGATGGGCTGCAAGGGATGATAGAAGCCAGAGGAGGTCTGCACCAACTTCATGATGACTGGAGGTTACAATTAGTGGTCTCCCTGTAAGTTACTGCCCCCCGCCCTTTGAAGTAGTTTTTTGAGTCTGTGAGAAACTTAAGGGTTATAAGAGTCTCGTTGATGTCGCAACCATCCTGGTTTTCGCCCACAAACAATCTCTCCGTTATCGCAGATTCGAATTTCCTACACTGGTCGGTTCTGGGTATGGAAATCGATATCAGACATATACGATCGTTATGGCTCATATCTTTCATTCAAGACATGCGTAATCTGATTAGCATGTCTGCAAATTTACGTCAAGCGGGCCTATCGATGTTTCCGTTCATCTATAGTTCAGTCTTGACGATAAAATCAAATTACGAGGCAGACACTGCTTTCTCCATGACCCCGACTTTCCTGCTACGGAGCGGGCACTCTGACGACGATAACGACAGACTATCATCTCTATTATCTATCAGTGTCATTGTACAAGAGTCTTTATCCCAGAGCCGTGGTCATCTCCAAGTCTCTTCTTCGTTTTCCCCAAATGACATGAATGCTCTCACAGTTCTGGAGATGTCCTTGTCAGCAGCTCCGACCACCTGGCAGTCATCCGTCCACGCCATACGATCCTTTCTTGACGAGCACTTTTTACGATTTTATGCTTCCGGATATGAAAAAGTGGACTATGTGATGCAAATGACAAACATCATAAGTAGCCTGAGTCTGGAAGCCCATCGAGGGATTGAGCAGTGTCTGCTGAACATGTTTTGCCGGTCAAGGGAAGGGGGACTGAGTTTTCGTTCTGATTATAACGAAACGCCGGATTCGCTGCTGTCTTCTGTACATGGTTTATAACCTCAAATAAGAACATGATCTTTCTTTCTGTCTCACTGACTGCACATCCTGTGGAGGGCAGGGGAAGTTTTCTTAATTTACGTGAGAGGACTGGTATCGAAACATCGTGTTAGAGACAATAATTATGGTCGCTTGGGTGAACTCGAAATTCAATGAACTACCTGCTTCAGAAATGACCATGACTACTTTAGATGGCTATGACTATGATAGTGCAGCAATTTCTAGAATGGAAGCATAATGAGTGATAAATCAAGAATCTAAGTATCTCCTCCCAAATAAAGATACGATATGATAGACAAATACTGCCAGGGACCAGGATTTACTTATGACCTTTACTGGAGATCTTTGCTTCGGTTGCTTCCTTGACGCGTTGGCCCAGCTGCGCGTCAACAGAACTGTAAAGGTCTAGAAGTGGTCAGTTTTCGATCAGACAAAATCTCAAAGATGCAAAGAAAAAAAGAAGTAAATCAACACATACGGTAGACCTTCTCTCGAAGCTCCTTGATAGTCACACCTTTGATATGTCCGGATACATTGTCTATATATCGATCCTGATGACCCGGTTCACGTCCCAAGACCTTCCACAGCCCCGTGGCCTGCTCAAAGTCGTCCTGATGTTGGAGAGTGCTAGTGAAGGAGCAGACCTCCCCAAGCCACTTTTCATGTTCAGTAATGGTGCTTGTTTTGGGTTTACCGGAGGATGAATTCACGGCAAACACAGTTGGTTTGAGGAAGGAGGAGCCGACGTAATTGGGATCATCACCATAATTTTCAGAGAAATTCATGAGCCCGTCTCGCTGAAATGGACAGTATACTGGGGCTTTGGCTGCATTTGTGGGCAGCATCTGATAATTTGTCCCTAGACGGTAGCGCGCTGCATCGGGATAGGCGAACATTCGAGCTTGAAGGACTAGTAATAAGAAAAGTCAGGACTATGTGATTTCAAGGCGCGGAATGGGTGCCTGCACGAACTAGGATCAGCAGATGGAGCAAGTCCAGGGACCATATTGGACGGAGAGAAAGCTGCCTGTTCAATATCCGTGAAAAAATTCCGTGGCTGCAGTGCACTCATCGTTAGCTGGTAAGAGGGGAAATCATTGTCAACACAAGCCTGTTCTACGCACATTACGATTCAAAGTTAACTTTCCGATCTGGCGTAGTGGGAAGTCCTTGTGAGGCCAGACTTTGGTCATGTCGAAGATATTCCACGTGTAAGTCTCGGCTTCTTTTGGGTCCATGACCTGCACATAGACATTCCACACAGGATAATCACCCCTTTCGATTGCTTCATACATGTCCTGCGTGTAAAAGTCTGGGTTTTCCCCTGCAATCCGCACGGCCTCATCATTGGTCATGTTCTTGACGCCGAGCTGGGTTTTGATATGGATCTTGATGTATTTGAAGGAGCCGTCCTATGATGATGGTGATGATGAATGTAAGCAGTCGCTCAATGGAGTCTTTTAGCGTTCACTTACCTCTTTTGTGAACTTATAAGTATGTCCACTGTATGCATTCATATGGCGAAGTGAAGCAGGTGTTCCACGGTCGCTGAACAAGTGCATCAGTTCGTGGATGCCTTCGGGATTACCGACATGGAAGCTATCCAGGACCGTAAGTATATGAACGACCAGATTGATAAGATATATCAGTTAAGTCTTACTCCCAGAACTATCTGCTTGTCAGCATAATCTTTCAAGGCTCTCAAAATTGCAATACTTTTACTTACCATATTTGGATCTGGCCTATGAGTTCGTGGATTCCTTTTATGTGATCGGTTCAAGGACGGAAACTTAATCGGATCCCTAACGAAAAATACGGGCTAACCAGACCCCACGACTCATGTCAAGAACGAAGTCCGAGCCATCTGCCAAACGGTGTACTGACTGTATTGTTGAACACCCAGTCCAAGTTGCCTTCATCCGTCTTCAGCTTCATGGCCCATCCATGGACATCTCGAGTTGTGTCTGCCGAGCCAGCCTCTGGGCCAACGGTGGAAATGCGCAAAAGCACTTCAGTTTTCTTTCCAACGGTATTGAGGAAACTGGCTGAAGTGATATCGGTGCAATCATGAGTGCATTCAAATTCCCCGTATGCTCTGTAAATTGTGTTAGGTAACGATGGTGTCTTTCTGGATGTCATTCAATAGGATATATACCCAACAGCTTTTGCATGGACCACTCTATGTTACTAAGTCAGAAACAATAGACTCCATGCGGTTATAATAGACAAAGGTCATTCACCTCTCGGGAATTCTTTCACGAGAGAAATGCGCCAGTGTCTCAATCAGCTGAGTGTCTTGGAGTAACACAAGGCCACCCCCTGACCCATTGCGGACCTGGACACTGGTATCATTCCTCGGAAAGGGGCAACCTATCATTAAAATGATCAACAATGTACAGTAGGTGGAGGATGAGCACCAATTACCTTCAGCAAGTGTATAGTAAGACATGGTGATGGTATATGGCCAATTGAAGACTAATTATCTCGAGACAGGGTCCTGAGTACCTCAATAATTCACACTTTCAAGAGGAAAATACCAGCTCTTTATATCCGTTGGAATCTAACAATTTACCTCGATCAATCTGCGCGTAGACAAACTAGATGTCTAATTGAAGACGTGGAATATCTCGGACTTACACACAAGTGACCTCTCATTGATACGAATTCTTCTTGACCAATTGAATGGCCTGCATGTCCGCTATCTGTAGGAGGATACCTGGGCTATTTCATGCACGTGTGCCATGACTTTTGAACACTTAATGACTCGGGTAAGACTATTTTTACTATGTTATCTTTAAGCTGTGGTTGGCGAGCTACTCTTTCCTGAAACGAAGACAGCACTATTTACAATATTTCTAACCAGTCTAAGTATAATGAATGGATCTCCAGCTGAGTAATAGCTAACCAGCTAGCCTCTTATATTAATGATCCAAAAAGTGTTATCGTCTAAAGTCCATGTCCGAGGACTATCTAGGATAAGTAATTGTGATTGATTCGAACAGTATCAATGTAAAACAGTCATATAGCGCGATCAAAATTCTATCTAGAGCTTGGGAGCTTTACATCAAGCCCCCATAGGCCTCACTCTCCTCCTCGAATTCCTCGTCCTTGTCGAGATAGCTTTTGAACTTGTTCCCCTCTTTTTTGAAATCAATTCCAAAACGCTTGACCTCACTTTCATGCTGTGGGCGAGTCTCGCCCCAAGGGTGGTAATGATATCCGGAGTGTACACCGTTTTCGTCGTCGTGATGCTCATCACGATTTTTTATGGTGGAAGAATTTGTCAAACGTACCGGAGTGGTGAGATTCTGTATCAGAATTTTTGATCAAATTGAACTTGATTCTGGGGTCCCAGCCACATCGGCACAAATCCTACCTTTCGACATGATTGTAAATTTTTCCTTTTGATAGTTTTTAAGATAGAAATTGCTTGTCTTTGTGTTGAAAATGAATAAAGGGATTATACGGGTGACACAACTAGTGGTACGTCCTAGTTATAAAACTCGAAGAATTCATACAACACCATTCTACAGCACATGTGCAATGTCGATCATGGCGATGAGACTTAGGTAACTTACCAAGTGTGAAATTACATACATGACGAGTCCCTTCTCTCCAAACCCTGTAAGGCGTTAGGTCGTGGAGGTAAGCTAGCTAACATGATGGTTGATCCGGATTAGGAAATACAATGTAACGAATCAAGTCTTCCAAATCGTCTCGTGGCAATTAGTACAGTGGAGATGTGCCATACCTTCTCTAACTACGTAGTACTATGCTTACGGAGCGGTGAAATGAGGTGGAGTACCATGCAATCTCTTGCATCATGGACTGACTGATCCATCGACTAAATGTCTGGGTTTGTTGACTGCAGTAGGTCAATAATGACTTTGGAAGCCAACTGAGCTAAGACACAACTACTTTTCTTGTTCGCAAAATGCCACGCGATTAGCAATACTCCTTATTCGAGATCTGATATGTGTATGAGCGCAGGGATCCGTACTAACGTACATACAAGCCAATACACAGTCCTCAGTAAGGCCTACAATTCACGGCCTTACAACGAATCACCCGAAATAAGAAATAATGTTCAATCCATCCACACGGATGGCCCGGCCCAGTTACAGGACAGTTTCCACTCGCTACAAGTCTTTAGTAAGCCCATTGAAAAGAAACATCAATTCTGAATTTCTTCAACATTCTCCCAGAAAGTATTCCGTCAGTCAAGTTCCACTTAACAGAACAATGAGCACCGGGACAGCAGTCAGCATTCAACCCGTTGATGCGCCCCTCACGGCATCGGCGACCTTTCTGGTCCTCTCCATCAAGAACAGTGATGACGACGATGCATTGCAAATCGTCCGCTCGACACTAGCAGGTATCGCCAGTCTCGCAAAGAATGTCGCTATCCGCGACCCCAGCGCTGCATTTGCATGTACCACAGCTCTCGGGAGCAATATCTGGGATCGTCTCACGGGCCTGCCACGACCAATTGAGCTACATCCATTCCGTGAAATCAAGGGAAAGAAGCATGTAGCTATCTCAACACCCGGCGATCTGTTATTTCACATACGCTCAGAGCGCCAGGACCTGTGTTTTGAATTCGAAAGACAGCTCCTAGATCAACTTGGCGATACTGTCGAAGTAGTCGATGAAACTAAGGGCTTCCGCTACTTTGACGTACGCGACCTTCTTGGATTTGTGGATGGGACAGCCAATCCCGTGGGGCCCGATATGCATACTGCAGTCCTTGCTACAGAAAAAGACGACGCGCAAAACATTGGAGGCAGTTACATAGTGATTCAAAAGTACTTGCATGACCTCAAAGCGTGGAAGACGCTCTCCACGGAGCAGCAGGAAGCGATTATCGGCAGGACCAAAATCGACAACATAGAACTAAACGATGCGGAAGCAGATCAACAGAAATCACACAAGACGCTGACTACCATTGAAGATGAAGATGGCAACGAGCAAAGCATTCTGCGAGACAATATGCCTTTCGGCTCACCGGGATCCGGCGAGTTTGGTACGTACTTTATTGGCTATTCTAGGCGTCTCTGGGTTATCGAGCGCATGTTGGAGAATATGTTTATTGGGAATCCTCCAGGCTTGCATGATCGGATTTTGGACTTTTCGCGGCCAGTGACGGGCACGACTTTTTTTGCACCCGCTGCGAGTGTACTCAGTAAATTGGGCTAGTTGCGCTTTTGATTGGTATATGATGCGTAATTGCTTCTTTCTCACTATGGTTCAGCCTTTACTTGTTTGAGGACCTCTGTAGTAGAAGTGGCTATCCCCCTATAAGAATCATCGGCCTGTTCTTCATACTTGCTAAGTCCGTCATCCCAGCGTGCGCTGCTTTCTTCCTCTTCACAGCCAAGCCGATTAATTCAAGCAGGTCACGATTTGTGGCGTTCTTCAAATCATCTGAGAGGCATATATCCTTCATTCGCTCATCATCAATGGGCTGTCCATCATTCTGCATCCGTAGCAAGTCTCGAAGAGACACTTCCGCTGAGCCAAACAAACACACCTTCAGATTTCCATCAGCTGTAATTCGAAGACGATTACAGGACCCGCAAAAGTTGTGTGTCATGCTAGTTATAAATCCCACTTGACCGGCAAACCCCGGTATTTGATAATTTCTACTGGTGTCGTTTTTAAGGCCGGTCGTCTTTGACATTTCAGGGTATTTCTTTCGGATCGTCGTGAGCATCTCTTGATAAGACACCATCCGATTCTGTTCCCATTTATTCCCATCGAACGGCATGTACTCAATAAAGCGTACTTCAATTGGGTTTTCTCTGCCCATTTCCACGAAAGGAAGAATCTCCCGGTCATTCAGGCCACGCATTACCACACAATTGATTTTCAATTTGACGCCGGCGCCCATTCGATTCATCTCCAAAATCCGGTTGATGCTTTTCTTCACTGCCTCTAGCCCTTGGCTACTTTTTCTTGTCATAAGCTGAAACTGAAACGGATCCAAGGTATCTAAACTTAGGTTGATGCCTGTTAAACCGGCCTCCACCAATGGATCGAGCTTTCGTAGCAAGGATATGCCATTCGTTGTCAAGCATAGTTCCCGCAAACCATTCTGGCGAAGTTTACCGATAGCTTGCATCAGGGGGACAATGTCCTTTCGGACCGTTGGCTCTCCCCCAGTCAACCTGATCTTTGTGACTCCTTCTGAAACGAAGAGAGACGACAGGTATACAATTTCCGCAGTTGTCAATAGATGAGATGACGGAGAAAGATCGATGCCTTCTTCTGGCATGCAATACATACAACGCAGATTGCAGCGTTCGGTCACGCTGATCCGAAGATAGTTATGTTGTCGATGAAACGCGTCTACCAGATTTTTCGAAATGGGCTTCTTCGGCAATCGTAGGGCCGAGACTTTTTGAGAGTTGACGAGACTCTTAACAGGCAGAATACTCAGCGTTCTATCATTATGTTGGGAGGTAAAATTTGTGCTATGGAAACGCCATGCTCCAGCCATTGTTTTCGCCCTTCGAGGGCTAGTGGAAGTAACACCACATCCCTGAATTGAGGAAGACGCTGAGACCCACGATCGGGGCTCTATTCTTCTGAGCGTTTGCGGTGACATTTTTCTCCCTTTTCCCTAAGTGAGTTGACGAGGACCGTAGAAGAATATGGTATGAAAAAAGGAGCTGGTAGCAAATTCCTTTATTACTAGTTTGGGCCTTCTGGAATGCCGATTTACTTAGCCATTGCATCGATGCGTATTGTCTGTCTTTTGGCAAGCTATTGATTGGTTATATGTTGTCCGATTGTATCACATCAAGCTGCGTAGTGCGCACCGCAAGGACCGCGAAGCGGCCTGGTTAGCTGTCTAGGTACCTAATACCATGCAGGGCTACCACGGACGACATAGAGCCTAGCCCAAATCTAAGAATCTCTCCGCTTCAAGCGTTTCTCAATTAGCACATTCTAGTTGGCCCGATAGTATTACTCGATGTGGAAACCACACAGGGACATACTGCGTCGTTATCTTGTACCCACCCTTAAAGGCCATGTGCCACGTTATATCTCATTAGTACAGTGAAACTTGTTTATAAAATACCAAATAACCGGTTTTAACGAGTGCTAAGAAAAATCTCCTCGATTACGAATTTTGAAATCCTTGAAATTTGGTTACGTATTAGTCCACGGATATAACGAATATTTACCTCAGAACGAATTATGGGCGGGCCCCCATAGTGACACTTGTTGGTTCGTTACACACAGGGTTTAAGTTACTGATAGCCTATGTTTATAAACCCTAAAGCCAGCATAAGCTTGTTAGTGAGCCTTGAAGCCCACCCACATATAATCCTACTACTAGTAGATTTAATTTTGCGAGCCTATGAATAAGCCAGTTGGTAAGCTTACTGACAAGTCAGCTAGTTCGCGAGCCTATTTGTAACCCTATAAGTGAGCTCGTCCACGTACCAATCCTAGAGTTAGTTCACAATCTCATCAGGGAGCCTATTAATAAGCCTGCTGACAAGTCCAGCCATATATCAATAAGCCAATTCGCTCGTATTCCTTTAAGTCTAAAATCCTTTTGTGGGTTGATTAACTATTCAATTACAGGGAATGTCTTACAATCAAGAGAATTATCTCTATATTCTTTTTTTGATTTCAGGCCCAGCCAATTATAACATAGCGTATATATAGGTTTTCTGCGTGGAATTTTCAGTTACTAGGGTATTACGACTCCCGTCCCTTATGCAGCTACAGTATAGTATGCTGTAAGGAGGGGCCCCATTTTGAGATCTTCTGGAGAGCAGTCGAAGATGTCATGTTCCACTAAGCTACGCAGTGGGGATTCCTTGTTTTTGGTTATTCGGTAGTCAAAGTAACCAAGTTAAATTTCATCATTTTCAATAATCAGGATCCAAGTTTGTTTTTATGGGCTTTGAGAGAAATGACGACAGCATAATCGATAATCAGGAATAGATATGTAAGCGCTGTAAGAGCTGCAAGAGCGCAACATCACAGATTATCAGCATCGCGGGGATCATGATCCCTATAAAACTTCAATATCTCCTCTTCAGTCTGCGAATGTACAAATTCATAGCGCGTGATCGGCGCCAAGGGGATGCCTTCTCTCTCCAACATTGCAAGGCGCTCCTTCGTCCGCTCCTTGGTCTTATTGATACTGTAAACAGCAATGCGGTGGGCTGAGCTTGTGACGTGCAAGCCCCAGTTCCAAGCAGCACGGATGGTTAAGGGCTGGGTGTTGAGCGAATTGTCCCAGCACCGGCATACAATTTCAATCCAGCCTTCTACATCGCACGGCAGGTCAATCTCCCACGTGCGCCAGGTCCATTGATTCTTTTTGGACATCTTCTCATGCGGCACTTCATACCAGGAGAAGCCCCCATCAGCAGACAGCTCGACTCTCTCAGGCCAACGGCCTCCACCAGAGTAGGCCCAACCTTTGCACTTAATACTGCCGTTATGAATGATAACGTGTCCCTTCCATGGCGACATGATGGCAGAGCTGACGGGCATTTCTTGAATCTGAATGCCATCGGTTGGCTTCTGATTGTGCTTACCAGTCTGCTGGTTGAAGTAAAGATATTCCCGGCTTTGGACTGGGGCAATGGACGTGGTTTCAATGGCTTTAATGCGGTATAGCCATTTGACACTGCGAGCACCGATGTAGCCCATGACGACAACGCGTAGAGGGTAACCATGAATTGCAGGCAGTGGCTCGCCATTCATTTCCCATGCAAGGAGAACTTCGTTGGCCTTCACCTTTGACCACGGAACGCTGACTAGATAGTTCATAACTTCCAAATCCTTGAAGTATGTCTCGGCACCGTATAGCTCAAGATGCTTGCCACCATTGACAAGGCCTCCACAGTCTTTGATAAGCTTCTTAAGACTAATGCCACGATATGTGGCCGTGCCAATAGCTCCCTCAGCCCAAGGTGCCTGTGGTACCTCGTCACCCTGACCCGGATATAGGCTGACCTGCTCAATTCGACGGGTACCGGAGCATTGAATCGTGACAGTTTCCACGATTTGTGGGAAGCGAGATTCGTCCATGATGTCGTCTAGCGTATATGTCTTCGGGTTTGCGACCAGGCCATCTAAAGTCAAAGTGAAATCCTCTTTGTTGATGATGGGAATTCCACCGTGATTACGTACAAAGTGGAGGGGATTAGGGGTAATGGCCTGAGACGTGACCAGGCGCTTGGGAGGCTCGCCGTTGTAGGGAAATTTGAGCAAGTGTAGCATGTCCTTGTGCTTCTCCTTGAGAACCATTTCCCAGGAGTCCTCGGGAACGCTTGCCAGCTCACCACCGATAGCATGATGCCAGGCCGTAAAGTCATCACCAAGTAGCACTGGATTGGTTCCCGGGATTGGTCCGGTCATGTAGTCCGGCGTAGGCGGGAAGGTTTGCGCGTTGAGGATCTCGCGTGCTTTGGCTTTTTTCTCAGGATAGTTCTCCCACTCCACATAACTGTCAAGATAATCAATACCTCTCCTGTCTATCCCGTTATTGTCCGCTTGAATGTCAAACATACCCCTTCCAACCCTTCCGCTCAGCAGCAAACAGCTTCTTCCGATCTCCGACTGCGTCGATTGCAGCCTGATCTTTGGTAATTGCTGGGGGATCAATAGGATGTATGAAGACTGTTTCTTTTCCAGTCTGGTCTATTATGGGCAACTTGGCACCCTGAAGGCCTTGCTCGATCCGCCACTCATCGGGACGATTGTTCGTCTCAACAGCGGTAGTACGCGGACGCACAGCTGGTCCTGGCATATTGGATGAATGAGTAAATGAAGATCAGTAGGAAAGAAGCCTTGGAGACAGGAAAATTTCTTCAGCAGAGGACAATTTTCTCTCAGTTAGAATTGAGAGGCATGATCAAGGAGGGGCAAGGGGGGAGAAACACTCTCTATATCACTTTCAAAGATAGCATGCCTGCACATGCTGCATAACAGTATCTCTGTTGTCCACTGGGATTGCTCGGTACATCCCTGTGCAGAGGACAGCACTGAGCTGCGTCATTGACTAATAGAAAAGATGGATAAAGTTATTACCTGTGTCAGAGATATCTTGCAGAAAAATTACAACAAATTTAACCAGAACCCTCTAAAGTGGCAAATGATTGGTTGATACCTTGTTCTGGTTATAATTATTTCCACGCCCAAGTGCGTACAGTACCTTCGTCCATCTAACCCGGAATAAGCAATAGTATGCAACCAGTCAGCGATCACCATATGAATGGCCTTCATGATGCTTTGATACTACTTCTGTTTTCTGGAATTGACATCCACTGGTTTTAAGCATCGACTCCACAAATCCCGAGTGTTCCGACCTTGCTCTTTCTCGACTTTGATCAACATCGAGCGGCCGAGATCTTGGTCTATTCGGCGCACTTCCTGAAAGATAGTATTTAATTTATGCTGGCTGCTGATTCAGAACTACGTATTTCTGCGGTAGCGAGCCATTTATGATACGTACCATTAACATCGACCCACTTGCATGTGAGCTATCTGTGTTGCAAGGCAGCGTTTCTTGATACCTAGCAGCCCAGATTCCCGCTCCGACATAAACTAGGGCTAAGTTGATACGATACACAGATGCCTCGAGAAAAAATAACAGGGATTGCCATCTTTGTCAGAGCGGGGTAAGAAGACAAGTTCTCGGCTGCCAATGAGCATCTGGGGCAGACGAGACATAAGATTTTTCCTGCTTTGACGAGCGAAGGTGCCAAAGATAAAAGAATCAAAAGCTAAACGCCAGTGATTTTATGTATAAATACATTCCCCAGTGCGGTTTGACTCTTCATGTAATACTTTTTTTATTGTCTCGCTCATCACAGGCTAAGAAACAAGAACCTTGGAAGACTTCCGCAAACTTTGCCATTTTCTTTCCATGATGCAGGCCATCAGTCCTCATAGGATTCTGCTGGCTTTGACAGCCATATATATGCAGTTCGCCACTGCTGAGACTGTCCTCGGTGTATACATCTATCATCGCCATGGTGATCGTACCCCGAAGGTTCTCGGCTCCACTGCGTTGACTGCGCTTGGATACGACGAGATCTTTGCTCGAGGTTCATACTATCATGGACGCTATATCGACCCAAGCTCTTCAAGCCAGATACACGGAATTTCACCTAGCTTAGTTCGCCTTTCCCAACTCAATGTATCCGCTCCTACAGATAATGTGATCCAGAACTCAGCGGCTGGCTGGCTTCAGGGCCTGTATCCACCAGCTGGACAAACTGCAAACCAAACATTAAGCAATGGGACATCAGTTCAGCCGCCATTGAATGGATTTCAACTCATACCAGTATCAACCATCAGCGGTGGGTCTGACAGCGAGAGCTCGTCGTGGTTACAGGGGGTTACTGGTTGTCAGAATGCCGCAATCAGCAGCAATAACTATTTCTCATCTACCCCTTACCAGTCCCTCTTATCCTCCACCAAGTCTTTATACCAGTCCTTGTCACCAATGATCAATACAACCTTTTCATCGTCAGACATGAGCTTCAAGAATGCATACACAATCTGGGATTTGCTGAATGTAGCATCAATTCACAACTCTACTCAAGAGTATCCTGCGCTGCAGGGTCTCAATTCAAGTCTTATGAATCAATTGTTCGAGTTAGCCAACATTCATGAATACAATCTGGCATACAACGCTTCCGAGCCAGTACGTGCAATTGCAGGCGCGGTATTGGCCGGACAGGTTCTTCAGGGGCTCAACAACACCATCACCTCTCGTGGAAGTGGTAACACGCTCACCGTCCAGTTTGGGTCTTACGCGACAGCACTTTCTTATTTTGGTCTCTCACAGCTGACCGCTGCGGGCTCTAACTTTACCGGAATCCCCGACTACGCATCCTCAATGGCGTGGGAGCTTGTGACGAACTCCTCGATTTCGAACGGATTTCCCACCCCATCTGACATCTATGTGCGCTTCTACTTCAACAATGGCACCTCCGCTGCTTCAGCAGACCTTACAAGCTACCCTCTCTTCAACCAATCAAGTCTGCTCTTATCATGGTCGGAGTTTGTCTCGTCATCGCAAAAATTTGCTGTAACGAGCCAAAGCCAGTGGTGTCAGCAATGTGGCAATGCTGGATCTTCCTGTGCCACTATATCAAATTCATCTAGTGCTGCCACGTCTCCCACAAATTCGGATTCTTCCTCGGGTGGAATTAGCAAGGCAGTTGCTGGTGTCATTGGGGCGATGGTTACCCTTGGCGTTATTCTTGGTTTAGAGGCAATGATCATGCTTATAGGAGGCATTCGATTGACCATCAAACGTGCTAATCTCCCGTCTGCGCCAGTCACAGACAAAATAGTCGCGGGTGAAAGGTTGTAAAGCCTCGTTCAAGAATATTACTTAGGAAAAAAAGATTGTCACTTGTTACACACAGAGTCAGAATATAATTCCTGCTATCTTTTGACTGGAGTCCCGGACTGGAACTATATGTAAAGGGAGAGGACATCTAGATAATACCTAGTCTCCTCTCCAATCTTCACAGATTTTGTCTGCCTATGGCTGTAGTTGCTAGTTTTGAGGTGATAATATTTTCGGTATTGACGAAGTACTAAAATTTTTAGTTATTTCGTATTCTATCCATGAATATCAAACCATGTCAGCTTGCCTATTTAAATTCATTCCCCAACCCTAACCAGGTTCTAAGATTAGATTATATTCTGTCTCCTGATTGGTGGATGTCTAATAAGTATGCCTCGCGTCCACGAAGCAACTGATGATAGTTTCACTTCCCACTCTTGATTATGATGTCTGATATCTCCATATGTCTACTCGCGCTGTATCATTAACAGCCAAGTCTCGGCGCACATCCCGAGCTTGCGACTTTTGTCACAAAAGAGGCCGCGGCTGCAAGAAAGAACCCGAAAGTTCCCTACAGTGCATCACCTGCATCGACTTTGGAGTAGCATGTACCTGGAGTCGAGTCCCAGCAAAGATAGGAACCAAACCTCGATCGAGTAACAGAGCAGCACTGTGGACATTGAGCGAGACCAAACATGACTCGATAGAATTGATTGAAAAACTGATTGATAATTTCTTTGAAGCGGTATGCCCAGCGTTTGTTTTATTCTTCCGTTGTTACTATCATTTACTGATAAAGACCAAGGGCTATAGCGATCCACGAGCAGACGTTTAGGATCGCTGGAGTACAGGAAAAATGCCAGACAGACGTGGCTCATACGCCAAACTCATGACCATGTGTGCCGTAAGCGCTCTTTGAATCAAGAATGGGGCCATTTTAAATGGAGGAAGTGTACCGGATGATTTGAACCCAAGGCTATGTTTCGATGAGAGTCTTCAGGCTCTTCCCGACAATGTGAACAACTTTGAAGAATTCGAAAGTCTACAGGCCACTGGACCTGTTTGCTTGACTGCTCTTCGCTACAGCGATGGACCTCTTTTGCACCAGATTCTAGGCCTGTATCATGCCGTATTAGCAGAGCATGGGTTTAGCGACGAAGAGAGATGGCCACGTGGACTGTCCGAGATTGACATAGAAGAACGGAGAAGGCTTTTCTGGCATATGCATTGCCTTGAAGTACACACGTCTCTCGTCATTGGTGGCCATGTCGTCCGGTGCGCAGAATTGCAATCATCCGTCGCCTATCCTACAATACAGGACATCGATTCTACTGAATCTGAGGGTCGCAATGACCACCAAGCAGAATGGCTTAGCGGATGGAACTTCGTCACAGACCTGTACAGGGGAATTGAGCATGTAATTGCCCAGTTCAGATACCGACGTGCATCAGCGAATCTTGACCGCCGACGTCTATCTACTGCCTTTATCCTGGATTATGATCCTCAAGAGAAGATTCTGGATCCACTTGCTGCGGCGCACGATGACCTGCCTGACCGGTTCAAGAGAGCTATGCCAGTCTCATCAAATACCTGCCGGAATCGGCGCGGTTATCAAACGGCAAACATTGCATGCACCTACCAAGCGATTATTTGCGTAGACTGTACGAAAGACTTTCGACTAATGAATGTTAGCTTCTTAGAAAGGTTACGTTTAGTGCTTATCATACAACAACTCTCATCATGTATGGTAATTGCCATGGAAGCTGGTCACCGTGTTATATTACCCCTTTATCTGGATCAAGCCGGAGAAATACAAACTTCCCATCCTTATTTCATGTGTGAAGTTATTCCGACTATTATCGTGACTTGGATCTGGTTCATGGCCAAAACCGCTGGCACACTGGTGACCGATGTCAGTTCTGTATCTGGCGTAACTCAAGCCCCTGGAAGTCATCTGGGATGGATGATGGTATTAGGTATATTCACCAATATCAATTCCATGAGTGTTCATGTCTACGTTCAATCGGACTATACGCGATATGCCCGAAAGATCAGATTCTTGCCCAGCTTGTCATTGTACCCATGGGTACCATCGTCGTCGCCATGATCAGAACCATATGCACATCCTGCGCAGCTCAAATCTGCCCTGAACAGGAAGAAACGCTCCTCTGGGCACCGTACGACGTCTACGCAGACCTCCAAGCCCATTATGGAAACTCATCCCATTCCGGTGCCGCAGTCGCCTTTGGCGGACTCTCATTCATGATCGCTCAATTCGGTATGGTCGTCGCCAAAAACGGCGTTGCAGCTGGTATCGACCTATCGGGCCTTTTCCTCGCTACTTCACAATCAAGCGCGGCATGATCTTAATGTCCACATTCTCATTTATTGTGCAACCCTGGACACTGCTCAATGGCGCTAGCAAATTCCTAACTGTCCTCGTCGGTTACGACGTCTTCATCGGCCTTATGACCGGCGTAATGTTCAGCGATTACTTCCTCGTCCGCAAATAGATTCTCAAGCTGAGCGACTTGTACAACTATAACCCCAACGGCGGCGGTATCGACTGGTATCATAAGGATACAACTGGCGTGCACTCATTGCCTGGATGATGGGTGTCTGTATCACATTACCGGGCTTTGTGCGGATGGTTCAGGATGGTTCGGCAGATCCATGGGCTGGTAGGTCGAATTTGTATGATTTGTCGTATTTGTTGGGATATTTATTGAGCTGTGGGACCGTATTATGTGGCTCATAGAATCTCGCCTATTCAGGGGCTGGGTGTTCAAGATGATGAGGACTATTTTAGGACTTTTGAGCGGGCGAGTGTGATTGATGGCGTTGATTCTGTGGAAGGAAGCAGTGTGCCAGAGATAGAGGAAAACGCCAAGTCTGCTGTGTAGGGTTTGTGATTTAATTCGCATGGTATTGAAAATGTGAATCTGTGTATAGTGTATGAGGTCGATATCGAGTCAGCTTTTGCCCTGAATACAGTACTGATATTAGAACCACCTGGGCACACGAATGTATTCACAAAATACTGACTTATGAATATCTTGCGAGCTCCTAGGTGCATATTGATATATTGCCCTTGGATCTACTCATCATTTCTCACCACCTTTAATTGATATACCAGAACTTTAAAGGGTATAGATTGTACTAATCGAAGTACCTTAGGATTTCCTCCCTTAATTGAAATTGATATTCCGGATTCCGCCACTCCACTAGTTAGCTAGTTAACTTATCACATTATTATTTAGTAATCAATTAAATAATCTAGATCATTTAACTAGTTAGTTAGATTAGCATGAGCGCAGATTTCAATCCCTAAGACTATATCACAAGACTTGATTGGTTCCACTGCACTAGAAAAAAGCGCCTGATAATTAAAAGCCCCTCATATCCAACAAGGCTTACGTATCACTAAGCTTGTTGGTCTATTTCTGGCCAAAGTGGAGGCAAGACTATTCTGAACCCCTGGCTCGACAATGTCGCAGCAGTTTAGCCTCCCAGGGATCTGCCTTAAATGCCAGCTTCCAATCATTTCGATCATTTAAACGCGCGATGGGGTGGGCTATGTTGCATTCTGAGCATTGCCTTTTTCAACTTCGTATTTGCAAAAGGTACTTAGAGCCTGCGGCGTAAGCCTCCACTTGTACACCTTCAATTCCTTCAGCTTGCATTTCATCGGAGTCATTAAATATTAAACGGTCCTTGATCTTGTCTCAATGGTATGTATCGCCCCATTATCTGCTCAGTAGAAGGGTTTAAATCGATTCTACTGAGATCGAGTTGCCTTCTCTGTTTTCTTGATTCCACAAGTTCAGTTAACAACGAGGCTGATATTTGTTTGGCACACAGGCTCTTCGTCTTCTTGCGCCTGGAACAGGACAAGATGGGAATAGTGACCCCGCAATAGAGTGAGACAAGTTATATCACAACATTTGCTATCTGGGCTAACTCGGAGTGTAGCATAATCGCGGTTCATGGACTGAATCCTCTAAACTCGACTGAGCATGCATTCAACACCTGGCGGAAGCCCTTGGATGATAAGGGATGCCTCTGGCTACGAGACTGTTTCCCGAAAGTTCAACCCAACGCTCGCATCTTTCTTTACGAATACAACTCCAGTCCTGTCTTTGGTGCAGGGAAAGATAATTTTGTTGGCGAAGCGAATCAGCTCTTGGATGAGATATATGGCGAGCGTTGGCAACTGGTCAGTACATATTAATGGTTGATACATGTAAGGGTTATCTCGTGGGATGTTTCCTGACATCTTTAAGAAACAAAAAAGGCCTTTGATCCTAATCGGACATAGTCTGGGCGGGATCCTGATCAAGCAGGTAAAGATCCATAAATCCGTATATGGAAAGTGAGTGGTTTTTGTTGACATGTTTTCATCAGTGTCTGGTAAATGCCTGGGCCAATGAGAAATATAGGGGAATCAAAGAAGCAACGTAAATTTGACGGCACAATTGGCTATTTGAAAATACAGAGGCTCATTCTTCAAACAGATACGCATTAGTGTTCTTTGGCACACCCCATTCAGGACCTTCGAGAAATATGCAGATCGGACTAGGCATGGCTTGTGCGAAGATTGCTCGGTCCCTACCTTTTCAACAAACGTCAAAGATTATCGAGATACTTGAAGGGGGCACATTATTCTCTGATCTACTCAGTGAATCTTTCCGACACCAGTTGGAGCAGTATAAGATCCTTTCATGCTACGAGGGACTCGGTGACGTATGGACAGGACTCGAATCATTCAGGGAATGTTACGATCGACTAACGCTTTTGTTAGATTGTACCATTCAATTCGGCAGTATTGGGACTTCCTGGCCAGCGTGAGACACAGCTACGAATCAATGCAGACCACAGCAACATGTGCCGATATGATATGTTGACCCAGGCTGACATCGACAATTACCGAAAAGTAGAGCGGAATCTGCAGATGTTATGTGCAGGTGCCTTGGTTGATCTACCGGATGAAAATAACAGAGCAGGTAAGAGCTGGTAGGAATGTCCCAGAGACAGCACTGCTGCAGCGATATTTTCCTGAGAATGATGCACTCGTGGGCGTCAAGGCGTCAACTGGTCTCTTATGTATTTGGTTACTTTGCGCACGTTGTTGCACCGAGGCATCATTTATGTTCTGTTATTCATATTTCTTTTCTAATCTCGGTGTTGTCTAGACATACATAGCCATGAACTTGTGGCTCAAGGTGGAGTTGATTTATCGAGTGTCCTTCTACAGCAGCCCGACGCTCGACGACTAAATATGAGAATGCAAACTTCCATAAGTAAGTCTACTTCTATAACCACCCAAAAGCTCGTATCTAGCTCGTATCCAAAGGAATCCCTTGTATCGAAGATCTAAAAGATGTGCAGATTTCTCCGATTTGCCAGAACTAGCATGGCAGGTTTATCGACTGTGTGAACAATCATCATCAGACCCAGTGACCGGGATAGCTTCAGATGTGTCTCGTTTATATGTCGGGCTTCGCAGTCTCCAAGACAGGCTGCTAACGGATACGTTCTCGGCTAATAGAACAAAGGAGATTCATAATCTTCTGAATGACTGTTATAGGACGCTCATGGGTCTTGATTCTATGGTCCAAAATACCTCGCGAAATGGCCAAACACCATGGGACAATCCCAGTAATGAGAAGTTCTATGGTCTAAAACAGATAAAATCCGACCTCGAGAGTAACATTTCAACGATTAACGCTCTAAGCCGGAATCTCTCCAGGTGCGTCTGAGAAGCCCCTTTGACCTAGGGTATATTTTCAAGATACGTACGTATACACTAACTATCGCCTCAGTCGTTCTATGAATAAGTTGTCACAAAGGTTAGACGACTTGATTGGTCGAATAAATGGCGAATATGAGGTCTCTTCGAGTCTCTCGAGCCGTTTGTCAAGAGCTTCAGTCTCTAACCCCGAAGGATGGAGCTTACTGTATCCAGAGTTGGTTGAGGCTGGATTCTCGCGAGATCTACTTTTAGAGCAACGTGATTACATTCAACAATGGTTAATGAACGCTTTCCTCGCCGGAAGAATCGACGCGGTTTCAGAAGAAGGAGAAACAAGTACTATCAATGGTCAGCTTGTTCAACAAGGAGCTCGTTCTACCGTGGACGATGGCGAGGACCATATCGGTGGTGGCCAGGAAGTTAGGACAGCGCCCAACCGTTCCTCTGTTTTGAGTCAGGAGAGTCTCCAAACTACGCGGCGAAAAGCAGTTCCACCACGACCAGAGTCTGGTGCCTCCCCAAAAAATAAGTCATCAAAGGGTTGGGCGCAGTCGCTAACAACGAAGATCAAATACGTTACTCTCAGCCCGGATGCGGCCCTGCGTAAGGCTGTTTACAATGGGGATGCGTCAACAGTGAAAAAGATCCTCTCCAAAGGTCAAATTAATACGCAACCGTCAAGCTGGGCAGGTATGTTGGAGGGCGCTATCAGAAGTGACAACATTGAAGTATTAAGCAATCTTGTCTGCCTTGGATCTTTCGAAGATCGTCAAGGCATTCTCGGGAAATGCGTCACTCTAGCTGTATCCCAAAAAAACGTGGCAGCAACGGTTCTTCTTTTAGAATACCAGGCGCCATTCAGTGGTAAAGACATTATAAGGGCAATGGTCTTTCTTCCAGAAAGTGCGGTCAAGATGCTTTTCGCGAAGACGGATATCGATCTATATCATGATGAATTCGCGCATTTCTTCCTCTATAACGCAGCAAAGTATGGACACGAATCTATTTTCCGCTCTCTCGTTGAGCAATACGGTGGTATCAATGCTCCGGTGAATGAAACAACTCCATTCCATATGGCATGCCAATCCGGAAATATGAAAAGTATACAATTGGCGTTGGAGCTTGGGGGCAATGTGACCATCATTGATGGGAGAGGGAACAGACCGCTACACGCCTTGGTCATTGGAGATGAGGATGAGAATTTTAGTATCGGTGCGAACCTCCAGCTTCTGATGAAGAATGGAGCTTCTCTGCATGAAAAGTCACAGACTGGTCAGACGGCGCTGCATCTAGCGGCAAAATGTGCACATATCAATGCGATGGAAGCTCTCATGCATATGGGGCTACCTCCTAACACCCTGGACGCAGTAGGGAACTCGCCGCTCCATGCTGCTTGCAGTCCTGAATGGGTCAAACGCAGCGTAGAAGAATATGTGCCGTTGTATCTGAAACTAGGTGGCAAGTTCGTGCGTGAGTTGTTTCCGCCGTCTCTGACAGAGTTCTGGGATCGATTGATCGATCCACGAGAGGAGATACATCGCACTGCAAAGTGTGAAGAAGCTGTGCGCCTTATGTTGAGATATGGGGCATCAGTCAATGCCAGAGGGAAAGAAAACATTACCGCGCTACATCTTGCAGCGAGTTGTGCAAGAATTGGCGCGATGAATGCGTTGATTGAATATGGAGCTGATCCTCATGCGATAGATACATGGTCATGGACCGCGTTACACTTTGCTGTTGTCAGCGGCTCGCAAAAGGCTGTAGACCTTCTCATCCCATACGATAACAATCGAGAGGGTTCAGTCTCGGTTCGCATTCTAGGTGACCATATTGAAACAATGGATATCGAGGACCTTGTCTTCATCATAGGCAGGGGTGGTGCTTTTAGAGAAAATTTACGTCTAGAAAAGGATCCTGACACCAACAAAAATAGAAGTAACTGAGCGAGAATGATTTGAAGCTTGCGCTTAGAAGGGGCTTACAAGATTCATTGAATAATCTCCTTCAACACTACTTATGTTTCTTGAAGCGGAAGAGAGCAGCTGCATCCTATGTAGGTGGCATACTAATACTTGCATCAGACTCTAGTTCCTATAATTGCAACGTCTAGTTCATTCCATAATGCATATCATGTTCATATTCATATTGATCATAGACATCGGGTATTCCCCAAACGCCATCTATATAAGCTAACAATGACATACCGTATCCTGTTCGCCGAGTCAAAGCATCAAGTCGAGAAAGAAAAAATAGGGAAGTATGGAAGAAAGAAAATAAATCGTTATAGAACAGATCATCAGCCAACAGTACTCATGCCCAAATTCCTGTGACCACCCATCAACAGAGAGTTCCTCCATGCTGTGTTGCCATTTGAACTTCCATTCGTCATTGTCACCCGGTCACTGCTACTATCATCGCTGTTCTGACGCGGTAGCATAACAGGTTTGACTTTGGTGCCGACGAAGCCTCTTCGATCTCGGCCTGTACGGCCGCGCCCAAGCCAGTTGTGTTTCAAGGTTTTGGTTAATGCCTCGATGCGCTCTTGAGCCTGGTCGCCGCTTTGAATACTTGCCAACACGCTGAAACATTGTAGCATGCGGCCGACAGTATCTGTAATGACGTGCGATGAATCCGCGTTTTGATTGTTACGGAGGGTCTGGAGTTGGCGTTGAGAAGGGGATGTGAATGATTGGAAGATCAGTTGGTCCGGGTTTGATGAGGTGTTGGAGGTTGCGCGACTGCGGTTTGCGCTTGCAGAGTCAGATGAATAGCTGCCTGCGATGTTGAGGAGAGATGATTGCTGCGAGTTGAAACTACTGTATGTAGGATCAAGGGATGCGGCTGTACCAGGTCGGCCGCCGCTGCTGCTACTGTTGGACGTAGAACTTAGGGCACCGATGGTAGCGTTGATGGTATCTAGACTCAAGCGTGAAAAGACTGCGTTTAGTCCTTCGTAGCGTTGCAAGATGACTGTATCACGGAATGCGGTTAGAACGATCATGCGAACGTCGAGTTCATCGCCTAGAGAACTTTCTTCTGAGTGGCCATTGGTCGGTAAGGCGCCCCAGAATTCCCTGGCTTCTCGAGCATTCATCACTGATCCGCGGCCCTTGAATTCGAGATCTAAGGGAAGAAAAACTGCCTGGATGAAGGGCAAGATCGTTCCGAATGCTAGCAGCCATATCTGCATTAAATGAGGAACGAGCTTCTCATCCGGGATGCCACTGATCGAGTGGCTCAGCGTAGAGAAGCCAGTATTTAGTAGTTCGCGCAGGTCTTCAACTATAGTTGGCATGTGTTTCTGCACACAAAGCTGGATATGTATGACCACCAGCTTGTTCAGGTCCTCCACAGCAATACGCACATCACCACCGTCAAATATAACCAGCAGTTTAGCCTTGAGGAAATCCCATACATCCTCTGCTGTCATATTGTGCAACCCAAAACCTTGTAGGGTCTCTTTGACACTGTCGTTACTAATCACGCTTCCTAAGTTTCCCAACGATGGGTTACCATAAGGTGTAGCTGTGCCGCTGACATTACTACTAGGACCGAGAGGCCAATCTGAATCTGCACTGTCTCTGTTGGCATCATATGCAGATACCATTGCTTTTTCTTCTCGCCGTTTCTCTCTCAAAGCCCGACCTCCATGAAGTAGATCAAGCCCCGATTTCGGAAAACTCGACGACGACGGTCCGGGTGAGGATGGCGCAAAGCTGTAGAGGGATTGAGGAGCATTCGGGTCAAGAGGCTTCGAGTTGCTGTTGGCGGACGACAATGGTAGGTTGTGGTGGTCTTCTTTTAGCTTCAATTTTTGTCGTGATAGGAAATGGTGTTTGTGATTCTTCTCCTTGTCCTTTTCCTTCTCCTTCTCGCCCTTTTCCAGCGGTACCACGGTACTAGCCGACGCATTCGAAAGATTATACATGGAAGAATTGTTGGAGCTCACTTCGGTCAGATTTGTCGTCGACGCACTAACCATTCTCGACAGACCGCTCGAACTACCGAATCCCAACTTGCTGGGAGATGACTGCCCTTTGTCCTTGCTGCTTCCGATCCAGTCTCTGCTGCTCGATATACCGATATGCTTCGGTTTGGAGAATAATTTCTTCCTCGTCTTGTCCGCTTTTTGTTTCAAGTCTACCACTTCGGTTCCCGCTTGGTGTCGGGGAAATGCAATATTGGCAGCGGTGGCAGCTGCAGCCGAACGCGAGCCCACGAGTCCATTTTGATATGTATTGCTGTAGAAGCCGGCTCCTCCTCCCACATTACCGCCAGTAGTCGATGCTAACGTTGTCGTATGAGCAGCTAGATGAGCCGGCGGTGGAGAGTCTCGACTACCCTTTCGACCTTTTAGTCCTTCCTCGATCGGAACGGTCTGTGATCGATGCCGCACGTGCTGCGTAGACTGCATCGCCGCTTGGGCGGCGATCTGAGAAGCCGATAGAGCCGTCATGGTATGATCGGAAAGACTCGCAGTCGGTAGTGACGGTTCAAAAAAGCCCTGCGAATGCTGCCGCGGTCTGTGTCGTTGTAGTTCTTGTAACGGAGCTCGTGGAGAAGGTTTCCTCGACACCGGATCGTTGGGTGGCCTCAGCGGTGCGTTTGCACCCGTTTGTCGTGCAGTCGAAGGAAGAGAGACGTTGCTGCTATTTGCACTTGCATTTATAACACCGAACGATGATGTTCGAGGAGGATGGGGGGAGGAAGGAGTGTTGAGTGAGCGGAGAGGGGGGCCCTTGGAGCGGTTGAGCGTGGTCACCCGCGACGAGACGGATGAAGCATCACTGTCGGAGGAGCTGGGGCGGTCGGTATGGGATTGACGCTGAGGACTTTGATGTTGAGTTTGATGGCGAGAATTATTGTCGAGACGAGCTGCCCGAGAGTCAGGGCGGCTCACGGGCGATTGATGCATTGTCCAGTAACACCCAGGCAACGATCATGCAGATGGCATGCTGGACGGGCCTCGCTCCTGCAATCATAGACGGTGGAAATGAGGAAAAGGTAAAACATGGGCCATGGCAAACGGCAAACCCGGAGCATAAAACAGATCAAGCGTTGTTGTCAGACGTAGTAGTTAAGGTATCTAATCTGGGGCTGAGACAAAGCCGGCGAATTTACGTTTAATTAAACTCCGCCCAGAGAGCTTACTGCCTTAGTGAGTGAGTGAGAGTACTTGCCTAGACCGGGAGCCCCTCATCTTCTTCCACCACCTCTCAGAATACCTATTCAATTCTGTTCAACCTCATCCTCTCAACATTTTACTTCGATTTGCTGCTATAAACCAGCAAAATGACATCCAAACCAGCAATATCCGCCTCCTACTCCTCCCCCCAACCACCACACACCTCCTACACATTCCGCCACGAAATCGCCGCACCTTTCCCCTCCTCCTCCGACGACAACAAGAAGCAAGAATCCGTCGCCATAAAAAAGGCATACTTATCCGAACTACGTGGTCTCGTCACTTTAGTCCAGGCAGAAGTAAACGTCTTTCTGACCGAGAGGATGGAAGAAGACAAACAGAGAGCTGGGGGAGGAGCGACAGGTAAGGATGCGGAGCAAGAAGCGAAGGAGGAGGAGAATTATGGGGAGGAGAATGTTGAGGATGATGCTTAAATGAATTCCACGACTTCCAATAATCGCTGGCTGTATTCTTTTTAAATGATAAAGTGCCGGACATCGACAACTCATATATATTATCCGGCAAAACGACTCAACTCCACTCCACTTTGGGTATCATCTGTACAACGGAAGAACTCTACTCGACTGTTATGCTGGGAATATGTGAAAAGAGAACGAAACGAACAATCAATGCCGAAACAGATGGCACGATATGAAGATGCAACAGACGTGCGAGATATATAATGCACAGGTCGAAAAGAGAAAGATCACGGCGCTACTTGATTTGACGTCATTCGATTCGCGCACCCGAGATGAACGACGGTATTACTATATCGATGTCAGCAATAATTTTCGTTGTACCTATTATTGGGAGAATATACTCTGGAAACACGCTGATAACACTCCCACCCAACCTCTTATAACAAATACCGCACGCGCGATCATCCGTGATCGTCACATGTCGACTCCGTGCTTTATTATCGTTCGGAAGACCTTCCCCCACCAACAGTTGAGCTTGCGTCTTGACGTTCTGCACTTTCTGCAGATTTGCAACGATTCGCGCCTCATTCACAATTGAGCTGGCGGCACGGATTCGGTTGCGGAAGTAGAACTCGAGTTCCCGTACTGCGATGTCCTTGGGGATTAGGTCGAGTGTTGAGTTTGCGGGTAGTCGAGATCCGTGTTTGGCGAGGATATCCAATGCTGGACCGTATTGCGGTTTATAGTCGTGAGGAGGCGAAAGGTACAGCGACAGCAATGTCAAATAAATTGTTGGTTTGGTGTTGTCGGCGTCTGTGGGTGCTAGACGTTGGGATGGAGCCACCTCAGCAGTGCTCGTCTCCTCTGTGATGTGGATGTGATTGCAGTACCTATCATCGTGTTAGAAAGAAAGCTCACAAACCAACATAGACGAAGAACTGACTCTTCTGCCTTTTCATGCTCCTTCAATTTGAAGACGTAAACCTCCAATGCCTGTCGATGCTGCCCCATCTTACTAAACACAATTGCCCTAGCCTCGTAGAAATTCGGATCATCGCGAGGCAAAAGGTTCAACATCTTTGCCGGCGAATACTGGGAGCTGGATTTCAGGAACTCCAGAAATTTCGTCTGCCATAAAGAATATGTTTCCTCGTCTTCTTCGCCAGTCTTCTCGTAACCTTTCAGTCGCTCCAAATAGAGTTGTAACAGCCGTTGGTGTAAATCAGGACTCAAATCGTTCAGCTCGTCGATAACATGTTCCAAATAACGAATTGCAAGGGCAACATCAATCTTCTCAAGGAATCTTTCAACCCGATGTCGCGGAAGCGTCTCGGCATTCTCCGTATCAGCTAAGAAGACATCCATGCCGAGCTCGGGGTCTTCCTTTAGAGGCCATTCTGCAAACTCCAGGATGAGGTCGATATACTCCGGGGATAGATGCTGTAGATAAGCAACGGTGCGTTTTGGACCACGGAGTTGTGCTAGCGTAGGATTCTCTTCTTCCTCTTCTTCATCTTTGGCTTCGGCCTGACCGAATTTTAAGAGTAGCTCCAACGCTCGGCGATGCATCTTCTTGCCGTAGTAAAAGTCAATCAGCTCGGTATCGCGCCCATGTTCTTCCAGCTTTTCCATAACCACGTCTGGATCACAGAAATTGGCAATTCGGAACAGCGACCCAGCCAGACTAGGCGTAGCGTACATGTGCGCTCTGAAAAGTGTCGTGTCAACTAATTTGGCATTTTCGCGCAGCCGGTCTCCAAACTCAACGTTATTAGCATCTTGCGAGAGACCAAGTAACATCCGCACAGACTGTAAGAATTCATCATTTGCGCCGTCCTGATGCAAGGTTTCAGCACGCAGAGTGCCATCTGGGTTGAGAAACCTCTGAAATCGACGCCTGACGTCTGCTAGATAACCTTGTAGCTCACGCACTGCGTTTTTGAGATCTTTTCCTTCTTTCGAATCTGTTAGCAGAATCATTCCCTGTAGTTCGGACTTCGCATACCCAATTTCTTATCTGGCTCTAGAATTTCACTTGACTTCCCTCGAACGCTACCATCATCGCTCCCTTCCTCTCTAGTACGAAGAAATGAAGTGAGTGAAGGCGCATACATAGGAGCTTTGGCAGGAGACGCATCTACTATAGCGGGCCCATCTGTGCCTGCTTGTACGCCATTTTGACCCTTTGGCGTGGTAGGTTCTTCTTCATCCGTCTGATCCGAATCCTCTTCAACGGTCGATAAATCCCCCGCGATGACCTTTGGATATAGCCTTATAACAACCTCAGGAGGCGCCGAAACCTCCGCAAACAAGTCGAGAGCATCACGGTACTTTCTGAGATCGAACAATTTCTGTGCCTTTTGCAATTGAGCCCCTCGCAATCGACCTGCCTTATCCTTCAACAGAGCGTCTTCGAGCATATTAAGGAGACTGATTGCTTCATCCAAATACCCATTCTCAACCAGCCCATCAATCTGATCATCATAACTTAGAGCTTCCATCCTCCAGATAACCCGATCGCTAGCCACCAAAAATCCCTTTCCGGCATGCGCCAAGCTGATGCTCGGATGCGGCATATGAAGCAGACTAGCCGAAGGCAAAGATATCGATTGCAACAGCGACAATGTATCCGGATTTCGAACTTCCAGTGTCCCCTTGGAAGGTTCCTGCAGCGCCAAAAGATACGGATACGAGTACCCGAGAGCTTCGGGAGCGGTGCTCCATGGTATTTGTCGTTTGCCCAGTGATTTGCCATCGATATCGATGAAATGAGTGTTGATGTCCTTGGCTAGAAGCACCTGGCCTTCACTTAATCGGGTTGCGAGCGGTTTCGGTACCATTCCTCCCATGCCAATGTAGCTCATACTAGCGACTCCCACGCCGCCTAGTCGACTTGATTCCTGCCCCGGTCCACCGCCAATACTTCCAGGCCCAACGATGTCGTTTAGCTCCTTAGTTTCGACATTGACCAAGACATAGTTTGAGCCCAATCCCGCTATCAGTTTTGTGCTGGATATCCATGTCAAGGTCTTGATTCCGCTGACAAGAGTAATCTCTGCAACCTCAGGCGCCAATTCCATATCCTTCCAGGTCCAGAGGAGAATCTTTCGTTTCACGGCCACAGCCAGCCTAGACACTATCGACGGCAAATCCGTCTCGATATCATTAATGACGTTCGACGTCACCGCAAACGTGCTCGCTCCCTTGGTTTTGACGAGCTGTTCTTGCAACTCATAGCTCTGCAGATCATGCAAAGAGACATACCCACCCGACAGCACAACCAATATATTCGCTTCCTTGATAAAGGCAAGTTGCTCGGCTTTATACCTCGTGAATTTCTCTTGTTCGCGCAACAAATCGACTGATTTCACCGTAGACGCTTCTTGATGCTGCTGCTGCGGTTGGCTCTCGTCCTTCGCGGCGGTTTCGGGGGCATGGCCATTCCCATTCCCTTCGCCATTCCCGGCAGTCACAGCTTCATTGACCCTATACACCCTCAGACTCCCATTATTCAGTCCAACAAGCAAGCGGTCGCCGTATGCGAGAACGGATTCGATCTTGGATTTGTCGCGTTGTTTGAGTTCGACGAGCGGTCGCGGTTTGAAGGCGGATAACATGGTTGATTATGGAGAGGAGGGAGCCAAGGCGTGACACCTTGACAGAGAGTTCCGTATCAATATATCAATCATGGTCTACGAAATAGTGACCATCGTTTGGAGCTTCTTGGCTTGGTTGCAGCGCAACAAAACGTTGTGTTTGGAGCTGAGTAGGTATTTGAGGTAGCGATTGCGGAGACGGAGCGTGACCCTCTGCGGACTGCCATCATAATAGCCCGCTATCAAACTACGTCATGTGACTACATCGCTTTTTCCTACCATTGTTCAACGGGACAATCGTGATCTCATATGTGGTTTAAGATTAAGTATTTGTAGATTATTGCTGCTATTACCGATAAATTCGCTCACCTGCTAATCCTGTTGTGCTGATAAGGGTCCTGGCTATATATCCTGGCTATATATGCATTCAACCTCTGGTATCAAGCTGCAACAGAGTCATTCACGTTAATTGCCATATCGACATTGTAAAAAGTTTAGTACATCTGATGTATGCATCTAGTATGTACAGTGCAAGGTTTACGCCACACCATGCTATTTGGCACCTAGCTCTAGCAAAGAACATGGTCATTGCTGGCCGGGCAAATATGTCTGTGAATGAAGAGGAGAGCAGGTCGAGTCAATATCAGAGTTGGATATATAGCATGCACGGAAGGTCAGGTCATAATCCCGATCATTTGATAATCAATGGCTTGACTGACTACCTTCGGCTGGCTCTTGGTGTTTAGCCGAGGATCCTTTGCCTCGCCATGTGGATACAGCCGGAATATTGGCTTTGAAACGCTGCTCCTCTGTTCCATATGCCCTGGGTGTCAATTTGATCAATGTGTGAAGGGGAACTTCCATCCACGGACTCTGCTCTTGAGACATATTATGGAAGTAGGAGTATATGCATCTCAGAACCGCTTGGTGGGTGACGATCATAATGTTCTCACTGCGTTCCAACTCCATGATGATAGGCTCTAATCGTATGACAACGTCACGGTAGGACTCTCCGCCTCGGTAACGGTAGTTATATTTATCTTCGTCTCGTGCGGCAAAGTCTTCGGGGTATTTCTCGGCAATCTCCTCATAAGTCAATCCATCGCAGACACCAGAGTCAAGTTCATCGAGTGCTTTCCATTCGAGCTTGTCATAGCCTGTCTCCGCAGCAAGATGACGCGCCGTTTGTATTGTACGCTTCAGCGTTGAAGTCCATATGGTGAGTTTGGTGCCCGGTGGAACACCGGACTGTTTCAGTAGGCCTGGAAGTGCGCGAGCATAAGCTTCTCCACGAGTAGAGATATCAGAATCACCGCCAATCTTTCCCGTCAAATTATATTCGGATTCTCCATGCTAGAAAAGGTTAGTTTAGTAGACGTAAGAAATATAGAATGCAACGTACCCTGGATAACCAGATAGATCGCGGTTTGATGTGAAGATTCTGAATATAATAGACCAGTCGACTTGACAAGTAATCCTTGATCTGGTTTATAATGACTGTAGAGCCCACGTTTATCAACTTGACGTATGTGTAAGCCTTCTCGTCATCGTCTATCGTTTCGTACACTTTTTCATAATTGCGAATGCGATTTCGAAAATCTTGGGCTGCTATCTCGGGGTCCTGTCCTTTATAATCAGGTGATGTCGTCTTAACCTCCAGTATATTATTCATTATAATATCCTCGTCGTCGCAACATGATTCCACAAAGAGTGTCTCGATGCCGGCCTCGGTGCAGGTCTTGTGAATCCATGCTCGTCTTTGTTTGGTCGAATTGGTGGCGTCGAATATACCAACAACGCCGTTGGACTCCTTGAACCATTTAAGCATGTCCGACACAGCAGCCTCGGCTGCAGCCCATCTCATTTTCTCGCCTTCCGAGTTGTGTGGATCAAAAAAGTTCGCTAACGGATGAGGCGACATCTTTCGACGATACGTTCCAACATTGAATATGCGCGCGGAGATTCCGACCCAGGCGAGGTATCGCAGAGCTAGTGAATGTAAGCCTTTGTCCGAAATCACTGGAGAACCACCAACCTTTCCCCGCAATAAGACTCTTGCCCCGGGCGGGCAACCCAACCATGACAACACATATTTTAGTATCGTCGGACTGTCGAGAAACCGTTAGTCACGATGCGCATGGAAGCGAAAGTAGTTCAAATGGTAAAATGGTTGCGCAAATCAACAAACAAAGCCGTTGAAAGGCTGGAAATACGAATCAAAATAGCGTGTTCAGAGCAGTTGTAGTGTAGAGGATAGAATCATTACAGGAATGTGAAAACGGTGGTTTCTTGAGCCGACAGTGCCAGCCATGCGGGTCATGATGTTGATAGTCTCATGAGACAGTCGGTGGTGGTAAGCCGGTCCCCATGGATTCGGCTCCGGCGAGCCAAACACAGTATGACGTCGTCAATTGGGAGGTTGTTCGGGGTTTGCCAAATCGCTTTCAGCGTAAGCACCAAAATGTGAAAATGGAAGGGTTGAATCTAAAAAAAAATGTAGATTGTAGATCATAACGGAGATCGGGGTAGGGCCCGAAGATGCGCGACTCGAGGTTCGGATCTGGTGCGGTGTCTCCAACATAGAATGCGGGAAAATATAGGGGAAGGTGACTTCGAAATGCGATTTAATTGACCCATCACGAGCTCGTTGTCATTTGCTGAAAAATATGGGGCATACGTAGTCCACCAAAAATTTTGTCAAACAATTGTATCATCTGACACAAATTGGGCGGTGATGCAAAAAAGCAACGTCGAAGTTCGCAGGAACTCGCACCGAGGCCATGGCCAGACCCATCTCGTCGCGGGTAAATCAGGCGGAGCACAGCCGATGAACAGCAAGCAAAAGGAGACCACCACGAATTGAAACCGGCTAGAGCAGGAGTAAATTGATGGTATGACCACACCTCGGTGAGCTCCAGACCTGACTCCTCGGCAAGTTGCTAGGAGGGGAGCTTCATCGATTTGCTAGCTGCTGGCCGCTAAGGAGATCTGTTCGGGTAAATGGGCGTATATAGACGTCTCTCCGAGTCTCCAGATTGATTCGCTGTTCGTTCACTGGCTTTCCCAGAACTCCGATTTCTTCTGCCGTGCTATGTCTTCCGTGTATTGATTGAAATAGACTTTGGCAGGAACAATTGAACGTCACGAGGCAAGCCATAAACGAGAATGCGGGGTGTAGCCGTACGGGAAAACAAATAGACGAATACGAACAGGGGAAAAGCAACCAAAGGACAAGAAGACATGCATTCCAAAAGCAAATTGAGAAGGAAATGGATTAGTTAGTACTTACGCTAGCATAGAAAGTCTTGCTTGCCGACTCTGTACGACCAGATTCTCCGGATGACATGATGGTGGTGATGTGCGGATGCTAAGATATCACAACAGCGCAAAGAAGAACCTCTAGATAGAGGTTTTGAAAAGAATGAGATATCAATCGTAGTCGCCAGTGACAGGTGATTCGTTTCTGAGGTTTTGAAGAGAGCGTTTGTTCGTTGTTTGTTCAGCGGGTTAGTTGATGATGCCGTACGTATCTGTAAGCCAAGATGGACGGACAAAGGATTCGGAGAGAGCGGGAATGGTGATGATGATAAGAATGACTGCGGATGCGCATTTATTGTAGATTGTTGTTACTGCTCTTCGGAAACATGGAGAGGTGTGTAGGAGAAGTTGTTCTGAAGAAAGCAAAGGAGGCCGCGGGGCAATCCACGGAAAGGGAAGGAGCTGCCCTGAAGGACTGATAGCTAAGCTGGCGGGGAAGCTACTTATCAAGGATACATGTGTAGTTACTGACAACAACTTTCTTCTACTCTTTACTCTTTACTCTTATTTCTATACATATTATTTCATCGCAATCCAAGTTGACAAGTGCGGATAATTGCATCGTCAACTTGATTCATCAGAGCTGTATGCTGATTCGTGACAAATGGAATTGATGCCTTATTTCGCGGCAGCTTTTATAGGACAATGAGGAGACAGAAATCTAATAAACGCGCTATGCAGATTACGCCGCAGAGACAGCAGCAGTTTCAGGGTCTTCGTTCTGCGAAGCCAACTTCTGCCTGTCCGAAATCATTTTCGTAGACTCGCCGCGAGCTCTTCCGAGCCGTAACTTTCCACCCCAGGGTCCGTCCTGTCCGTCGAGCGCTGCCTGTGCTGCGGCGGCTTCTTCGATGGTTGCAAAGTCGACAAAGAGGTAGTAGTGGTCACCGGGCTCGAAGCGTTTGGAGGGATGAGGAGTGATGAGCTTGGAGATTGCCTCGCTGTTCAACTCGTCAGTCTTTATTCTATGTTACAGCCATGGATGATACACACAGGTTGTATCCCTTGAAGAAGGATTGGATATCTGTATCAAGAGCCTGCTTATCCATTATCTTTGGGAGACCTCCGACGTATAAGCGACGACTGTTTTCAATGTCATTTGGCTTGTTGTTCGAAAAGGAGGTATCTTTGCGCTGCCAGCGATCGACGAGGGTAGAAGGAGAACCGGCGTTATCGTTGAAACGGGAGGGAGAGCTCTGAGGGGAGCGCGTGGAAGTAGAGCGGTCCTGAGCCGACTTTGCGACACCAGGCTTGATTCTGATGGGTCGTCCCTGGAGGTCCTTGCCATCCAACTCCACCATTGCGCGGTCGGCTTGCTCCTTTGTGGCTAGTTCGACGAAGCAGTAGGATGGGTTGCGGCCTGTGAAGGGATCGATCGAGATATCAATGCGTTCGCTATGGTTAGAGGTATCATCAGCCGCCGCGCGTTTCATTTCAGTAACAGGCCGCACATTGAGTATTCTCCTCCCTCGAAGATGGTCTCCACGTCCTCCCGCTTGGCCGTGTAGGGCATATTGCCAACATAGAGCCGTCGACCCTCGGTGATCGATTGGGGTACTGGTTGCCATGACTTGTTGAAGGGGGAACGAGGGGAGTTGTTGCCAGACTGGTTGTTGAATCGGGGGCTGTTGGTGGTAGGGCTGTCGTCGCTCTTGACGCGCCAGTTTGACGAGTTGAATGCTCGACCATTAGTGCGGACGCCGTTTGCCGCTTTTGTGGGAGCTGTTCTAGTCAGAGTTTGTCATACTAAGAGCATCGGGGACGGTGTGCATACTCCACGGCTGTTGTTCGTTGGTCTGTTCAGTGTCGGCCATGTTGACTGTAAATGTTAGTAACAGTCATTGAGTAGAAATAACAACTCAATGAAATCGAACCACGAATAAACAACATAGAAACTCACCTTTTAGTGCTCTAGGCTCACAAAAATGGCAATGCCCGCAATGAGAATGATTCTGTCCTTTCACAGGGCGCTAGGGAATGAGATATAAAAAATTTCCCGCTTGAGTGAGATTAAATTGTTGGGCCCCGCAGATGATCGGGCTGGAGGTAAACATACCAATGGCGAGCAACTGTAAGGCTCCTAGATGTCAGGCAGGTGATGCATACCGAGAATCAAAATAAGATAGAAATATTCTCAATTTTACAAAATACTCCTAATGTCTCCTGCAATTCTTCTTTCTTGCTGTCCTTTGACGTGACACCCAATCTGGTTAGTAACAGCTCTAACTCGATCTGGCCTAGTCCACTGTCAAGAGATCAAAATCTTCCTTCCTCTTTCCTCGATCTCTACTGAGTCTACAGTCTACTCCATCGTCGCTACACAGCGCTCGACTATGAGGCTTCCAACACAAACTGCATCGCAACTGTAATGCCTCATTTCACAAACCTCAACCAGCAGGATGAAGATCTATCTCATCCGCCATGCTGAGACTGTCCATAATGTGGGACAAGCTTGGTATCGTCCACCTTTCACTTACTTTGCAGCATATTCTCAAGATACAGCGATTCATTGACCTTTGTCTCTTCTCTTGGGGGATAATATAGGGCAGGAACAACAGACTCCGCACTCACGAACCACGGCATTTCGCAGATTCAGCGGTTAGCAGCGTATTTCCGTTCTGTGGCTGTCAAGTTTGAGCATGTTTTTGCGTCGGATTTGAGTCGTGCGGTCACTACGGCGGAGGGGATTTGCAATACGACTCTTGCTGGGGACGAAATGTCTGTTGGCCAGGTGATGGTTACACCATTACTGAGAGAACAGCATTTCGGTTCTCGCGAGGGTGTGCGTATCCACGCGTCAACGACAGTGTCGCCGTCGCCGTCGACCGTAGAGCCCGAACCCGCGGAAACGGAGATCGAAATGCGTGCACGCGCAAACCGATTCCTGGAAGAATACTTGTTCCCTGTCCTGTTGACTCATGACGACGAGACCGAAAAGGACTCGGCAATCGCAATCGTGGCACATGGTATAATCCTTCGCGTGCTATGGAACTGTTTCATGCATGCATTCCCGTGGGGAAGTGTATCGTTCTCGCCCGAAGTCGCATTGTCAGCGACTAGGGGAGGGACCGTCGTTCCATTTTGGAGTAATACGGGGTATATGGAGTTATCTGTTTGTCGTCCAACTCCAGCTATAAGCACGGAAGCGGATTCACTGCTGTCTGGATGGACTATTAAAGTCCTATCAGTTGACAATAAGACTCATTTACGAGACTTGCGACGCACAAGAGGTGGGATAGGGAGTTTGCAGCATGACACAAAACAGCAGAGTATCGAGTCTTTTTTTAAAACGATAAATATCATCGCATCAATATCCTCAGATGTTAGGGATAAGGAACTCAACATGATGACACCTGTTTCACACAGACCTGTTCCGAGACGAGATTTTTCTTTCATGCGGAAAGTGAAATATTATGTCCAACTGCTGTCTGATGAGTCTTTTACCCCTACATACTGAAGAAGAAATAGATACACCAAATCTAATTCATATCTCATACCGAATATATATATATATAACCTAAACCTTTGAACAATTATATTAACCCCAACTCCCTATACCCATCCTGTTCCCCTCTTGGAGGCCCACCACCACCATCATAATCCTCCATCTCATAAAGCACCTCCGGCTTCAAACCCTTCTGTCTAAACAAATACCTCCTAACCACATACGGAATCTGCCTCAATCCCCATCTAGCATGAAACCTCGTCGGCACCGAAAATACCTGATCCAATTCCTCCAACGTCTTGCCCTTCGTTTCAGGCATAAACATTAGAATTAACCACCAACCCACCACATTCCAAGCACCATACCACGCGAAACCGCCCGCGGTCGTGAAACGTGATGATAGCGAGGGCCACGTCATCGCCAAGATGAAATTGAAGAACCACGTCGTCGCTGTCGCGAGGGACATACCGTACGATCTGACGTATAACGGATACGCTTCCGCGGAATATGTAAATGGCACGGGTCCTTCGCCGGGGGAATATACGACTCCAAACAGGAAAATGCCTAGCGCAATACATCCTATTCGAGCCGTGTGGTGGGTTTCGGGGATATAAAAGCTAAAACCCGTGAAGAACATGGATATAGCCATCATGGGAAACGTGGAAAGTAAAAGATTGCGACGCCCGAAAGTGTCGATTGTGTAGACGGCGGGGATCGCAAACAACCAGTTTACGACGCCCCAGCCGAGGGAGGCGCTGAAGGCGGAGATGGGGGAGAAGTTTGCTTCGAGGAAGATTTGGGAGGAGTAGTAGGCTATTACGTTGACGCCGCAGAACTATATCTTCGTCAGTACGCTCGAATCAAAGGGAGAAGGGGGAGAAGAGGGAGAAGGGAGGGGAAGGAGTACCTGCTGCAGAAACATGACAATCTCAGAGGCCAGCAAAGCACGACGATTCCGCGGCACAGTAATCATCTCGAGCGCCTTATTCTGTCCCAGCCGCATACTCGTCTCCGCCTCCAGCAGCGTGTAGATGTAATACACATCCCTGGCAGCCTGCAACTTCGTATATCGCAGTCGACACATAGTCTGATACGCTTTATCGTACCGTCCTTTACTCATATACCACCGCGGCGACTCAGGGCATACAAAAACCAACAAACACACCAATATCGCGGGAATACACGCCGAACCCATCATAAGTCTCCAATTAAAGCCACATATATGCGGCGGATCAGGCACCTGGAAGAACGCCAAATCAGCGGCATAGCCAAACATGATCCCGAACGCAGTCCACATCTGCCATTGCATAACCAGAGCGCCTCTGATGGCCGGCGGACTCGTTTCGGCCGCGTAAATAGGCACTGTAGCTGATTTGGGTCCAATACCAAAACCCAACACAAACCGGGCGACGAACATGTGCCACCAGGTATTGACGAAGCCCTGCCATATACATGCCAGCGAAGAAATGACGCAAGTAATAAAAATTGTGCCGCGGCGACCGAACCAGTGGTTAAAGGGGATTGTGAGCCAGCAACCTGCAATAGCGCAGCAGAGATAAGGGGCGGAATTTAAAAGACCGAGTAGCCATGTAGAGCGAGGGTCGTTGCCGTCGATGCCGAATTGGCTTTTGTATAGGACTTGGGCGCCGTTGACCACCGTTTCATCTGCTCACATTAGTATCTCTGTTCACGTGAGAAGCTCGAAAGGAAGAAAGGAGAAAAAAAACTGACCCATCCCCTGCACAGCAGCACATATAGAACAAATCCCAATAACAACATACATCAACGCCGGCTGCGACCACCTATTCGTAAACTCCTGCCTCAACACCTGCAACTCATCCTCCGTCAACCCTTCAATCTCCTCGAATTTCTCGGGAGCCTGCGCCAACACGGCGCCCATCTCAAACGCGCGAATATCTTCTTCATCGCCGACTTGATGCGTAATACTGAATCTGAGACCTTGCTTTTTCAATTCATCGTGCGTGAATCCCGCGAGAGGGTTTGCGAGTTTGGCATTTAGATTGCGTCGCGCGCGTTCGGCGGCGGTTAGGGTTGTGCGTGTGCGGGTTATGGTGTGGAGGGTGTCTTGTTGGGCGACGAAGTCTGTTGTTGTGTGTGTATGATGCCGTTTGTCGGCAGCGGGTAGAGGGAAATGATCCCATCCAAAGGTTGATGGCATTTTTTTTTCTTTGTTTTATGAGTTTAGGATTTGGTCTAGGTGAGTGCCTTATATCGCCGCCATGGATGTCGTCTGCTGTCAGCCGCCTCAGTATAGGTTGCCGTATGAGGCAGGTGATGCCTCAAATGGAAGGATGATGCCTTTTATCAGGTGTTTGTCGGATTCTTGAGATCAGTTGAAATACATTCAATAATCTTTTTACCACCATTAATCAAACAGGTCACTGTATATCGTAATTGAGGTAGCAAACAGAACTGTCCAAGCAATCCGGAAAGCACGGATAGTTAACAGCTAAAGTGATACCGTCGGGGAAACGTGCATGATCGTGTATTAAATTGTGTAATGATATTTGCCGTCAGTCAGGTCAGATCATTCCCCAAGAAATCAACCAGTTGGCAGGTCAAGACCAGTCACAAAACCGAGAAAAGAAACTTCTTCTTCCAATCCTTCCAGAAGACGATCCATCCGTTTCTTGAGACGAGTCAAAACGACAAAACCCAACCAACTAGCGGGCCAAGTCTTTGGGTCGGGACGTCGCAAGCTAATAATATGGAGAAGCAATCAATAAATACGTAGGGCATCAGCCATTCATCTCATTAATCAGATTGATTTTAGAGAGAGTCTTAGACCGGAGTTAAGTCTCCAAAGCCGGGCGTCGCGGACAATTCCCAAAAGAAAAGGCTCAGCCCCCTCGTCCTCGCTTAGGGGTCATATACATATGTATTGGCCGGATTTGAAACGATTGACTTGTTAGGTAAAGACTAATTGGTTATGGGGCTGCTAGTGGCAGACTAGTCAGACAATGCGGGGTGAGGACTCACACAGGACAATACGGATGATACGGACAGGACAGAGAAAGTGAGTTGTCGCATACATTTTCTGTAGGTAATGCAGGACATGCCAATTTAGCAAACAGTAGAAATACATGACCAACACTTTCGTTTGTTTGTTAGTTAGGTCACTTCGCCAGCAGTTAGATGAATAATAAATCGGGGCCAGAATCAGGACTAGTTAGTACTAAGTAGTAGTCGACAGTGAGAACGTGGAAAAGTAAATGGCTGCTTCAGACCTGACTCGCGGAGTGCTTTCCGAGATTGCATACGAGGTCGAGTCGTGTAGATCGTTTGCAATCTGATTGATTTTATCAATCATAGTAGTAGATACCGTACATCGATGGTACTAATAACAAGTCGGATTAATCGGATTGATAGATAGCATGATGCAACAACCACCAGACAGCAAAGAGGAGAGAGCTATCATGTGATTCTCATTCTCTCCGGCTTCCAGAAACCCCATAGAATACTAATCCAATTTAGAGACGACAAAATGATTGGTCATAACGTGTTCCGAGCAGCGAATCAGCGACGATTGAGCGTCGTGGGTCGGGTTCTGGGGGCCGAAATTCTAAAGCTAGGCTGGTTTGGCTATGTATACTTCTTTTCCTTTTATTGTTGTGGTTGAGTGAGTCAGTGTTGGCTGACTCGATTGTGGTGATATAAGTGGTGTTGTATTCGTTAAGTCAGTCATGGATAGAAAGTAATATCATGAACGATTAGGGGTGATGCGCTACAAGGATAGTTAATGTTATGTTGGGTCGTGACAACTCGACGAAATTTGCTGACCACCATCCAGCTCACGAACTCGCATTTATGCCACTTAGTTCATATTAGTACGTATAATTGTACGGCTTCTAGAATGCATAAAGATCGACTAACTAAATCACTATCAGCAAGATAACTATAATTAAACTAGAGGGTATATGTATAAACATGTGACAGATCGTATTTCCCGACGCAGTCAAACGCGGATTTTGATATGCATGAGTCAGGATCGAAATAAACGCCGAGGTCAATGCTTTTTCGCTAATTTATTTTCTTTTCTTTTTCTTTTTATGTTCTTTCTTCTTTTGTTTGGTTTGTTGTGCAGGAGGGTTTCATATTTTGATTTGGGCGGATGATTGATAAGCGATGTTGGATATGCTCCGTGGACTCGGGAGGACTCCGTCTTTCTAGAATATAAAGCATGAGTGGGTTGGTAGTGTCGGGTTGGTTTATGTTAGGTAACTGGGAAGCACCTATCAGGTTTATTGTTGTTTTGTTGAGTAGTTGAAGATTGGGATAGTAGAAGTTGAAGTGCAACTGGTGGGCGAGTAATGAACGGGAATATCATGTCAGCCTCGTAATGACCGTCATGACAAGCGGTCAACAGCCTTATGACAGGTATGGCCATTGATCATCATAAGGCCATCCATCATGCGACAGGCATAATGGCCCGTCTCAGAGGCTTCTGCGAGGCTAGACTAAGTCAGCCGGAACAAATCTGCACAGACTCGTATTGATGTGCCCAATGTTCCATCATTTGCCCTGGTAAGACCATAAGACACGTTTTGGCCATCCCCACATTTCGATCGAACATTCGACCGATCTTCCAAGGATCATGCCAGTCAGAGCTGAGCCCGCTGTTGACTCAGTGTTGAGAGGTTTACGCATGATTTGCTTTTTGCTGTGATTCTTTCCATTCCAGCCAATTAGACACCGATTCTCGGTTTGATTTATTTTCTTCTCCGTATTTCCGGTTTGACTCGTTTCTTTTGTTGTTGTTTGCTGTTATTCCTTGCTCTTTGGTTTATTGGGTGGATGGTTCGCGGCCTCAGGCTTCTTAGGGTTTGCGCGAGCACCTGACTTTCCATCTATATGGCGATATCCACCCAGACAGACTGCACCACGTCCCGACTCGACTCTTCAACTAAGGTGCGTCGAGATCATGTTCATGCGACGCGTGTTAGACGCGTGTTATGTTGTCCGTCGCGACTGCCTGGGTATAGCCCGACTGCACATCAACCTTTGCCTTCGATGACAACATGACCACTCTAAATCACTCAACTCAGTCTAATCCTTTGACTGATGATTCCCACTCGGACTCGACGAGAACGGCAGCCAAAACAAGTCTCGAATCAACCAGACAATATACAAGATACCCAAAACATAAAGATAGGCGATAATCTTATAAGCCGACGACCGCCACGTGACTCTTCGTCGCAGTTGGTAACCCGGCGGTGCTTCTATAGGACCTCGCCGAGACATTTGTGATTGGTATGCTGATGACGAGTAATATGCGTATGCAGGATTGGCGGGCGAGGTTGATGAGAGGGGTGGTTCACTCTGCGATGAACGGCGCTGCCACATGGTGCTGCTGGAATAAAAGATCTATGTGTTTTTTGCTGTTGGAGAGAAGTCGACCGGGGTCGACGAAATTTATATCGACAGGGTGATCGTGCAGGTGACCGTGAGAGAATTTTCTCGTCAATTCTGCCGTAACTATGCACTCACTCGCCTCTGCAGGCCCGCCACACAATTCAACTAACTAGTCGAGATTCGAATCGTGCCAATTGTCAGTCTGACAGCAGAGCAAGACCGACTGCCAGAAAAGTGGCGTGGCAATATGAATGATCGTTGTGCTAATCACGCGTCGTTACGTTTATTAGCATCCACTTTTGTCGCAGCGCGTGTGTATGATTTTTTCTTTTTTTGGAACTCCAACCCAAAAGAGCAAAACAGACTGCTGCAGGATGAACTAAGTCTGATAATCAAAGTCTGATGATGGGGTGGGTTCGGAGCAGGTCAAAATAAGATCTGACAGAATCTTTTTTTTTGACAGCACGAGGTCGAAAAGCGGCTAGACTCTTTAGTAGTAATCATACCACAACATGTCAATATCAGTGAAAAACTGACAGCCGCGGCAGAAAAGACCTGAAAAAAATTGGCGAAGAGAAAAAAAAAAAAAAAGGGAAAACGAATCGGCAGTCTGAGTTAGATCCCAACCGAAGGCGATAGCGAGACGATGCGAAACCAGGATGTTGTTTAGTAAACCGCGTTTTCAAAGAGGAACCGAACATCGAGCCTTATGGAGCTGAATTGACATATTTCTTCTTCTGGCTTCGGTCTTCTTCTTCTCCTTTTTGGGCGAACGTAATATTCCTCTTTCATACAGACCAGAAACAATCAATATGCTCTTTCATGCATCGTCACCTCATTTCGACGATAAACCTCCCAATTGATAGTACGACTCGGTTGACGGACGACCAGGAAGAGTGCGCGATGTGGGCAGGGTCCAGGTGGCAGGACTCCACCACGATGCAAGACGCTGTAGGCGGAAATCGAGGGTTCGACCTGTCAGTTGTGTGTGAACATTGAAGAAGGAAGATGGAAATAAAGAGTGGATAAAGTGGGTAGTTATGTATGCCACTGTATCGATAGATTCGATTCTGACTCTCGGATGGTTTTACGGCAACGTGGTAACTTGTAACATCGGTTCCTCTATCCGTCCTTCTTTGCAGCAACCGAAGAAGAGGAAGAGAAAGGAGATGAAGATACTCAGTCTAGAGCATCGTGAAGCGCGGCTCTAACGAAGACTAACATTCGGAGTGGAAATGAGGAATTACCGAGTTGGGCCAGGTGCTGGACGCACGGTACTCCTACTACATACGTATGGCGAGTATTATAGACGAGAAACTATAATACGCGACCTTGTTGTTGTACCACGGAGTCGTTTGTTGAGCAAACTGTTACACTTACTACTGCTCTGTATTCACAGTCTGAACGCGGGGTCTAGGCCAGAAGATTGCGATACACTCTCGCCTGGGCAGTGGGACTGCGCATGCCAGTATGGTTTCTATTTAGTATGAGTGTATCTGTACATGTATGAAAGCGTTGTAAGTACATACTTATTGGCTGCATACTTTATTTAACCTCGACGGGCCGCCGGAGAGTCAGTTCCGTTACGCTACAATCACTAGTCGATGCTACTATCTGCTGGCTACGTAGTGGTACATACGTAGTAGATTGATTGCCTCATAAATCGACACGCGCATATTTAGACTGTTAGAACAATGAAGTGGGATGAGTAGTCTGGTTGATTAGATTATATATTTGTTACACGGCCGCATTGTCGAACAAAAGGCGTCTCAGACGGTGGTTCAATGTTGGCGGAGTATATGTACCTACTACCTAGGTATAGGATATACTTCCGAAGTGCCCTTTATTCATTCGTGAGCACTGACAACTCCAAGACCGTCTCGAGGAACCTTGAAAGACTATTTATCGGTTCGCATAGCAGCACACTCCTACACACGTAGTAGATGCCTCTGGATCAGAATGCGATCGACCGATGCTAATGCCGGTTGAATGGGCCGTCGTGCGTAATGCAGATACAGCCAAACTTACAGCATTGGCACATAAATTACCGACAAACTGGTATTTTACCCTGGATTACGATCCAGTATATCAACCTCGGATGTATGGCATACAGTAAGGAACTTATGATAACTAAGTTACAGTCATTGTATTATCTAATGTCTACTTCTCTTCAACGACTGACAAAGTCTCTGTAGTTATGTTACTATGTCCACTGTCCACGATTTGTTGACAAAATCAAAATGGCATGTGACTACCCTACCGGTCACGTGCATGGCCTTGACCCGCGTGAAGAACAATCCGACAATCGGATTGTCATACTTGGCGCATAAACGACTTTCTTCTCAGACTTCTCTACGTACATGTGTAGAGTCGATTTTATCTACTATCTCTCACTTGAAGATATTCTAGTCTATTCTATTTCCCATTGCATATCCTTCCCCAGCGTCGAAACAAGTGACCTCGGCAGACGAGTCTCGGCCTTTCATCCGGACTGGGGTGTTCGACCACTGCGGAATTGGCGGGGAGAGCTGGCCCCGTTTTGGTCCGACCGACAACCGGCGGTTAACAACTTAAGTCTGAGGTCAGGCGAGCTGTGAGTGAGTCAACTGCTGAAATCAGCTGTTGACTTTACCACCATTAAACCCAATTGTTTAATGACTGTTTATCTTTATACTGCACATTGAAGTGGATTGACTACAGGCATCGGGCACGACCTGATGGCCATTGATCGCAACCATGTGGAAGGCGTCAGATAAATTGATGGCCACCATCAAGCACTATGCAAGCTTCCCCGCAACTGGTGTTTCGCTCCGACAGATGGTGCAATTCGGCGAGACCCCGTCGCCTGGTGAGTATTGGCCGATCAATTGTCAATGGCGATGCTGATGACAATAGGCACTCTGTTTAGAGCCTCGCAATTCCTCTCCGAAGAGCTACCGATCCGTCTCGCACACCGCGTCGAGGAACTGAACCACCTTCCCGATGGATTGAACGAGATGCCCTCGATCAAGAAGGTGAAGGATTGGTATGCGCAATCGTTTGAGGTAAGTTTACCAAAAAAGATGCCAATGGAGAGGATGTAGCTGACGTGACTAGGAAATCATCAACGTCCCCAAACCGACACTTAGTGACGAAGTCAAAGCACATCTCATCCGACCCATGCGAAACCACGGAAAAGAATCCAAACCTCTCAGCGAAACAACCTGGAATCCGAGCATACGAGAAGGACAGTATAGATCATCACCGGATTCCGCTGTAAGCCTCAATGGCAAGGAAAACCATGATGCACACCACCACAAAGGCACGAATGGAAATGGCAAGGCAAAATTGATCTTGTCGCGGCGGTATTTTGTCCCCGCCGACGATTACGCGGATTGGCCACCAGAGATCGATGCCTATAACCAGCGATTTGGAAAGACCCTACAACAAATCAAGCGAAGGCACGATGGAGTTGTGACGACTGTGGCGCAGGGTATACTAGAATATAAACGGAAGCGACAACGGTTACAGATCGACTCGAGGATACAAGCGTTTTTGGATCGATTCTATATGTCGCGTATTGGAATTCGAATGCTGATCGGACAGCATATTGCATTGACCGAACAGACACACGCCCACCACCCTAATTATGTCGGAATTATATGTACAAAGACAAACATCCGCGAAGTCGCTATGGAGGCGATTGAGAACGCACGATTCGTGTGCGAAGATCATTACGGACTATTCGAAGCGCCCAAAGTGCAGTTGATCTGCAAACCAGACCTGAATTTCATGTATGTGCCAGGCCATTTGTCGCACATGCTATTCGAGACTCTTAAAAACTCGCTGCGAGCCGTCGTCGAGACGCACGGCGCCGAAAAGGAAGATTTCCCCGTGACCAAGGTCATTGTTGCAGAAGGCAGAGAGGATATTACAATCAAGATCTCGGACGAAGGCGGCGGTATCCCGCGATCATCCATCCCGTTGGTATGGACATATATGTATACAACAGTGGACCAAACCCCGAGTCTGGACCCGGATTTTGATAAGAGCGATTTCAAGGCTCCCATGGCTGGATTTGGCTACGGATTACCAATCAGTCGACTATATGCGAGATATTTTGGCGGAGATTTGAAGCTGATTTCTATGGAGGGGTGAGTTCTTTCCGTCTGTAAAAAGAAAATATACTAACATGAGCAGATACGGAACCGACGTCTACCTCCACCTCAACCGCCTATCATCTAGTTCGGAACCACTCCATTGACAATCACCAGTCATGAGGGATGGTCGTGCACGATTCACATCATTCAATCGCCTACACCCCTTTTACCCTGAGCCTGAAGAAGTTGACGCAACTCAACAATCAGACCCCAGGAAAGGAACGAATAAACCTTCCCACGAAGAATTCGTAGCACGATCATCATCCCAAGGATTGACGCTTATGAATGCACAAACTTTACGCCAGCGATTGAAAACGAGAGAGATTTCGGAGCGGAAACAAGTTGCAGATGTGGAGTCTACGCTTCACGCGGGGTTCTGGTTGATTCATCAACCTTTAGCCCTGATTTTATTCTTGATCTTTGTGCTTGTTGGATGGGAAAAGGAGTTGGATGAGTATGATGATATCCCGATTTCTTTTTCTTCTTTATTATTACAATGTGTACATTAGGACCTGCATCGACGGGTTTACATGCATGTTATAGGTTATGCATGAAAATTACTTTTTACCTTACCGAGGTATGAATGAATATGAGGTTATTGAATATTCTTCAATATGCCTTTGACCTTAAGGTGATCGAGATAAGATATACCTATGTAGGTAGTGACGTCAAGTATCAACAAACCTGACCGATGGATTGATAATGCGTCTGCCCTGAATCATGGAATGGATATTCGTTCTAGTCTTATATCCTCTCTTAACTTAATCTTGTATATTGGCGCTTTCTTGTTTAGACCTTGGTAGTTTGTATGTACCTAGGCATAGGTACCTGTATCCCTTGCAGGGCTGTTTATAGCTTGCTTGACACACGACTATCCTGGGGAGTACTCCGTAGGTCTGGACCGAAGGGACATTCTTGATTCCCTTGTTTGTATCGTAGGTCCGTAGCTGTGCAGGAGTTGGGATTTATTTTTTATGGGTTGGCATTTATTTTCGCAATAATGGTACAAGATTAGATTGAGTTAGGGCTAGAGTGCCTAAGGGGACTGCCGACTCGTCCATTCTTAACATTACCTGGACATACTATAGTACTTTATGCAACGGGCCGTCTAAAAAGGACACTGAATTTGAGCAGCCGTTCTAGAGGCAGATGGTCTGACTGTCTAGCGTCTATAGATTCCTGCGTTCTCCTACATTGTCCCCCCCTCCGTGTCACCAACGCCCCCGTACCGCATTCCACAGGATGTTCACACGGGCAACTGGATTCTCCATGCTACGTCCCATTTCACCTAACTAAAGACATCTAGAAAGTACAAGCTACGAGTGTTATTACAAGATAGTTCATCATGAACCCTATGAGTTGAAGACAGGTCTATACTATAGTGGAATAAGAGCTATCATGACAATAATTTGACTTGAAGCTTGTCTTAGCAGCAGTGATCATAGCTGGCCATTCCAGTGTCGAAAGGAGAGGTCCGCCGTACTATATCCAAGGCGCGCAATGGCGCATACCACTCCAACATTCTCGACAACGACCTTGAAAGTAGCTCTCCGCATCCCCCCCCCATTCTCATTGCTCATTGGAAGATCCTGGATACCGCGAGAGATAATCCATTGGACAGTGGACAAAACAAGGCACCCACCAAGCTTCCAGGGCTAGTATTGTTGGCACATCTTTCTATCCTGCACGGTTTCCTCTCGTTCGACCTTCTTGCTCTCTGCTCTCAATCAGTCAGCGTGCCGTGTGGTGGACGACACGCAGGTTTTTCGTTGCTATTAGGGACAAGAGATTGATCCCGTCCACTCGCTGTTGGGTTTTGTTTACCAACCTGTTTTATTGTTTTATCGTTCTGGACAGTCTTTACCTTTGTCGGCCCTGCAAATTCGGTTCGAACTGGCCTACGTCGAATAGGAAATGGGGCTTTGAATGTTGTCAAAATACTCAGTAGAACGGATCACGCGGCGCGCATCATCTTGATTCAAAAACAAGCACAGCTACTCGCTGCTTGATCAATCCAAGGAACTTGAGGACGGAAGGAAAATGGCGGAGGATATCAAACACAAACTCACAATCCTGAGTACGCGGAGTACTCCTCAAATCCGGCTCAACTCAGGCCGTCATGAACCCTTCGTTGACATGGAAGATGATGATGACCGGGAACGACTCAAACATACACTCTCAGCACGATCTGTTCGCCGCTCACCGGTTCCATCAGTTATCAGACACTCGACAGCGCCAACCACCACAACGACAGCACTAACACCCCGAGGAGTGAATGATGGCGGACTGATTTCACCACCATTGATATCCCCCACTGAATCCTCAGAACTCCTCTTCCCACCACCCCGAAAAGTGCGACGTTCTCGAGGAAGTCCAGATCGCTCCAAGTCGCTTTCTGTGATTTCCTATCGTCGCACAAGCTGGGATGACTCGCACTCGGACCTGAGCCGGGACAGTCGCGGATACCCCTTTGACCCCTTTGCGGACTCGAGGGCGATGTCTCGCGCGAGCAGTGATGATGAGAATGTGAATACGCAGACGGTCTCGGAAAAGTATAATATTATGCCGACGGAAGGGTTGTTGCTGTTTCCAGAGGATGTTGAGAATGATGACTATTTGCATAATCCTGATCCGGCGGATAGGGAGAGGGATTGCGATATATGTAATACGAGGGGGTTGGTTAATGTGGGTGGTTTAGCGTTGTTGGTGATGGGGATTGTGGCATTGTTTATTATTTATCCTGTTACGTACGTCCTTTTTCACTCATACTGACTTTAACTGGATGCACACTGACGTTGTAGCAGGACATTCGTGGACGGTGTCATCCAAGGTGCTCGAGACCCATGCACACTGGACCCGATGTGTATTTCAATGACGAGACCACTCTTGAAGAATATCAGAACTGGGCTTATTGATCCTACAACGCCAAAGTCAGCCATGACGAAAACGGCGGCTGATGGAACCGAGTGGCAGCTTGTCGTGAGTCTTTTCTCTCTCTGCTGCTTTAGATATCGGGGCTAATGGTGACAGTTTTCCGACGAGTTCAATACACCTGGCAGAACGTTCTATGAAGGCGATGATCCGTTCTTTCAGGGGGTGGATCTGTGGTACGGCGTGACTCAAGATTTAGAGGTATCATTCATGGTCCTGTCTATCAACAAACGAGTTACTGATATAGGGCTTGTAGTGGTACGATCCAGACGCAATCTCAACATCGGACGGCGTCCTCGAGATCCAATTCGACAGCTACGACAACCACAACCTCAGCTTTCGGTCCGGCATGCTCCAATCCTGGAACCAAATGTGTTTCTCGGGCGGACGACTCGAAGCCAGTATCTCCCTCCCCGGTCGCGGCGACACATCCGGTTTCTGGCCTGGTTTTTGGGCAATGGGCAACCTAGGACGAGCCGGATATGCAGCAACTACAGATGGGATGTGGCCGTATAGTTATGATGATATCTGCGATGTGGGAATTACGGCAAATCAAAGCTCGACGGACGGATTGAGTTTTTTGCCTGGTATGCGCTTACCGGCTTGTACTTGTCCCGGGACTGATCATCCATCGCCTGGGAGGTCGAGGGGTGCGCCGGAAATTGATGTTATTGAGGCTAGTGTGACTGTGCTGGATGAGATGCAGGACCGGATTGGTGTCGTGTCTCAGAGCTTACAGTTGGCGCCGTATGATATATGGTACTTGCCTGATTACGGTATGTCCTAATCTCTTCCTTTTTCCATATATTTCCTCTCTAATGCCATGATAGACTTCACCGCCGTCTACAACCCATCCATCACAACCATCAACACCTACCGCGGCGGCCCCTTCCAACAAGTCGCCTCCGGCCTCACCAACCTCAACAACAACTGGTACGACGGAAAAGAATACCAAATCTACGCCTTCGAATACGCACCGGGCCCCAAGGGGAACGTAACATGGTTCGTCGGCAGCGAAAAGACCTGGACTATCGACGCAAAAGCCGTTCGGCCCAATGGTAACATTGGCCAGCGAGTAATCCCCATGGAGCCCATGTACCCGATTCTGAACTTTGGTATGTCGCCTTCGTTCGCGATGCTGAATTGGACGGGACTCGCGCAGACGTGGCCTGCTACGATGAGGGTGGATTATATTCGCGTATATCAGGATCCGAACGATATTAGTATTACGTGTGATCCGGCGGGTTATGGGACGACGGAGTATATTAAGCAGCATGCGAAGGCGTATCATAATCCTAATCTGACTTTGTGGTATGTATATCCTCTATTTCCTTTGAGTGGGGGGTTGACTTGCTAATGTTTTTGCTGGTATAGGTCGCAAACTGGGTATGACTGGCCCAAGAATTCATTCGTTGATGGATGTTAAAATCCTTTTCACTCTTTTCTGGGGTTTCTTCTTCTTTCCTTTCTTTTGATATCAGGTTCGTCGATATGAACATATGCGGGGAGTAAATTCTTGCTATTAATTTTTATACAACCCTAGAAATGCATCACTTTCTTTCTTCCATGATTAGACACGATTCAAGTGCATTCAATTAATTGCGACGGATGTACACTGCAAGATCCCTAAAGCAATCCTTATCGCCGGCAAATTCTACCTCATCATAGTAATCACGAAGCATTTTCCTTAGGCGTGGAGAAGTTGGATCGGTCCTGGCAGCTATCAGTACTCGATTACGCTGTATAAGTGGCTCTTCAAAAGCCTTACCTCGAATACTCATCTTCATCAGGAATAGTCCTACACCAAATCACCATGACTGGCTGGGCTATGTCCATCACAATCTGCCTGCTAGGAACATTCGGTGCACATGAGATCACGAGGGTAGAATTGTTCGACTTCTATTAAACCATCAGGGTCATCTAGGACATTGATTTCATGCGTGCCTAAAAGAAGCCTGTCACAGTTAGTATACAGCGGATCTTGAACGTAGCAAGCGATATCTTCATCGCTTAATTTCTCGCAGAACAGCTGCTTCAATGTTAGAAGCAGTGCATGCTGAAATGCTGATCGGTATGCATAGTCAGCTCCAACATGTGTAAGTGCAATAGAGCCAAATGCGAATCCAACGATTTTGGTAATGACGCTGGAGCTTGTTGTGGATATTATGCGAGACTTGAGCTGTTGATATGCCTGGCTTATCCTCCATTGTTGCAGGCGAATCTGGAAACATTCATTGGTATTCTCTTGCCATTTTATGGGACAGACGCCGAGTAGTTCTTTGGTGGAGGCATTTCGTAAGACTCAATAGTGCACGATTCGTAGATGACAACATAAACGACTTGTAGACTGTGATGGCAACAGTAAATGCTGTTCAGGTATATAAATAATTGCTGGTTGCCCGCTTCGATAAAGTCGATTCTATCAGTCTTTTCCTAGAGCACAATCAAAGGAACATTTGAACGTACACAATGAACTCAGCACCAGGTTCTCGAGAACTTTGGACTTGGCAAGTCAGGTCAACAGGAAACTCGACGGTGACACCATCCAATGCTTTAAGGCTTATTCTCTGGATCTCGCCCTTGTATGCTCGCTTTAGCTGTCGGCTGACATCCTGAAGCACCTCTCTCGTGAAAAGCGGGCGGGCTTTTTCGATCAGAGATTGTATTAATGATCTGGCTTCCTCGCGTGAAATCGGGGGACCGAGTCTATTGTAAAGTGGACCGATTGGACGTGTTGTCAGCTCTTCCATCTTTGCAGTACTTTTGGGATAGATATCGATGTGATAGATAGATGAAATGTGATGATGGCTGAGCAGTAGCTGCCCCGCCATATTACTGCAAACTATTTATTAGTTCATACACTTGTTCACTATGATTGGAACACCGAATAACCCCAGAGATCTTTATACTATGAGTAAGGAATCCGGCGAATTCGATATCACCCAATTTAGATACCGAGTTATTGAAGATTGAAGACCGTCCCCCGGAAGAGCTGTGTGAGTATGTTGCTAATTGCTTGCAGCAAATCAAGCAGCGCACATACTAGATGATCTAGTATGGTAATATACAGCTAGCAACGTGAAATGCAGAGCGAGGGCGTGGGCAATGCTCCAACAACATACAACGGAGTTATTGGGTGCCCTCCATGCTCACATGATATCCCGTCAGTAAAACAAACGAATCAGTAAAAATTTTCAAGGCCAGGATGGATGCCCTATCAGAGTGAAGAGAGGCTGGGGGATGAGAAAAGGGCGCACGCCGGGCAACGCCTTTCCACGAGATGATTGCCATTTTGGGAATCCAAACGGAGTGGTGTAGATTTGTGCCTGGTTATAATGAACAGAAGGGCTTTCCCGATATGTATCAGTCATATCTGAATGTGAGTCGATGTAACAACGAGGGGTACTCCCAGCTGTAAAGTATCTTTCATTATCATATTGAATATGATTCCTAGGCACAAGGTCTGGCAACGAAGAGACCTCTCGTTCGTTATAGCCAGGCCAGGTTTTGTTATATTCGATAAGTATTTTGAGTGTCTGGATCCCTTCCTTCTTATATGTTCGTCCTTCTCGTACACGTTCATTCACATACACATACACATTCGAGACGATTCCTTCATATCCATATTTCTCATTCAAACTGACATATCAACATGGAAAACGAGAGCTTTATGACAAGGCAGAAACAGACGTTGAAGGCTTCTGCATACCTGAGACACCAGTACAACGAAATGCGACTAATCACCGAAGCAAATATTCCTTCCATTCATGATTTGGAGGAAGGGTACATGGGTTCAGGAAGTAAGCTGACCCAGAAACAATTTATCGCAATTGAGGATCATTTTCCCGGAAAGAATTGAGTATCGGCTGTTCGAAAATTACTTCGGCTCCTACGGCCTGACCCACGTTTGGGGTCAGGCTGTCAGTCCAGTGAGAAAGCACCCTGAAATCCAGGCATATTTTAATCTGCTCTACTATGGGTTTCCAGCGTCCCACGTCGATATTGGCCAGCAATTATATCCAGGATCACTAGCGACAGTGAAAGCAATTCACGATCAGATAAAAGCCAAACGAAATAAAATTCCTTTTACCGATCGTCAAACTCGAAACGCGGCGTTTACGGCGCGTACGTCGTCCAGGAAGCCACTGCAAACGTTCCAAAACCCGTTCGAACAAGAAACAACGACCCCTGGGGCAGACGCAGAGTACGAGGAAGATGACAAGACCGAAGCACCGGCCGAAATTACACCAAGTGTTGCCTTGATATTGCTCTTGCACAGGCTCTCCTGGTTCGCTAGAGAAAGGGTAGAATGGACCTTCGATTCCACTCACCTGAATTTGAAGTTCGCTAAGGGCGATTTCAATGCATACACCGACGGTGCAATGCGGTCCATCCTGGAGCACTCTCCATATTCAAATGAATAGTATCTAACCTGGTATTGATATATAATCGTCGGTATAACAACTCTACAGCGCGCGTACGTTCACACCGAATGTATGCACTTGGGTTGTGAGACTAGGTTTTAGGGCTAGGGCTGAACGGGCTCTAAGTGAGAACATCAATAAATTGGATCGTACAATGTGTGCCTAGGAAGACTCCAGTAGGTAGAATGAGCATAGTGAGCCGCGTCTCTAGTTACAGTGTGATGACAAACGCCCCGCATGGAAGCATGTTTTATATCTCTCTAGAGTATACCAAACATACCTGGTACAGTGTCGGAATAAAGGACTGGCACCATCGGCCGAGCGAAGGCCCGCGCGAAGGAATACGGTCAAAAGATCAGAAAGAGAGCCTCGCGAATTTTTGGACGCGACCAAAAATCCTCAAATCCTCTGGTTGGCCAACCAGATTCAGGCGAGAAAGAGGAAGCTAAAGCTAAGGAGGAAGAGAAAGCGGAACCGTCTCAGGGAGATGACGAAGCTGCAACCAAACCACAAGAAGTCGAAACTGAACCTCCTCAGCAAGTGGAAGCTGGAACCGAACCCCAGCGAGTCGAAGAAACTAGAATCAAACCACATCAGGACGACGACGCTGCACTGCCCCACGAAGTCGAAACCACGCATCAGCAAGGAGAAAGTGAAGTTCAGAAAGACGTCGAAGTTTCCCCCAAATCGCAGCAAGACCAGGAAGCTGGGGTTAAATCACAGCAAGAGGAGAAAGTCGAGTCATCTCGTGGAGTCGAAAGCGAATCTCAACAAGTGGAAATCGGAATCCAGAAAGATGGCGATGCTGAAACCATATCCCCACAAGACGACGTAGCCGAACAGACCTATCTGATAGCCAACGACTTTATAGAAGAACTCGAAATGCTTTGGGGGGTTCTGTTGAAATACGTCGACATTAAGCCCTCAAAAATTAGCATCAACAAGCTTGAAAAATTGGGTATCAAGTTTCATCCATTTGACTTGGATGAGAAGTTTCATTCTGAGAATGATAGTCATCCTCCATTCTTCTCGCCAATGACTCGTGAAGAGCTTGATGCATTCCAACCTGATTTAAGTAATCCCTCCACGAAAAAAGCTATAGAATTCTGGTATAATCCCAGTAACGAAACTGCTTCCACTTGGCCAATCCCGCGATCACGCCATAGTATTGCCGCCGATCTGGCTAAAATGTTTGGTCGTGGGCTTCGAACATTATGTTGGGAGAACGGAATGGAGACGGGCAATGTTGAACTAATCGACACGAAAATCTGGTACCCAATGTATGTCAATCTGGAACTACAAGAATCTATTATTACATGTATGCTGACTGATACAAGTGATGAACGAGGCAGTGCAGCGGCATTTGATGACTCAGGTCCTGGGGGCTGGGAGCCATCGTACATAATTAATGAACTGTACGAAGTCTCCCGAACTCTTCAAGTTTACCTTGCCAGGGACCAGCCACATATCATGATTTACTTGGCACATGCTCTCAATAGTGACGACGATAGTCTGTTTCTCGCTGAGATTCTCGTTATCTTGGCTCTCACGATCACTCGACTGCACAAAGTCACATTTCCGACTGAGAACGTTGTTCCTGTGATGGTGTTTTCCTTTACGCTTGACAATTGCTGCCGAATCTTGCAAGCCTACGTGGACAGCAAAAAAGGTCTCATTATTCGAAAGACAATGTTTTGTGATGTAGATAGGGCCAATGATCCCTACATGAAAGCCCCCCTCCGTGACGGAGCCTGCACTCCCAGTGGTCCTACAGGAATTTACGCACCCCTCAAAAGTGGCTTCACCTGCCCGAGTGACTCGCTCTATTTTGAATTTGGTTACCCTCTTTTCAGAAATTAGAGAACTTAAACGGGGAGTGACGGGGACATGGACGGATTACTGTGGACACGGATATTTTAGGTATTTCACTCGAGCCTTACGGAGCTGTTACAAAAGCCCTAGATAGTTATTTCCCGACGGAACCATTCAGCTAAGATTGCTTTTTAATTCTCTAACAATTGATTCTTATGCTCCATGTCTAGCATCAATCTAACCCTAACTTCGATTCTAAACCCGAATCTATCTCGTACGTAGGTCTCCCTAATAAGGGGTTGGACGCGGAGCCAGCTTTATTGTAGATGAGTAGGCTCACCTGGGCTTGGAGCATTATGGGGGCTCGCGATTCGGCTTTCCAACTGTATCTAGAGCTTATACGTCAGCCTGAGTATACAATATCTTCCAAATACTAAGGGCAAGATTCGTGCGATTTGGGTACGACATCTGGAGTAAAGCTTCAATACCAGGGTATGTGTCCTCCGTATCTGTCCCCGTTCAAAGTGTTCGGGATAGTAGCGGAAGTCAAATGGCAATGCAAGCAGGAATGAGTGCTACGTATAAAATCCCGGAGGATTTTAGATGAATTAGGGCTGGCGAGATGAATTGCTTAGATAAACTGCATGGTTCTTGCTGGCGGAATTGATTCCGGTGCGATCATCATCAGGCTACTTTTCTTTTGAGCGAGAACCTGGCTATAACGAACAGAAGGCGTTCCAAATTCTGAATCTGATATCCAGAGAATTTAATTCTTATAGGAATAGAGAGCAGTGTTATATAATAACCTGTCTGATCAATACGATTGGGAGCACTCTCCATATCAATATGGATAATATATTCATCTAACCTGATATCAATATACCTGGTATTAAGAGGGCCTGTTCGTTGTAGCCAGGTTCTACGGAGTACTGGTTAGATAGATTCGTGCCAGCGAAACCAACAAACCGCTATTCATTCGTATTCGCTACTTTTAGATGGATACGAACGACTGAAATTACTAAGTCAAGGGCCATCCCACCGGCACAGCTGACAAACATGGACCTGCCATGGGCTGGCTGGTGATATGGAGCTTTAAAATATGGTAGAAGAAACATCATTTGCAAGATAGAGAATTACGATCAGCCTAAGACACTATTCATCACTTGCTAGAAAAATGACTGCACCCATCAAATTCTATTATTCCCCGGGCTCCTGCTCCTTCGCAGTCCACATCCTTTTGTTCGAAGCCAATGTTCCCTTTGAACCCATTCGTATCGAAATGGGCAACTTTCCCCAGGAATTTCTAGCCTTAAATCCCAAGGGTCGCGTACCAGTGGTAACCCTGAAAGATGACAATAAAAACGATCTAGTCATCACCGAAGCACCGGCCATCTTAACCGCAGTATCTCTGCGGGTTCCTGAAAGGAAGTTTCTAGGAAGCAACAACCTCGAAACTGTCCGAGTGTATGAGTGGATGTGTTGGATAGCCGGAGTATTGCATGGACAAGGGTTCGGAGGATTTTGGAGACCGGAAAGGTACCTCAATGATCCTACAGACGAGGACGCACGACGGTTACGAGAAAAAGGACTTGAGACTATACTCTCCTGTTACGACACGATTGAGAGCAAGTTGAATGCTTCTTCTGCGATATCCCATTCACCATTTGCAGTAGGAAGCGCCATGACTGTGGTTGATCCGTATCTTGCTGTTTTCTATCGTTGGGGGTTCCGAGATTTGAATTTGGATATGATTCGGTATCAAAAGTATACGGAGTTGTGGAAACAGTTGGAGAAGCTTGATAGTTTCCAGCAGGCTTTGGAACAGCAGACTGGAAGTTGGTAGTAAACGTCATATTCTAACTCATACCTGCGCTCAAGAATGCCAATATTTAATGTTCCTTACTATCGAGGAATGACTTATGGGAAGCATGGGGATATTAGGGCTAATTGCGCCGCTAATAGATTCGCTTTTGTTGTGGAGAAAAGAATCACTTGCTTGAAAAATCTAAATAAGCTTCACCGCCATACATATGAACTACCGAAAAGAACAAATTTGTATATAGATAATGCAATGATTTCTAGATTCTATATTGATGACACCTACCTAGGTAGGTATCAATTGATACCCTCCGGTAGAGCCTTCGACTTGGCCGCGATCTTAACTGCCAATGCTGCGACGCTTACACCACTCAGGATATCAAAAAGACTAATATCCGCCTGAAGATTGACCGTGATCCATGTGCGAACCTCAACAGCCATCAGGGAGTCCACCCCATAGCTATGGAGAGGCTTGTTGGCATCAATGTTCTCAGCCGCGGTCTGAAGTCCACGAGCTAGTCTTTGGCAGACGGTAGTTGTGATAATGTCAATTGCGTCTCGCATCGACTCTACACGGCTAAGTTGTGACGAAGGCGAGTCTGCGGTATCGTTTTCGTCTTGCTTGCTCAATGTTTCGTCAACGTCTTTCCTTCGGAGGAACGAGAATCGTGATTCATCAAAGTAGAAGGGCCGATCGAGGTTCTCAGACTGCAGAATTCCACCAGTTGGCAGACCACAAATCACCTGCGCCGGAAGAGATTTGTTCTCTGCCATGGCTGCTGTCATCACAGCGTGAAACTCTTGTTCATTGATTCCCACGGCTTCCCATTTCTTCAAATTTGTTGTTCCACCACGCTCTTCTGCGATAAGACCAATTCCTAGCATCAACCCTAAATCGACACTTACAGCCGGCAGACCCTGCTGGCGGCGATAATTGGCCAAGGCATCCTGGTAGGTGTTACCAGAAGCATAATTAGCCTGGCTACGATTTCCGACAACCCCGGCAATGGAACTCAGCATAACGAAGAATTGTAATTCTTGCTTGGCCTCGGCAAGAAGATGATGGAGAAGCCACGATCCTTGAATCTTTGGTCGTGTTGCGTCGGCCCATTGCCTGTATGTCATGTTGTCGTAGATGGAATCCTCGAGAACAGCTGCGCTCTGAATGACACCGCGTATAGGTGGCATTTCGGCGGCGCACTGAGATAGCATATTCGCCATGGCAGTTTCGTTGGAAACGTCAGCGGCATAGGTTGCCGTCTTCACCCCCAAAGATGTTAGCTCTTGGGTTAACGAGATGGCATTTTTAGACGCTGGTCCTGATCGAGAGACAAAAGCGAGATGACGTGCACCTTTTTGTGCGAGCAGCCTTGCGAGACTCTTTCCTAGGCCGCCAAGTCCGCCAGCTAGAAGGTAGGTAGAGTCCGGATCCAGAGACAGTGGATTCAAGGCTCGGCGGTCCACAGAAACGCTGTCGTCAGGGCTGAATATTAGGATTGCTTTGCCGTCATGTCCATGTTGAGAAGTCCAGTCAAAGGCTTCCGCCACACCTGTAGCAGAAAACACAGTCCAAGGAAGTGATTTCTGGATATTCTGGCGATGCGGGCCAAAATGAAGAACATCCTGCAACATGTTTACCATCTGTGATGAATTTTCCTCGAGGATTCTGGCCAGGTTGAAAACTCTGTAGGAAGCACCACGTTGGAAAGGAGCCATAGCCAAGGTGGGTTGATCGTCAGACGTAGCATCAGTATTGTTGATATCAATAAAGACCCCAGATGCAGCAATCGAGTTCCATAGCTGCTGTATAAATTGTCCTGTTGATGTTTGGTTGATAATCACATTCAAGCCCTTGCCATCGGTAAGATGAGATATCGCAGCAGCGAGATCTAAGTCGTTGTCTCCCAATATGTTTTCTTGAGGTACACCTATGCTTTCCACAGCTTCACCCTGTTCCTTGGTAGCAACGGTTGCATAGACTTGTGCTCCTTGCTGAAGAGCTATCTGAGCTGCAATTTGTCCAATGGCATTTCCAGCAGACTGAATGAGCACCTTCTGACCTGGCTGCACCTTGGCCATTTGGATTATAGCCTGGTAGGCAGTATTATGCGTGACTGCCCAAAGTGCGGCTTCCTCGAAAGGCACATCATCGGGGATGATTTGGCAGAGAGATTCTTGAACTCTGAACGATGTCTTATAAGAGTCCGTAAGGGTACAAGCCCAAACCCGGTCACCTTCTTTGAATTTAGAACCTGAATTGCTGATCCTGGTGATAACGCCACTGAACTCCTTCATCGATCCAGCCTTTGAGTCCGTAGTGTTACTGTGGCTTCAAAGGGTAGTCTTGTTAGTTCAGATAAATTGATTTGACTGGGGCACTACTCACTTTATTCCAATGGCCTTGACTTGGACCTCGACCTCGTTAGTAGATAGGTCAGTTTGCTGACTCTCATCCATAGTAAACCAGGGCGAATCCGGCTTATTGGTAGTGTGGCGAAGGACGAGCACAGAATCACCAACATCTCGGAGCGTAACGGACTCCGTAGAGCCACCCTGTTGTTCATCATCGCTAGTCATGACATGCTTCAGTCGTTCATCAACGACCCATCGATTGATACAAAGACTGCCATCAATCTCCATGTACTCCCTATCCGTTGTAGGTGCGACGGCTAATTCGGCCACTCTTGAGGCAATATTCTCCGCTGGGCGGTTCGCACGTTCTTCGAGAAGCATGTATCTCAGGTCAAGGATCACATTCTCATTTTGTAGGACGCGAAGATAACCTATTGTCGCCTGCATGGCTGGATCAGAGCCTTTGGATACCCAGAGTAGACGGGAGCTGTTTAGGGCTACTGTCTTCAGAAGGCTGTAGTCTAATTCGGAAAGATCCGAGAGGAAAGGGGTATCCATTTCGAGTAGAGAGATAATAGATCTTCCATGGAGTTTAGATGCGTTTTCTGAAGACCATTGCAGGTTCTCGACGTGGAAGCCCTGGCTAGCAAGTTTAGTCGAAAGCTGATGCGAAACTTTGACAGTTTCCGCTGAGCTTTCTCGAGACTCGAGAATGAAGATTGAATCATCTTCAAGGGAGGGTTTGTGGTCAAACTTTCGAGCGACATAGCAATTCATGTCCGAAAAGCAGCTCACGATGGAGACGCCAGAAAGGGACTTAACGTAGTTGATGGAACTGAAACCTGGAGAGGCTTCCTCTTCGGCGCCCTTCGAGATAAGACTTCCTCTGGCGTGAAGACACTTCATTAGATGTTCTATCTCGTCCGCAGAGTTGGGGTCATTTATTGCAATAACCATATCGAAAGTGTCATCTTTCAAGCTTTGAGTTTGTCTTCCAGACTCAATATCACCAGCATAAAAGTTCACCAAGCCGGTAAAGTCTTGAAAGGTCAATTGAGCCTGTGCGATTGCCGCAGAATCCTCGTCCATGATTATATAGCTTGCCAACGATGGATTTGAAGGATCATGCGCTGAAAATGCCGAGAGTAGTGAACGGGTAAGAGAATCCGATCTACCAATTTGAAGAATCGACAGGTCCGGATTTTTATGTGCTGCAAAGCTCACAATCTAAAGATGTGTTAGTAAAAATAACCATTAATGAAATGCGGATTACCCACCTCTGAGACCTCTTTCTCCCACAGTTCTACAGTAGAATCCTTCTCTCTACCGGTTGAAATCAAGTCCTTGCTGGATGACAGTGACTTGCCAATAAATTTCTTCAAAGACTCCTCTCCCGCAAATTCGAGATCAGGCTTCCAGAGCAAGGTACCAAGGGGAGCCTTGACTTGTCCCTTGGAAGAACCAGCATCTCCTCTAGGCAATTCTCTGCAACGGATTCCTTGAACAACAATTTTTGGCTCTTCCCACGCGAGATCAGAGACATAAATATCCGCAATAAGATCTCGCTGGTCAGCATTTCTCTTAACACAACAGCATGTACTAAACTGTGGACTATGCTCGGGAGAAGAAGAAGGAGGGAAGTCGTTCAAGTAGAAAATCAAACTGTCAAAGGCAATTGGGACGGCAGCTGTTTTGAAACCTACTTTGCCTTCACTTCCGTTACTCTCTTCCACAATGGCGGCGAACATTGAGTGGAATATGATGTCTAGAGTGGTTGGGTGGATTAGATGGGGACTTCCTTGGATGTTGTTCGATTTCTTCCAGTCAGGAACTCTGAGTACGCCGACGCAGCGATCTGAGCCAGCTGTGATTTCAGTCAAACCCTGGAATGCTGGACCGTATTTGAGGCCGGCAGCTTGGGTAGCATCGTAAAAGTCCACGGGATTGATCTTTTGTGTACAAGTGGTTTTGGCAATGTTGTACTCCTGCCTTGCCACTTGGCTGATTAGGCTCTTTCCGGTGTTTTGAGAAATATCCGCGTCTGGAGAGTTGTTCTTGTAGCGAACTGTCACCATGCCAGAGCTATTATCGTCGAGCTTCGATTCTTCATGACAGCTAGAAACGGTAAAAGTCCAAGACTCGGCCAAGTTGCTACCACTCAACTCATCCGGTTGACGGCGTAGCTGAAGCAGGGTCTCAATTCCCGTTTGATCCTCGGGAATGACAATTGCCTTTCCGATGCGCACATTCTCCAGCTTGATGCTATCAATAACCTTGTCTTCTCGTTCTTGAGCAAGTTGCTGGACAGCCTCAAGAACCATGGCAATCATTCCAGAGCCAGGATACAAGATACTGGAATATACCACATGGTCTCTCATCCATGGCTGCTCGCTAGCCCGAAGAATATTCCTCCATCGCGGCTCCTTGTCATTGAGGTCCGCGACGGGGGCTCCCAGAAGATCATGTCGTGGATATTTTCGGAAACGATAGTTCTTGCTTAGACGTGATTCTGCCCAATACCGAAGAGAATGATTCCAGGAGTAAGTTGGCAGATCAATCAAAGGAGTTGGTGAGGGAGTCTGTGTTGCTTGCTTGTTCACCGCCGAGACTATCACCGGAACACCGTGAATGTATAGCTCTCCTGTAGCATGGAGCGCAGATTTAGTAGCGTCTTCGCCTCGGTTGAGAATGGATGTGTATGTGACGGTTGAAATCTCATGATGTCGTAAGATCTGACGGAGCGGTCCTTTGAGAGCAGCGTGAGGTCCGACTTCTAACAACAGGTCAAAAGCAGACTCTCCAGCTCGTGCCCGACGTCGTCGGCGAGAATTTGAATCCTTGAGTAGAACTGCTACAGCCTCAGAGAACTGGACCGGAGACACAAAGTTCTTCACCCAATATGCTGGACCGAGTTCTGCAGGACCGCTGATTAGTCCTCCTGTCACGCTAGACGCCATTTTCACTTGGTTGGTTTTTGTAACGGCCGCTTCTGATGTAGAGATGGTCGAGATCTTTTCAAGGTATTTCTCTGCGATAAGTTCCATATGGTGAGAATGATAAGCGTTCTCCACGACCAACTTCCGGCAAAACACTGCGTCTGCAGAAAGCAATCTCTGGAGTTCGTCAATTCCGCTTTCGTCGCCCGAAATTGTCACAGAAGATGGAGAGTTGATACAAGCAACAACAACTTTTCCTGTCGTGACGTTGGCGATATACTCTTCCGCTGCCTTACTTGACAGCCCAACGGCCATCATGGCTCCTTTCACATGTGGTGCATCTTGTTTCAGCTCGGAGCAGATTTTCCCTCTCCAGTACGCAACAGTCCAGGCGTCTTCCCGACCCAAAGCTCCATAGCAATAAGCAGCAGCGATTTCACCACTAGAATGCCCAACAACGCCGGCTGGCTCGATGTTCCATGACTTGAGCAACTCTACTAGAGCAATTTGGAGTACTGTGCAGACAGGCTGGCTGATTTTGGCTAGATGGACGTTGGAGTCACCCTTCTCTCGCTGTAGCTCTGTTATAACGGACCATTCACTGCCTAGATGGGTTCTCAGATAATTGTCTGCCTCGTGAACGCTGTCACTAAAGACTTGGTAGGACATGAGCTCCATGCCCATCTTTGCCCACTGTGCACCTTGACCGGTGAACACAAATGCGAGGCGTGCAGTATCTGGTGTGCGTTTTATGAGTGCCGAATGCGTGGTTGACAAAGCTTCTTGGAGTCCGGCAATTGTTGTGCCGGTGGCAGAGGCTTTCCAGCTAAATTTTGACCGTCTGTTGCTCAATGTGTAAGATAGTCTGTCCAAAAATTGGTTTCTTTCAAAAGGATTCTGTAGCTTTGCATTGGATGCCTTTGTCGAGAGGTAATCATCAAATCGTTGAATCATACGGCGCAGAGCCGACTCGTCAGGTGCACTGAAAACAAAAAGTCTTTCCCTTTCGTCGGAATCGACGCGATTTTCAACGAGTTGCCAATCTTGAAATCCACTATAGCTGGAGAGAAATTGGTCTGCATCGTCTATAATAGTATGTGCATTGGTTCCTCCATAGCCGAATGAATTGACGCTGACTCGTTTCAGTCGATCCTGCGGCCAGGGTAGAACATCAATTGGTACCTGGATATTCCACGAGTCAAATGGAATACGTTTGCTGGGCCGGTCGAAGTGAATGTTGGGCAGAATTGAGCCCTTTTCGAGCATCAAGATACATTTGATTACACCGGCAAGGCCTGCTGCGCCTTCAAGATGTCCGATCTAAGTCTAAGTTGGCAAAAAAGACGTGTGAAGAGGGTCAAAGGTCACTGACGTTTGATTTGACAGAGCCAACATATAGCTTGTCATCAGATTTGCGGGTCCGACTGATTGTGCGAGCCACTGCTCCGAGTTCTAGAGGATCGCCGGCCGCTGTTCCTGTGCCCTTTACGCAGTAAATAAGTTAGCAAATTTTCAAGTAAGCCAGTCATCTAAATGGAGACATACATGAGCTTCAAAGTAAGATGTTTGAGAGAAATCCAGCCCCGCAGCACGATATGTCCTGTTAATTAGGTCCGCCTGTGCCTCACTATTAGGGAGTGTGATGCCTGTCGTATGGCCATCCTGATTGACTCCAGTACCCCTAATCACCGCACGGATAGCGTCACCATCTTTTAGGGCATCTGCAAGCGGTTTCAAAATCACCGTAGCAATGCCTTCTCCACGACCATAACCAGTGACTTCATCTGCGAAGGATCTGGAAAGCCCATCAACAGACGTCATTTTCAAATTTGATAGCCACATGCCCAGATCCGGGCTCAGAATCAAATTCGCGCCGCAGACAACGGCAATTTTTGATTCTTTGCTGCGCAGACCTTGGCAAGCCAGATGCATGCCAACGAGACTGGATGAACAGGCGGTATCCAAGGTCATACTAGGACCGCGAAGATCATAGAACCATGATACTCGGTTTGACAATAGTGAAAAGCCCGTCCCTGTACCGGCGTACATGGGCGAAGTTTCGGCATCCCGCATCAGCATTTCATGATAATCTCTGGTGAAGCAACCGACGTAGCAGCTGGTATCGCTCCCGGTCAAGTTTTCTATAGGAAGACCGGCGTTCTCCAATGCTTCATATGTGACCTCGAGCAACATTCTTGCTGTCGGATCCATGGCTTTGGCTTCCTCTGCGGTAATATTGAAAAATGGCGCATCAAAGGCGGCAACATCTTCTTCTAGAAAATGACCGCCTAAGGCGCTCAGGGTGTTGAGTTTATTTCTGGATGGGTCGTGGAATGCTTCAACGTTGTATCGTGTTTTAGGAGCTCTGCAAAAAGCAGCTTTTTGGTATGGTCAGTACTCTTGTTTCTCGCCATTAGAGGAAATTTTCAAACTTACATCTTTTGTTATAGAGCAATTCCCAGAACTTTTCTGCATCAGACGCACCTCCCGGAAAGCGACATGAAAGACCAATGACTGCAATATCATTGGACTCGGAGTCACTGATGACTGATGTGCTTGGAGTGTATATAGAGTCCATCTTCGTGTATCAAGTCTATTATAATTAAGTATTGTAGTAATCGTAAACGTTACCGGAACGCTTAAGTAGTGATCGCAAACGGGTATCGTGAAGCAAAGTCAATGGTATAATTATCTAAGGAGTCCGTATCATGTAGACAGTCATGTAGATAAAACTTAAGTATGAAAACATACAGAAAATGGGTATCTGTACATGGGCCCCGTCCCGAGTAACCTTTATATCTACGCTTTTTCTCTTTTGGGTGAAGTATCTATCTCTCCCTCCTGTCCGGACCACTATGGTAGACATCAAAATCCTTGCAGTCTTTAGCTTCTAGCTAGATATCACTTCAGCCAACCAGTCTCATGAGTTGCCGGGAACTAAAGCCGAAAAATCCCAAGTTTATCGGTCACGCCGAGAAAATGGTTTTTGACTTGAGCTTAACTGGCCAATGGCTCATGTTTTACACGCCATCAAAATTCCGCTGGCATGTGGCTTCATGGCTGGATACTCTGGCTGAACCTAGCCTGTACGAATACAGGCGTACTATTCTCCATATGGCAGCGTGCCGGGCGAAGCAAGACACATACAGACATTGGTTGCACTCTTCGTACCACACTTAGTCTTGTCAGCTGTCCAGCGACTTCCTAATGCGTTAGTGTCGCTTGTTGCTGCAGGTAAAAAGGACGTTGCTTATCCTAAGGAGGATCCTCTGGGGTTTTCTTGGGCCACGACAGACAGACCATCGTTTCTAGCCTCTATTAGACACCAGATACAAACTTTGAGCTGCGACTAGTTAGTATTCCAGATTTCAAAAACGATTCAGCGAACGATAATGCAATCCAGAGAGGTGATTGGTCTCTATTAAGACATGCCATATAGTCTTAGGGCTGGATTTGGGCGTTAGCGAGCGCTGGTGGGTGACGTGGCGCAACCTGGCTACCTGGCCGGGATTTGTGTCACTTTGTTGGGACTCAGGGACTGTCATGCTCACGAACGAGTCGAAACAACTTTTTTTTCCGAATCCCCTGTATGTTTATGCCAAAAGTTCGCAATCTGCCGATCTGGAAGCGCCGGATCGTGCTTGCACCTACAATGGCAGAACTTTCCGAGATGGCTTGAAATCTAAAAGTCTAATAAATTAGGCACTCGATTAGGGCTGTTTAGGCCGAACCAAATCCCCACCGCTAAGCCTCGTTAGATAGCTTTGCAGACTGCCGATAACGCCGCAAAAAAAAAAGGGAAAAAAAAAAGGGAGAAACAAGGGAAAAAAGGAAGGAAAAAGTTACAAAGCCTTGCAGTGTATACACAAGCATGGATCAACGGAAAGAACGTTTGAAGGAATAACATTTAGAGGCCGAGCCGGCTCATTCAGCGGTCAGAAATGCGGACAGGAACTCCTCAGTTTCTGCCAAATCTGCTGCGGACAAGATGAAATTTTTGTGCTTGCATGGTCGAGGGACAAGCTCGGATATCTTCGAGTCACAGCTAGGTAACAATGTCTGGTCCTCGAAATACGCAGAGGTTTCAAAGCACTGACGGCGAGACTTTTCGCATCAAGCAAGTCTACGAAGTCGTCTCTCACCCGGGCATATATTCGATTTCATCGACGCGGAGTTCGATAGTCTTCCCGTACCGGGAATCGGAGACTTTTATCCTCCTCCATATCTCTGCTGGCATGAACGATACGAGCCTAAAGACGTACAAGCAGTACACGAATATCTCAATTCTGTGATTGAAGAAGACGGACCATATGATGGGATCATTGGATTCTCAGAAGGTGCAGCCCTAGCTGCGAGCTTGCTTTTATGCGAGGAATACACTCAATCCGGCGGGCCGGCAGCATCTATAAAAGTCGCCATTTTCTTCAATAGCGTTGTAGCGCTTTCGCCGTCGGAAGAGATTGGACACCACATTGGGGATAGTATAATGGCAGACCAGGAGAAATACGTTGGCTTGCTCCAATTTCCAGACGGAGACGTCAACCAAGAGAGAACTGGAGAAAAGCTATTTTCGCACGTCTATGGCTTCTCACCTAATGATTTCTCCTGCCGCATCTCGATTCCTACCCTGCATGTAATCGGAGAACAGGACCCATTTGCGAAACACGCGCACGCAATCGCACATCTGTGTCGGAAAGAAAAAGCAGAAGTATTCCTACATAGTGGTGGGCATGAGCTTCCTCGTGATGAGGCTACGATAGGGAGATGTGCAGATGCATTTGGGCGGGTCGTGACTATGGTTTCGTTGGATGGGATATGAGGGGAGGCAGAAGGACTTTTACTACACATTATAGAGCTGTAGTCATTCGAACTAACCTTGGAAGTGCTATACTAAGATCCATTGATATTTTCAATTTTAAGCACTAAGCACTGGCATATCAGCCTCGGATGTTCGGAGACTATGCAAACCCACGAAACGCAAAAAGGCACCGAACCAACGTTAATGGGTCAGTGCAATATTACATGCAGGGTAAAATTAATATCTATGCCAAATGGAGATTCCATGCTTGCGGCGTTTGATTACTGAAAGTAGATGGAGCCAGCTGAGAAGAGGGGTTGACCGTTGCAAGCTGGATGGAGCTAGGCAGGGGAGAGACAGCCACCTCAAGGAAACCCTAAGTCGACCGGTTTGGAAGCTTAAGCAAGCCACTGGGGTGTGTAAAATGAGACACATGCGCTAGCTGAACTTTCGAAAATCTACCTGCTTTTGTACCGTAAAGTGCAGTGCCGAAATCTATTATAATCTCACTGATTGACACAACCATATAACAAAAGCACCAACCATATTTTAGAGTTCTCAGCATATAGTATAATACAGCAAAATGGCCACTGCGACATCTTTCGAATATAGCAAACAGCTAATCCCAAAACTGCTCGAAGATGGCGCAAAATCGACACCGGACCGTGTATGGGCCAAATTCCCAGTTTCAAACACAACCTATGAACACGGCTTCCGCGCTGCGACGTACAGTCAAATGCTCAATGCCGTCAATAAAGTCGCATGGATAGTGGACCAAAGTGTTGGAAAAAGCAATGCATTTGATACACTCGCGTATCTATCACCAAGTGATCTGCGATATCATATTGTTCTTTTGGCAGCTATGAAAACTGGGTATAAGGTATCTAATCTTCTTGAGAAGTTTTATTTCTACAGTACTAAGCTAAATATATGGTTAGGCATTTTTTCCGTCACCACGCAATAGCAAAGTAGCCCAAATAGATCTCTTGTCCAAACTGGAGTGTAAAGTCATCATGACAACAAATCCGGAGCCTCCCTTTGTGTCCATGTTTTTGCAGGATTATCAGATGACCAAATTGATAATTCCGACGCTGGACGAACTGTTGCAAGAAGAGGATGTTCTCCCATATCCGTATGAAAAGTCATACGAGGAGGCGAAGAATGATCCAATATTTGTTTTACACACGTCAGGGTCCACGGGTTCGTTCATCCCCTCAACCTCGAAATTTTAAAAGACACTAACCAGTGGAAAAATTGCAGGTATCCCGAAACCCATGGTTTATACGCACACGTTCGCGTCAACAGTCGTAGCAGCGAATACACTTCCTGTACCGGACGGCCTACGTTCTGTCGATGATTATTTCTGGAGAGGAGAATTTTTCTCCTTTCTACCAGCTTTCCACGTGAGTCTATTATACTTAGTACTCTCCACGAATGGACTAACTCCTTGAAAACAGATTGCTGGAATTGGCTGGAACTTTGTCCACCCCTGGTTCAGCAAAAGCATCCCTGTATTCCCTCTACCAGGGAAACCACCTTCAACAGAAGGATTTCTCGAGGCAGTCAAATATGGTCAATTTGACTGGGCGTTCCTTTTACCAGTGATCATTGAAGAAATCAGCAAAGACCAGCAAGCGTTGGATCTAGTGACATCGAAACTGCAATATCTTTTCTACACAGGCGGCAGTCTTCCACAGCTCCCCGGGGAGATAGTATCATCTCGCATTCCCATATTCTCAGGTTTGGGATCTAGTGAATGCTCAGCTTTTCCACAACTCATTCAAGTCACCCCCGACGGGAAAGAGTTTACAGAAACTTGGAAATACGTCTATATTCACCCCGCAGCCGGAGCAGAATTTCGGCATCGTCTGGACGATCAATATGAACTGGTTATTGTGAAATCAGCCACCCACCACGAAGCGCAACCCGTCTTTGCCGTGTTTCCAGAATTGACTGAATACGAGACTCGAGACTTGTTCACTCCACACCCTACACTGCCAAATCTATGGAGACACCGAGGTAGAAGAGACGATATAGTAGTATTCATCAATGGCGAGAAGACGAATCCAGTCTCATTTGAACAAGAAGTATCGAAACATCCTGAGGTGCGATCTGCTCTTGTCACGGGTAATCAGCGCTTCGAGGCTTGTCTGTTGGTAGAGACGGAGGCGATTAGAGCAGAAGACGACAAGACCAAAATTGAGCAGTTTGTGGAAAGAATATGGCCTGTTGTGCAAGAAGCGAATGCGAAATGTCCGGCGCATGCGAGAGTCGACAAGTCAAAGATTTTGGTGCTTGATGCAGCGACGAAACCGATGCTAAGGGCGGCTAAAGGGACTGTGCAGAGGCAGGGGACTTTGAGGTTGTATGCGGATGAGATTGATGCTTTGTACGAGCAGCAGGAGAAAGCATCTGATTCACAGATGGGAACTGGAAGTGGCATTCAAGGGCTGACGGAGAAAGATGTTGTGAACCATCTGCGAGATATTGTTTCGGAAATCACCTCGTTCCAGAAATTCGATGATGATGTTGATCTCTTTACTCTGGGGATGGACTCGCTTCATACATTGCAATTGTGCCGTGCCATCAAGGCCAAGTTGGGCCTGAGTTTTTCGATTGCACCGAGTCTAGTATACAAACACCCTTCAGTGGAATTACTAGCAAAGGAGATTCTTCATTTAGAGGATCCGGCTGGTCAGCTGAAAGAAAACACTGAGCAGGATCGCCTGGAAACAATGAGCACTCTACTCAAACACTATGAGCAAAAGGTTGACCAACTAATTTCAACAGGGAACTCATCCAACAACTTCAAAGCAAACGGGGAGGCCCCTCAAGTCATAGTCCTAACTGGATCGACCGGCGCCATCGGATCCCATCTTCTGCAAGAACTTCTCTCCAATAAGTACGTTGCGCATATCTACTGCTTGAATCGATCCTTGGACTCAAAATCAGTCCAAATCGATCGCAACAGACATCGACACCTTCCTTACGATTTCCCATCTGACCGGGTCACTTTTCTTACCGTCGATCTTACCAAACCTTCATTCGGCCTGGAGACAGAGACATACACCAGGCTAGTCGCAACATCCACACAAATCATTCACAATGCCTGGCCAGTCAACTTTAACCAGTCACTAAAATCCTTCCAACCAAGTCTAGACGGTGTCTTGGGACTGATCTCGTTCGCCGCTGAGGCCAAACTAGCCCCTTCACTATTATTCTTGTCCTCTATAAGCGCCATGACCGGATACCAACATACATCGTCCGAGACCGGGAAGATATCCATCCCCGAGGAGATAATCACCGATCTCACCTGTCCCGCCGCAATGGGCTACGGCGAAAGCAAATACCTCGCCGAAAGAATAATCGATTACGCAGCCACAAGACTCAACACATCTAATTTCGCGACTGCACGTATTGGTCAGGTTGCCGGTACTTCCAGGCATGAGCAATATCATAGTTGGCGTCGAGATGAATGGTTGCCGAGTTTGATTATCAGCTCGGCATATCTGAAGGCGCTGCCGGAGTCGTTGGGTGCGTTGGATGCGGTGGATTGGGTGCCTGTTGATGAGTTGGGGAGGATCGTTGTTGAGCTTTCGTTTGGTCTTGTTCGGTCCGAACAAGGAAGGGGTGAGTCGTCGAGGGTGTTTCATTGTCGGAATCCGCGGCCTGTTGCATGGGAGAGTCTTCGATCTACTATAGTCCAGGAACTGACGCCGTCATTCCAAACCGACCATACAGAAAAGAAGGAAATAGAAATAGGGAGTCTAGCGGAATGGTTGGATCGACTTCGAGATAGTGCAGCTTCGGCAGAAACGAAGTCCATCCTGGAACAGAACCCGGCTGTTAAGTTACTGGACTTTTATGAAGAGCTTGCATCCGATAACGCCGGTTCGAAAGAGTTTTCGATTGAGAAGACGGTTGAAGTTAGCCCGTCTCTAAAGGGATTGAGCTCGATTCAGCCGGAGTGGATTCAGGGATGGATTCGTGATTGGGTTTCAAAGTTATCTTTATAGGTAGGAATAACCTTCCTAAGTTTATTACTGAAAGGCCTTTCTGTACATCTAATATCCGGGCTACCGCCGCTGTATAAGCTACCTCAATCTCTGCATGAAGAGCTTCCTCTCCATCAGATTGTTCCCTACCTATAAACTAGGCGTAAACCCCTCAACCTTCACCTTCCACCCTTCCGGAAAATGAGGGCCCTCATCCCCATCCCAACCTCCAGCCATCATAGCAGTAGCAAGCAACAAACCTCCGGCATCCGGAAAATACGGAGTCGCAACTCTAATCCCACCTTCCGGATAACCCGCATCATCAAAGACATAGTACTGATCTAGAAGATAAGCAACGGCTTGATCCGCATCTCCTAATCTCAAGCTGTTCATCGCCACCATACTGAAATCCCAGCCGTAGACGTTTGCGAAATCCCATAGTTTGTTGATGAGGTTGGCTGTGTGGTGCAAAACGGTTAGGTTGAGTGGTGCACCGGTCGAGGGGGGCGGGAGGAGGCCGTAGATTCCGGTCATGGCTGGATGGTCTTGGACGGTTGTAGATCCGTTTGCCCACATATTGGGGATCCCTTCATACACAGCATATGCATCATCAATAATCGGGAGTGGCGCAAGATTGTCGCGGACAGTGATCCAGTCCTTTGGAACGGGAAGAGACTGACGCTCCTTCCATTGAATCGCAACATCAAGACCAAACCGCCAATATGCCAGCTCAAATGTAGGATTGATGGTAACATTAGGACTCGTATTCTCGCTGACGGGGTACATTGGCGGTCCCAAATCGTACACTTTTGTCGTCGTATTCCACCACGCATATGAAGCCATGAAATCCGCGGTAGCAGTAACGACTTCATCCCATTCCTGCAGGGTATCCCGATGCGGGAACGCTCGATAAAAGTATTCCGCGAAGTGCATGACGTGAGGTTGCTGCCAAATCAGGAGGGCATTGATTTCTCCAGGGGCACTGCGGCCTGTAGGATCGGTCATTTTGCCCCATCGTGCGCCTGCGTAGCCCTGTGCTGCGGCGCGGTCGATGCTGGATTGGAGGAAGCGTTGGTAAGTACATGGGGCGTTGCGGCGGAGGAGGTCGTAGTGGCCCCAGCGAGCGAAGTGGAGGGAATGCCAGAGGAACATTTCGAGCTTTCTACTTAGCTCGGTTTGGGAGGTAAGAAGTTTGGGGAAGACTTACGTGGAATTTGCCGTACCATCCGTTGTTGACAAGTCCTATCACAGTGTTAGCGACGTGGAGTGAGCGCATTTCATCTCGAGAGATAGCATACCAGATTCTATCACACATTGTCAGCAAATTCAAACACTCAAACCTCTCTTCATGAGGAGAACACACCTTGAGGAGGATTATCCGACGCCTCATTAACAGCAACAAGATACTGCGAAAGCACAATCCTGCGCTGCAGCTCAGTCGCATTCACATTGTCCGTAGCTGAAAGATCAATAAAAGCGCCTGAAGTCCAATAATCGTACCACCACGCTTTTGAAAGACTTGCAATGGAGTCGTAGGACGGCAAATTCTTTTTAGAAGTGCTACCGTCCGCTGGGAAGGAGACTACGAGTTGCAAGATATCCGAGTCCGTGGGTGTAAGGACGAATTTGTTCGTATCTGCCAGAGGTCCAGAAATAGAGCTTTTTTTGGCACTCCATTCTGCGTCGAGACGGACAGTGTTATCGTCAATGGTGTGCTTGAAAGAGGCCGTATTGCTGCTTGTTGATTGCCCATCCACCGTATTATTCGACGTCGCCTTCGTATCCCACACACCGACATATGGTGCATCAAACTTGTTAACATCCGAATAAGGAAAGTTGAAGAATACGCCCAAATCGCCTGAAGTCAAGAGTTCGGATTTGATCTCAATACCTAGCATGGGCTCTGACGGATGACACCAGACTTGCACCGAGACATTGGATCCATTGTACTGGAAGGACGATGTGATTGTACCTTCCCACAGATCTAGGTCCTGAGACTTGTTCACTAGACCTGCTTCAGTAACATTGTCGCCGCCAAAATAAAGGCCGATATTAGCCATGCTCAGTCTCTGCGGGTTCTGAATCAACCAATTCGAAATATTATTCTCGGCCGGATTGGGCATGTCATAATTCACAAGTCGGCCGTGAGTCCACCAATCTAAACCAGTGAAATCTACACATCACCAATGTCAGTCAACCGATTTCCTCTCAAAACATGTGATGGATGGATCATACCATCAGGCGCCGTCTGCCCCATCATACTCGGCAAACTAAAATTATGCCATGCCGTCGTACTCTGAATCGCGAAATGGGCAAAAGTCTGCAATCCACTAACATCGGCGCCGAAAGCGAAGTTGCCATTACCGACTTGTAGGGGTGTTGTTGAGGAACTGCTGTTGCGATGAGGGTTGAAGGATTGGACAATGTTGCGTCGTTGAGTGGGTGTTATAACAGTTTTTGCCGTTGCTCCAGTGGTTATCAATAATAAGGCAAGGAGTTGCGGTTCTGAGAAGTACATAGTGGATCAAAGGCAAGCGATCACCTTGATTAATCTCATCCCCAGTTACATTTGCATTCAGTTTATTGATATAAGCTACAAATACTTGACAATTGCCTCTATATCAATTGTTCCAACAAAACAGAAAGCAGCCCTTAAGACTCGGTATCTCGGGTTAATCCCATCCTTTAAGGTTACTCGGCCTCGATATAATACATCGAGAATCCTCTTGAGCTGTATACTATATCTCACTCGTGGAAATATTACTCGTGGACTCTAATAATACAAGCCTATTTCTCCGCCTCCCCGCAATATACAAAAGTTACTTTTATAGGAAATATTTCTCGATGATGCGGGGTAGAAAGTGACGATCTTTAGAGCCTAGAGATTACGCGGAATAGGCTAGGCTAAATGTTTTCCATTTCCACCTACGTAGTAAAGAGACTTGGAGGAGAATCCATTTCTATCATAGCACTATATAAGAAGCATCGTCAGATCTTGTCAGACTTGCCGTCAGCTTGATCAAAAGAAATCATATTTGAAGAACTATATACGTAGTCGAAATAAAGACATGATGCTGACGAGAAGAGGAATTAGGGCTTTGCGGGTCACGCGATCACCCAATCAGAATCACGTAGATGGGTAGGTAGCTCTCTCCTCCCGCATCAGTCGACTTCATCGTTTCTGATCAACGACATATTTGCAGATAAAGCATCGAAAGAAACGCCATTGAATGAGCTACTAAAGCAGATCATGACATATCCTTTATTCAGACTTTAATTATCAACTTCGGTCATCGTTCGCGCCAGGGACATACATACGTACAAATTCAAGCCTCTCAGATTGAGCCCTTCCTCCAACCAAGAGAGCTCTCAAACACCATAACAATCCAACCACAATACAACCTCCCCGCGCAGAGCTGAAATAAAAATGAATCAAATAACAATATCCTCCGACTCCGACTCGGACGCCAGCATGTTCGCCTCCTCAACCACCACTAACCGCCATCAACCCCAAACCCATCATCACCATCATCATCACCATACTCATCACCCCACAATCCCCACCAACACCAACACCACCAACCCATCATCAACAATTCCCTCAACCTCAACCACAAGCCCCGAAAAAAGAAAATCCACAACCCACCACACCCACGAAACAATCCACCTAGCCAACACAATCCTCTCCTCCAAGGAATTGCTGCTCCTACACAGTCTAGCCGCGAATGAGTCTGTCCCCAGGACGAGAAGAAGGTTTATGGCGCAGGTTATTGAGGCTGAGGATTCGGTCAAAGCGTCGAGATTGATCTGGGACTATCAATCAGGCTCAGCCGCCGCCGCCGCCGCCGCTGCTGCTGCTGCTGCTGCTGGAGGAAAGGGAGCGGGTACGGCGGTAGGAGGGTTAAAAGTCACGGCTGGGAATGTTGTTGATGTCGTTGAGATGGATGATCGGGATGGGTGGGAGAGGCTTCGCGTCAAGAAATCCGCGGGTAGTGGATCGTCCTCGCCAATGGCGAGGGGGACGTCTTCGCCTAGAGGGGGAACGAAAAAGGGGCTGCAGCAACGGATTGTTTCTGGGTCGAGGGCATCGTCTAGATCTGGGTCGCCTGTTGTTAGGAGGAGAGGGAGACGGGAGGATGGGGATGGGGATGTTGATATGGACATTTATTAGTTACCTAGGTACGTCTACAATGACCGTGAAGGCAAAGATATACTGATGTAATAGATACTATTCGAATAAATCATAGAATAACACAAACTAAGAAAGTCATCGATCATGCCGCAAACAAACTGAACCAAGATACAAAAGTGTAATACCATCTTTGTCGTAAGTGTGTTTGTGATGGTGGTATGTGAAAGAATAACAATAAGGAAATCAAGAAGGTAGATTGATAGACAAGAAGATTCTTTGTAATCATCTTCAAAAAACACAAGAGCTGCTACTAAGCATTTTAGAAAGGACATCATGGTCCGACTTAAGTAGCCTCCGACTTGGCTGAGGAATTACCATTGGCAAAGTTACCATTGGTAGATCCACCGGCACCATTGCCGCGAGGACTACCCTTCAATCCAGCACCAGCACGCTTGTCATCATCACCATCGTCATCATAATCTTCATCGACATCCATCTTGCGAGCAGCGGGTTCGTGCAATGGCGCCGGTTCCTTGCGTCCAGCTTCCTCCTTGACAGAGGGAGCCTCAGGTCCGGCGGATGGTGGGTTAGATGCTGGCTGAGGTCCTTCGGACATAGGAGGAATGGCAGAAGGTCCAGCAGGTTGCTGCATATGCTGGATAGATGGAAGCGTAGGGGGATGGTGTGCAGCTTCCGAAGGATGGTAGTTCTCGTTGGCGCGACGCTGCTCTTCGCGACGAGCCTCGGATGAGCTGCGGCGGTGCAATTCATGTGGAGGGGTGGCTCGGCGGCCGATCTCATCCTGACGAAGACGAGTCTCTTCGTTTGCAACCTTCTTGTTTGGTCCCTCGACGCTATCCCAGTCACGGCCACGCTTCATGGCAGATGAAGGACGGTCATCAACACGGTCGCGGGCTGCAGCATCGGCTGCTGTCATGGCAGAGGCTGGAGGAGGAGCACCTCCGGCAATGCCTGCACCACCGCCGCCTTGGATGCTAGGGCCATGATGGAACTGTTGATGAGGGTAAGTAGGACCTGGAGAAGAAGGACGATCCGAGATCTCGCGAAGTGGTCGAATTTCAGTAGGTGGACTGAACGGACGAGAAGGATAACCTGGAGGAGGAGCTGCTCCAGGAGCCGTAGCACCATTAGGACCAAGAGGACCGCCGCGGAACCCAGCACCATTAGGAGGACGGTCGTGAGGGCCAGGAGCGGGAGCCGCAAGCTGCGGCAAAGTGTGAGTCTGAGGGTAGGCATTAGGTGCTGGCGAACGAGGAGCCGGTCCACGGGGTTCTGGGAATGCAGATCGTAGATCCTGACGAGGGCTCGGGTGCTGTCCAGGAGCAGGACCGCGAAGACCTTCACGCGGCTCGTAACCTGCTGAAGGCTGAGGAGGATGTTGAGGCGCATTTTGAATGTCATTGATGCCGCGATTCCAGTCAGCAATCTGACGAGGAGGCGCTGGGGCTTGTGGTGGTGGACCGCCGGTCGGAGCAGGAGCTCCCCATTGAGGAGCGGGTGGTGCACCAACGCCTGGTCCCTGGTAAGCCTGAGGATGGATGTCCTGTGGAACTGGTGCTGGAGCGCTGCCCTGCGTCTGTCCTTGGGCCTGTCCCTGAAGCAACTGCAAGCGAGCTTTGATGTGAACATTTGTAGGATCCAAATCTGCTGCGCGACCGTATGCATCTAATGCGTCGGCAGTTTGATTGTTGCACGACTCATACAATGTACCAAGGTCATACCAAACTTCCGAAATGTACGGGTTGAGTCGAATGGCACGGGAATAGGCGTCAAGAGCGTCGCGGTATTGGTTGATCTGGTAGTAGAGAACACCAATCGAGCACCAGAAGGTAGGGTTACGTCCATCGCGGTAAACGGCTTGTTGGTAGGCCTCGTACGCCTTGGGGTATTTCTGTTGTGACATGTAGCAACGACCGAGGAGGTACCAGCTTTGGGCGTCGTTGTTGTCTAAAACGTAAGCTTCGATCGAATAAAAATTATCGTGGCATGCTTACCAGCGCTGACCGACTTCTCCAAGTACTCAATAGCTTTTTCCTGGCTTGCGTAACTTGTGCTCTGCTGGTGGTACAACCATCCGAGCTGTTGTAAAACCTTGGCATGGTTCGGATCTTTGTCAAGCACTCGACGATAGGCCGCTTGAGCAGCATCGAACTATTGTGTAATGTTAGCACAATCATCAGTGACACCGACTACACGGCGTCAGGCGAGATTAAAATTACTTACGTCTTTTTGTTGCTCATGAACATGACCGATTTGAAAGTAGATGTCTTCTTCGGTCAATGGACGGGGAGGGTCATTGACGATGTATTTAAAGCATTCCAAGCTCTGGTTGAACTTTTGCTGTTGCTTGTATATTATTCCGAGACGGAAGTAGATTTCATTGGCCTTTTCAAAGTCCGGCGCCATGCGCATGACCTGAGAGAAAGCCTCTTCGGCGTGGTCGAGAGATCCATAACGATCATACAGGATACCAATGCCGTACCACAATTTTGGCTCCTTAAAAGAAAATCAGCTTTGATCAACCTCACCGAATATCGCGACAAACCTTTGGATCCCTCAGGTGATAGAGTGCCTGCTGGTACGAAGTGTAGGCTTCCTGCAGGTTGTCCATCATAAGATGACAGTGACCTTGCACCAAGGTCAGCGACGGTTACACAAGGATAGTCTGATTGATGTAACGCGAATGCATACCTAAGCTGCCCCATGTCTCCCCACTCTGCGGATCTAATTTGAGAACCTGCTGAAGATATTCGATGGCTTTGGGAAATTGCTCTCGAGTCCGCATGATTTGAGAGATGGCGGTCATTGCGGGAATGGACCATTGGTTGTGTCGGAGAGCCTGCTCGTAAGCAGCCATACCACCATCGAGATCGCCCATCAATTCAGTCAAGCTTCCTATTTTCTATTAGGTCTTCTTTTGTAGTTGTGTTTTGTTTTGTAGTTGTGCATACCTATTTGAAGCCAGACTTGCTCGTTCAAAGCGGCAATTTTCTGCGCGGTGGTCAAGGGCGGACCTTTCTGACCAGCGGATTGCACAGGGATATGACCATTCAATTGTGGATGAGCCGCGAGAGGACCATGATGAGGAGGCACGCCTCCAGGCGGCGATGGTTGAGGATGGGCCATGGTAGAGTCGTGACTCGTGTCGCACGCAACTTTGAGCTCCAATCGAGTCGAACGCGGGCGATAGTGTGAAATAAGATTAATAGACAATAACGCGCAGGATGCGACCGAGTTGATAGAACTAGGTGTTGTGTGAAATTATCCAAGAACGTGTCGGAAGGAAGCGTTGTCGTGGCTGGGCAACCGGCGGCGGGTAGCGTCAGCCGTGGTCAGCCTTACTTAGCAAGCGTAGCTCTGGGCAGTAAGAGTATGGGGGGAAGGGAAGTTGGACAAGGAAAAGGAAAGAGAGGTAAGGGGAGAGAGGTGATGTGATAACAGGACGATGGAAGCAGAAGGGGAAGGAAAACAGGACGAAGAATGTTCCAACTGGTAAGGAGAGAGAGGGAAGAGAAGAGAGGAGAAAAAGCGAAAGAGCGAGAAAGAGAGAATGGGCTTTTTCTCGAGGGGCGGGCGGGAAAGAGGGTGATTTTTGCCAAGATGCGCTAGTGGTTGTGTAGCTCTTCAGCGACTCATCCAGAGAGTGCAGTCACGGCCAGCAGGACAGGACGGAAGGAGCTGTCTGGCAGTGTCTGGGTTAGCTAAGCAGGCGACAGTATGGGACAAGGTTTAGCTGTTTTAGTGGTTGTGCTAGCGACTCTAGTGTGTCACAGCGGCAAAGCTAGTCTGGGCCCGCATAGTCCCGATGCGGAAAGTCGACCTCCCTTAGGTAAGCACGCACATGAGATGCTGACTACTCCGTGCACAGTACAGCCCAGCGACTAGTCCAGGGGAGGAGGGAGTGGGACCCGATCACAATTGATCTGTGTAAAGCGATGACTGGCTGGCTTGTACGGAGAAGTGGACCCTACCCAAACATGCCAGCCCGAATGCGACGTCAGTGCACATCCCAGCACCAGCACAATTAGCCCCATCGTCTCTACTTGCGTTGTCTTACGGCGTACGGCCTGTGTCCGTATGCTTTGTCGTAAAGACGGACCCGTTTAGTGTTCGTCGCAGTTTGATTGAGGGATTCGACTCATTCGAGTCTACATTATTAAATCAAAACGTCAATATCAGTACCCTCAACTGGTGGCATACTGTCAGGACAATAGCATGAGTCATGTTGGCCGACCATCCAAACTCAATGAGATGTCAGAGATGAGGAGATGGCGATGATATGATCCCCTACGCACTCAACTGTCGCACGCAGAAAATTTAAAGCACGCCCGTTTACAATAACAGGGTAAAACGGGCGATCATTGGACGAGGCACGATCAACCGATCCTATCAGTCTGGCTACTTGGACTATCGCGACACCGAAGCCCTTTGTTGTACATGACACCACGTTCATGTCCACATCCTAGCTACGTATGGGTGCTACAACGAGGACATCCGACATGGGGGTGGTGGCCATTCCTTTCTTTCAGTCCTGAGTCTGGCTGCGTGCCAAGCCCCAAACCCGAGACCAGACCAAAAACGAAAAGAGAAAGTTCTTGTTTTAAAAAAGCCCCGTCGGCTGAGGCCCTTGTTTCGCTATTCATCAGCCATCAGGAATCCACCGTGGCGCCAAGCCCTGTTAAGTCACTTAAGTGGAGATGGTTAGTCTAGTTAGGGCGAAAAGGTATCGAACAGGGAAGAAATGAGAAAAAGTGGGGAGGGGTCCACTGTCTGGTCCCGTCGGCGCATGTGGCCCGTGGGCACAGAAACAGAACACAACTTACGGAGTATAAGAGGGCGATTCGAAAATGGCCAGTGGTCGCAGTGATGCATGGACTAAGGTCTAGGTACATGACGGATAGGGATAATTAAAGACTAGCTTGCATTAGAGCGTGTCTCCCTGTCACTGCCGAGGAATTAATAGAACACGGAGTAAGAGAGCACGAAAAGAAGACAATGCTTGTTAGGTACCCACTCACACTCGTGACTACGGAGTGGTAACGTAATTATCCTTCGCGAAAAAGAGGCTTGACAGGGAACCGCACTAAGACTAGTGCCGGACCCGGCCTATTTTTCTTTTTTCGCTCTGCTTCGTCTCGACTCTCTGCCAGCCACTCTCTGGGGAGGGTTAGTAAGGGTATCCACTTTTGATTTTACTGGCATTATGCGCAAGCCCCAACAGCCACCATCCTTGTTCGGCTGTTTGACCTTGACTTGACGGGCTGGTCGGCACGGGGATTGATGCTGATATGATGGATCCAATTCGCGATCCACGAGGTCATCTATTGCTTCATATTCTTACTCTGTATCCCGTATACGTATACTGTACCTGGATGATGTTTCAACAGACACAAGGCGCGGGAGGAACTATCCAAGAAACCGCCGAAATCATCACCTTAATCGCATCGTGATATCATGCCAAACCTAATATCCATCCACTCGCTGATACGTGTAGATTGACTTGTAAGGAGGAGGCAAGGCAATAAGCCGACCATCGGACAGAGTGACCCCACGAGGAAAAAGAAATGAGCTACTTATAGTATGCTGCCTATGCAAGCTTGTGCGTGCATATACTACGTCCAATGTGTCCTAGTCCCGAAGAGGGTTAGTGCGGTACAATATTGATCGGGTGGTGATGGCAGGCTGCAGATGCACCATACTCTCTGTACCTACGGAGTATGTACTTGGCTGTATGTATGATTATGCGATACGCAGTACAATTGTCCCGAGAGCTGTCATTGTCACCTGCCACAGAATCAGCCACACTTAGATAGACTAGTGGTGAGCCACGCAGCCACGGAGCCACAATCTATCTTATGTACCATTCCGGACAATTCCTTTCCAATTTCCCTCGTCCCATCTGCGGCGGAATTATTTCGCGATCGCGAAAAAGCAAAGAGAGATAATATTTGGCGCTGTTTATCATGAATATCGGGATTGTGCAGAGGGTCCTTCGATTTGAATTCTTTTCTTTTTTCTACTGATAGTACGTACTACGTACGTCCTCTAAATAGTCTGCGATAGCTGAGCATAATCGACTCCATAGTAAGCAGTGAGTGCTAACTACGGAGAATCCTCCGAATGCGATCGTCGTAACTTCCTTTACTAGCTTCCTTCTGTCACCCACGTATGAACTATCAACATAATCCTGCCGCGAAATAAGATTGACATGAATGTCCTCCTCTTCCTTACATCGCGCATTCCATTCTGCCATTCTGGCACCCAAGGCAAAAAAGGCAAGGTAAGGACGACAAAGGCATGTGGCAGATCAGATCCCGTGACCCACTTTGATGGAAAACTTACTTTCTTCCGGCGCGCCCCGGGCTAGCCGGCCGTTGCTCCTTACATCACCCTTTTGCTCTGGAGTCTCCAGGAGTATGCGACTACGTTGAGAGTTAGACTTGAGAGATGTTTATGGAGAGGGAGGTACCGTGGTTATACGTACTGTGAAGTTGTGGACTCCGAAGTTTAGAGGAAGTGTGTTGATGGCGATGCTCTGACATCACAGTGGTTCGGCCAATGATGGCGGCGACATTGGTGATCCACGGATAAGCTTATGTAGGAGCTGTGATTGGTCAATGGACTTGTTTTGAGTGATCATGTAACTACTATAGGAGTAATAGTTAACGAGGATAGCTGACGAGAAGGAGTAATCCCTGCTTGCTTCTACATGAATCACGTCGCATGAGGAGGGAGGATGCTTATATTAAAGACTCGCCACCCCCGCCTTATGGTATCACTCTCGACGCTCGAGTCGGAAATACTCCGTGCCCCTTTCCTACGGTTTGGTCGTGTTGACCTACCTCGTTGAAAATGTTCAATAGATTGCCAGGTCTCTTGTCTCTCGCCTAGGAGGTTGTCAAGCTTTGAATTTGATCTTTCAAACAATGTACGCTTGTCACCATCAAGTCTCTGCGTTGACTTTATGTAAATACATCGTAAGAAGATTTCAAGTTTACCACTTTTGACTACATACAACAGAAAATCACTATACATACCGAAACTCCCTGCTCAAGATGAGCATCTATGATAAGAGCCAGCTCTTAATCGCTTAGAGGCCTATTTGAAGCTTTACGACTCTTAGTCACTTCAGTACATCAATTGATTCAGGCATGCTAGATGAATAGGTTCAAAGGCCCTTGTAGCGACCGTTGCATCATTTTCGACAAGAGCGCCATGCACACGTAATCGGGATGGGCCATGACTGAGCCGCTTTCGCGAATGGACTCGAGCCCCCTCGAGCTCCTTCTTGTTGGGGGTCTACACCTAACTCTAACACTACCCTGACCATTTGAGTTTCGTCTCTCCATTGCAGCCAGCCCATAAAAAGTGCTCAACCGCCGTTGTGCGAATATCTTCCTGGTTTCTATAAGTTTCCCAACCTTGGAATGGCACCCCCCAGGCTAATTCTCGCTGCTCTTAAGCTCAGGCGTTCCTAGAAAACGCCCAAGAATGCGCGCAAAATAGGATACTTGGAGATAGGTTTCTGGCTATTTGTGGCATAGGCCGGTAATTACAGCGCCGTTTGAGTTTATCCACACATTATGGATTATTGGGTCATGTCCACGTTCGATCAAAGGCAAAGGCGCTTGGCATGTTCACCTAGCATATATCGGACTGCACTCATCTCGACTCCAAGAGGATGTATTAAAGTAACCGTATAGGCTTCCTTGTATAGTTCTTTTCTTAGCGTGGTAGCCATGGATCTACCTAGGTATATAACAGCCTCGTTCAGCCTAATTTGAATACATCCCATGCGCAGCTTCACCTTCTTCGTATCTGCAATGATATCTTTGGCTAGCTGTAGCCTATATTCCATTGCATGTGGCTATCTTGAAGGTGCCCATGTGCATGTGGTCATGATCCTATCAGACGAATTATCATTCGCATCATGAACGTCTGATATCCAACAATTAGCGCCCAGGGCGCATATTGTTCAAATTGCAATTTATTGCCAACGTCATTTACACTCGGTTTATTGGACTGATCCTCAAGAGTTTGGTTTACAACCCCCTTACGAGGCTGACCGCGATGCTTGTATCTCCAGCCTTGCTGTCCGTATGTAAGTTATAAGAAAGGGCTTCTTCCCTTTTCCTTATTCCTGTACAATCCTTATCCTAACAATATATCCCAAAACATCGAGGTGTGCTATTACTTCTCATTTTACCGTTTCGCCAGGCCTTACAATTGCCCGGGATAGATTAATATATACAATTCACACCCGATACCTACAGGTTCAAAAAATGAATCATGCCTGAACCATCGAAACCTACATCTACGGCAATCCCGGCCCCTCCAAACTTCCAGCCATACTCTTTGGTCATAGATCTGAATACCGGAAGTGGTGGTAACAATGGCGTGATGCCAGAACGAGAGCCAATTCTCGGGAAGGCTTAACTGGGGAAACTTGAATGTATATTCAATTTGGTCCTTTCAATCTTAATAATTGGCCCCAAGTGCTTTGGTCATCTGTATGGATCTAGACCCGGGCTATTTCCTTATGATATCAACTCTTTGAAGCTTTATGGCTAGGCATGTTTTGTACGGCATCCTGATCGATACCCCCTCCGTCACTATGCTATTTGCCTTTCTTTTCATTTTCTGAATTCGCCTTTCGAGGCCTAATCCTCCATTCCCTCTACAGGCTTTCAATTTGTGTCGCACCCATTCTCCGACTCTTTACGTATAGGGACCCGCGCTCGCTATATCGGCTGTTGATTGGAGCGTGGAACACCCTTCTGCTTGATTTCATGATGGGTTTTGGGGGTAGAACTTATTTCAGTCCTAAATTCGGATGCCATATCTCCTCAGAGATTCTGAGGCTTTGAACCTGGTATTTTCATTGTTATATCTATGAGATCATCACGTTATCTTCTTTTAAGATAACTCTATATATCATATACGCTTTTAAGGTATAGTATACCTGCTCGAGTAGAACTATTTAATTGAAATTTATTTAATTACTTCGATGCAGTTACAGGATCTCTCTGTCACTCGTCATTACTGTTCAGTGAGGGTGTACATTGATGATTGAGCTATTGATTACTTCGCTGATTTCTAAACGACTCAGGTCTCTTGGGCAGCATACCTAGGTATCGTCGAATTTGGAATGCCTCTTTGATATATGTTCCTTTTTACACGCATCCATGGACATATCCAAACAAATACTGTTTCGCAGAACTAATTCCCGATTTCCTATTATCACCACCCTCAACCAACTCTCCTCCTTCTCCTACTCTTCCTCATCGTTCCTCTCCACTTCCGTCCAAACCTCTTGCAACAGCCTCAACTTCGGAATAAATATATTATACATCTTCCTCCTCGCCAACAGATTATAATACTCTCTTGCCCTTCTTTTATTTCTTCATCGGCTGTCTCGCATGCAGCCAGAAATACAGGCAACAACAGCCGTTTCTGGATTCGTCTTTCTTTGTCTGAGACTGCATCTCATTTATCCTCTAACGTCTTCTTCATGTTTCTTCCGAAACACAATACAAATTAGTAAGTAGTTGAGCTGTCAAAGAATATATGATTAATTTGCTTCGATCTAGCGAATACCACTCCATTGACAGCCACATCCTCTCAATCAACATGCCATAATCAACAAATCCTCTAGCAGGCGTTGCCGTACCCCGGAAGCTGACCACGGCAATCAGCCTCATCCCAAGCCCACAAGAAGTAATACTCGTCCCCATACTGCCACCAGCCCTGCGTAGCATACTTCCCGTTTCCAGTATCCAAGCATTGATCTCGGATCTGGTACATAGCAGCCCAGCAATTGGGCGATCCTCCAGTGCCAACGTCGGCTTCAGCGGATGCAACGTCGTAGCCCGCGATCTCTTGGACGGATTTGTAACCGGAGTTGTAAGGTTGGGAGTTGCATGTCTGCGCGATGGCGGCGTTGATGGCGTTCCAGGTTGTGCCGCCCCAGGCAGCGTAGTGCGATCCCTCGCAGTTGGCGGCTTGGGCTACTTGGACTAGGGCGTTGGAGGCCAGGAGGCCCATGAAAGTGGCGAGGATGGAGGTCTTCATTTTGAAGTTGTAGCTAGATCGCTTTGCAGACGAATGGACCCAATCGAGACGGCTAAGGCAGTATCAGAATATGTAGGATTCTAGAGACGAGATGTCATGTAGCAGGAGCTTCACTCACATATATAGTGTAAGATGTTTTGATGAATGTTTTCGATGAATGAAGAATAAACGATGAGAGCAAACCTACAGGTCTTTATATAGCTTTCCCCATAAATCTATTCCCTACTCTGTACGTAAACTCGCCTTCCGAGTATACAATATCATCATGCAAATGTCTATAACCAACTATAACTATACCGTCTAATTGGCTAGGAGATATATCATTTTTTCCTATGCGTTTTCCTATTATGAAAGTGATATATTGATGATTAGTCATTTTCAACCCATTATATAAGATTAGGGCATAAAATGTTTTGAAGTCACCAATATCCCACACTCATCGGCCCCAGTCCGACACGAGGCGCTGAGACAAAAAAGCCTCAACTTACAGACTGCCGGAAAAAAAGAAATAAGAACAAAATATAGATCTTGGATTCCACATGATTCGCTTTCAGCCGCGGCTGAAGATCAGATGGGGTATTCTCTATTCAATCTCAATAAGCAATCTCCAGGCTTGAATCCTAGATTGCAGCTTAACGGTGAAGAATTTTAATCAGCATCTAGAAACAGGAACACTATAATGGCTCAAAAGACAATTCCAATACAGAGAGAAACTTGAATGGCAGCTTTTATTCTGTTCATAACTCATTAACTCATTCCGCCCTTCTATCAAAGTAGTAAAACATCAAATTCAAGACTATGCACGAGTACAGTCAGTGTTTTGCCCGATAGGGCTGACCCCAAAGTTCCGCTTACCAAAAAACCGACAATGAATCTCATGATCAATTGATCAATTGATCCTTCCGCTTTTATTAGCAGCCAATTAAACATTCAGAACTACATCTGATAGGAGAGGCGGAGTGCAGCTAAAGCTTCATCTTTCCCGTTACGGAAAGTCTTCTAGATTTGTACGTATTACTTTTCGTAGCGAGCTTACATAGCGAGCGGGTTGATTTAGATTACTGATTACTCAGTAGACCCAAAGGCGGGTCATTCATTTTTGACTCTGTCAATTTGCCAAAGGCCCCAAGTCTAAGGGCAACATTTGCATGTTGGAATAATGTTGAAAGGAGTACTCGACTCGTAATCAGTGTTATCTTATATTGATTAGTTTTTGAAGTGTCAGAAGATGAGAGACTGTGTATCCCTCCATGCTATGCTGTCACTGCGTGTGTAATGCACTTCTTGGTTGGCTTGTCATCCTTACTGGGCTAGGAATTACTGGAATACGACGAACCATGGAACGCCGTGTACCTGAGATGAGAAGCTTTGAGCTCAACGACAAAGGTTATCCTTTCAAGATGTTCATGTCAGATAGCCGGTCTCATTGGACACTACATATCTCTGAGGGAGTTGAGGTACATGCAATAGAATCTTCCTCGTCGTTGACCTAGCAACAAGAACGAATCACCAACTAGATCACCATGGCTACAATGAACCAAGTCTTCGCGGACTACCACGACCGCATGGCCGTTCTTGAAGCTACCTGCGACAAAAACCCCTTCGTCAAAGGCGTAGCCTGGATTGAAGGAGACCTCATCCCCATCGACGAAGCTCGCATCCCACTCCTAGACCAAGGTTTCATGCACAGCGACCTAACCTACGACGTCCCATCCGTCTGGGATAACCGCTTTTTCCCGCTTGATGATCATCTCACCCGCCTACCAATCAACTGCAAGAAAATGCGACTCCAGCTACCTCTACCGAAGGAAGAAGTTAAGAAGATCCTGATTGATATGGTGGCCAAAAGCGGGATTCGAGATGCCTTCGTCCAACTGATCGTAACCCGCGGATTGAAAAGTGTTCGTGGCGCGGCGCCGGGTGAAGTGTTCAAGAATAATCTTTACATATTTGTTCAGCCTTTTGTGTGGGTGATGGAGCCTGACATACAGCAGTCCACGGGAGCAAAAGCCGTAGTCGTGCGGACGGTGAAATGTACTCCATCAGACTGTTTTGATCCTACAATCAAAACCTGCAATGGGGTGATCTAACCCGTGGTATGTTCGAGGCTGGTGACCGCGGTGCTATGTACCCCTTTTTGACTGATGGTGATGGCAACCTTGCCGAGGGGTCCGGGTTCAATATCCTTTTGGTCAAGGATGGGGTGCTATATACCCCCTGATCGTGGTGTTGTGCCTGGTATTACACGCAAGAGTGTAGTCGATGTAGCGAAGTCGTTGAACTTGGAAATGAGAATTGAGCGCGTCCCGACTGAGATGACGTACAACTGCGACGAGATATTCATATGTACGACTGCTGGCGGTATCATACCCATCACGGAGCTTGATGGCAAGCCTGTGAAGGATGGCAAGCTTGGCCCTATCACTAAGCAGATTTGGGATGGTTATTGGGCTCTTCATGATGATCCGGCTTATAGCTTTGAGATTGACTATGTCGTTGGCGCTGCATAGTTCGCGAACGGGGTGAAGGCACTGATTCTGCGACAGCGTATGGGAAATGGCCGTGATGAGAAAAAAACATTTGGTTGTGGTCTGTACGTAAAATTCAGAACCGCACAGACGGCTTTCCTTCGGTGCGTCCATGTAGTAAACATCTTTAAGGAAAAGGTTCAGGATGGCAGGGGGATTCATCACCTGGCAGTATTTACGTTGATTCCACGGCGCAAATGCAATGCCAACAACCTCTGATTCAAACTAAATGTTAGTATGTGATATTACAGTAAAACTTCACTACATATAGTAGATAATAAAGCGCAGCTGATTAAAGCAAATTTTATATAGCTAGATTGGGTCAAGAATTCATTACGAAATGGATGTATCTCTATAATTTATTAATTTATTAATTTAAAATTACAATCCATCTATTAATTAATAGAAGGGCTGATCGTTCTTTTTGTCCTTTATTATCCAATAATCCAATCCGCCTCTCCTCCAGCACAAGACTATCTAATATATGGCACCGCTCGATTCAAGCATTTGCACGGCATCAACACAAGGTACTACTAGTGTACCATCGTTGTCGTTGTTGGTGTCGGTGTCCATGTCCGTGTTCTTGTTGACAATAATGCATGTGTCATCATCTTTCTCGTCGTGGAATTCGTTTTTGTGGTTGTTGTCATTGTTATCAGGGTCGTTGTAGGTGCAGCTGTGTAGCCAGTTTCGGATCTTGTTGTTGCTGTTGGTAATCTCTGTAGCTGCTGGTGTCGATTCTGCTGGTGCCACTGGCGGTGTTGGTACCCCTGATGCTTTTGATATTGCTAGTGCTAGTGCTAATATTGCTAATATTGCTAGTAGTAGTATAAGTAGCATCGGTGATATAGGTGATATAGGTGGCATAGGTGGCATAGGCGGCATGGGTGGTAGAGGTGGTCTAGCTGGTCTTACTGGTCTTGTTATTTTGTAATAATTCCACTTTGAATCATTCAGCGACTGGCTTGGGAAGCACGATTGAGAAAGGCTAAAGAGATCTGTTTACATACCTTGTATAGGAGGAGAAAGTTGAATTGTTGAGCAGATCGATAATCTAAGAATTTTGGCTGAGAAGATTGACATTATGGTTTTAGAGCTCGAAGCCTGGCCGCGACACTAGGCAGATGCCATACGTCGAACTTCATCATAGACTTCTTCATCATACACATTTCGCTCCGGTACTTGAAAACGAAAAGGTAGATTTACATTGAAATTTATATGTTTATCTGGAAATTATCAAGCTTATCACTCATATAGACTGCGCGCAAACTATTTCCCAAAGTGGAAAGTAGGGCTCTTCGATGTGACCTAAATAAAAACCGACACCTCAGCATGCAATTACGTCTTGAACTTCTTCTACTCGAAACAACTCTGTAAAACAGGCCAAGCTGCAAATTTATCTAGGCATATCCTTGGGACAAAATCTACAATTTATTCTTGAATGCCAAATCTCATGGCAAGATACAGGGTACTCATTTTTTATCAAATCCCTTTTCCCGAGCATCCCTTGACCCTTTCATACGGATCGAGATCCGAGCTGCTTTATTAATGCCAACAACCAACCGCATGTGCCAACAGACTAAAAATCTGGGCATAGTCGTATTCAATCAAAGGCCGACTGGGCACTATACAAGTCACTCCTTGGCGCTGTCTATCCTGATAGAACGGTCGAGTCATATGCACTGCATAGCGAGCACTAGTCGCGTATGTGTTTCGGTTGAGTCGGTCCAGTGTCGTGATAAACAGGCATTTTCGAGTGAAGGTTTAATATGTCACTACGAAACCGAGCCTTGGAAATAAATAAACAGAAAGATTTCTCGTACTTAAGGCTATCGCCGAGTGTGAATCTTCTTATCTTGACTTCCAAGACCAGTACCAAGCAGTCCCTCTTGCCTGGCTACAAATTAGCTAATTAGTACCACCATGCGGTGAGAGGATAGGACAGGGACAGCCTGATGGCATCACTTGGCGAGAACATGGGATAGGATCAAGGGAAGGAGAACTTTCGAGACGAGTCAAGCTTGGCTGGTGGACTTTTTATCGTGACTGATTGTTGGAGAGAGACTTGGCTATCATCTGATGATAGCAAGCTCCTTCAATCTAGATACCCGTCTAGGTAGCAGGTACGGACCTACATACCCACATGATCGACGTTTCGTGCAATGTGCTGAACCATGAGGAATTCCGAAGTTGTTATCAAATGCCACAGTCACGCATATCCCAACTTTCTAGCCAAAGATCTGCAAGCCAATCGTAAGATTCTCTTACCTTAGAGATAATCGAGATTGTTAAGCATCGAAGAAACCATTTTCTTTTTTTGGTCTCTGAGAATCGAGATGCTCCAAATCCAAGTGGTACGCCGAGACATTGGCATGGCTGGGCAGTATCCAGTTCTTGCACAAAACATCAGATGCAATCCTCTTTTGCGTCATGACTTACGTGTGAATGCTACTTTGAACGCTTCTTAATTGGCAGCAGGTACCTGCATGCATCAAATATCACAAAAGATTATTCCGGGATGTGTGGAATATAATAAAAGGGACTGTTAAGTTATCTCCCCGGACTGTCAGCCAGGATGCGCATTAAATACAGAGTATGTACTGGGTAAAATACGATACGGACCGATACGCGAGGGCGGTTGCCGCGGAAGATGCCAAGCATCGGCGATGATGGCGGATCGTCGAATTACAGCCAATCAGACGGGAACATGGCGGGAATAAATTACCGCTACGAAACGGTTGGCGCCAAGAACCAGGCTGGCGGGTAATACGATACACGATCTAGCGATATGTCTATCGCAACTTAAAGGCGCTTTTTTTATCTATGTCTATATGCCGAATAAACTGGCTGTACATACTCATCTAACTTGGCTATTGATTGATACCACATGTTGCTGCGTATAAGCACTCCTCACAAGGGTCAACTGCCAAGGTGTAAGCCAAGACCAGGCGGCCATGCCAAGAAGCTCGGCATCTTCCTAGCCTTCTCTCCCAAGTCGCTTGGCTGCTTGGCGCTTCCCTCGTTCTTCTCCAGGCTCTTCACCAGTCGACGCCTGTCCAGCAAGCCCATCATGACTTTGTCCTCGTCTCTCTCGTCCTCGCGAGACTGCCGAGAAATCGAGATGTCAAACTCCGCCGCCCATGCTCTCTTGGCGACAAGACTTTGTGTTGATTAACATTTCCGCTCTTTTTTCTTTTCTTGTCTCACTGACTGACCGACTGACTTCCGCCTACTTCTTCTCTGTCCCTGCGGAAGTTGGAAACGTTGTTATGTCTGTGCTGTGCCACTGCCCTTCCAAGGTTCGACGAGTATAACTAGGAGGCTGTCTGCCTGTGTTGTTTGCTCCTTTGTTTCCCTCTCTCGCTGATCCTGGTGTCTCTGTCCTACATTGTATGTAGCACCTACACCTACTTACATCCGCGGAGAGACACACACAACCCTACATTCCACACGCTGGTCGACAATGTACTGAGACCGCCTTACAAACAACATTGATTGATTGGTCTATTGATTGCGCAGTGGAAAGATGCGCCCATCTCCTTCTATGTCTACGTCCGTGTCTATGTCACAAGAACATGACGCTTCTGGCCTAACTCCAACCTCGATCACTATCGCGGACGACGCTACAACCACTACCACTCCAGACGACTATTACAATTACGCCCACGTCGCAAAACAGCCGCATTACTTCCCGCATTACTCCACTGATCCAGGCAACACATTGAACACAAACTACTACTATCCCTCCTCGCCGGAGACACGTATATCCATGTCCGGCTCATCAACAGGCTCATACTCCTACTCCATACCAGTACAATCGCCGCAGCGCACCGGCAATTGGGATTCGGCCGTCGCAATGTCGTCATCTCCATTATCCCCGCCGGCAGCAGCTGTTTTAGATACACATGCGGAAGCGTCTCGCGCAGAGGCGGGATTTATTACTGATAATTACAAGACTGGAATCAATCATTGGTCTGCGGAGGGCTCACTGTCTGATGGTGGACATGGACATGGGCGAAACTCGTCGCGCAGCGTTGGTGGTGGTGTTCATGATGTACCCAATACAGTGACAGTTTATACAACAGCAGACGATAAAGAGGGCGAACGGGATCGGGAACCCAATGCCGTTTTAGTTTTGGTCAGTCTCTCCCTTCTATGTTTATATTAATGCACGCATTCTGACTGTCAGATAGCTCCTCCTCTCCGCGCCAATCCCACTATTCTCAATCTGCACCTCCATCTACACCTTTCTCGCCGTCCTACTCGTCATATTTACAACTCCTCTCCGCCTCTGTCCACCAACAGCCTTCTTCCGCTCAACCACTTTCTCAAAACAGCTATGCACTCTCCTCGCCCCAGCACTGCGCAGACACGACCGACTCGCTCAATCCAGTACCAGCCACTACAACCACCATCACCTACCCTCAACATCAAACCCGACAGACGCCTTCTCAGCACCGGGACTAATTCTCGTGCTAACTCTAGCTCCATTCCTGTGCTTTGGCTTGTTACTGGCAGTCTGGATCGCAGCATTTTTCTGGATATTCGCTATGATCCTCGGAAATCCAGACGGCACGGAGCGCAAAGACGATGGCCGCGCAGCTGTTTTGGGCGTTAATCGTTGGTGGCAGACCTGGTTAAGGAAGGGGAGGAAAACCTCATAACCCTCTTTCCCACAACCTCTTTATCATCGTTTTTCATGAAGTCATTTTATACCGGTAGCATTTCCAGGCGTTTTTCTTTTTCTCCTGTGGCTGTTTTGTTGCATTGGCAGGCATATCATTTTATTATACCTCGTCTACGGATGGGGATGGGGATGGGGAATGCACATACATACACTACTTACTATACGGGGAGGCAATCATGAATTTATCTGATGCTGCAGCACACAGATGGACATGTACATTTAGGAAATTGAATTCGAGATACCAATCAAGTCATTATATTATATACTCGATCTATGTCCTATTCAGAAAGAAAACAAGTATATATGAAAATACTACAGAGATAAGATAACTATGTAACTTAACTAATAGGTAGATAGATTTGTCATCACTAAAATAGGGTATTAACACCAAACCAAACGCAACCAAATCAACACAATACAATCTTTTCCTCTCCACATGCCCTCGCGCTTACTCACCTTTTTGTGTTCATCTCATCGTATCAATTTTATCTATTCCCTTTTTCGTTCTGGCCATACTATATACGTTGCTTGTCCATGAGGAGGAGGAAGATGATCATCGCCGTCCCCCGCGCCCCCTAGACCTAGCTACAAACCCTCCTCTCCCACTACCCCGACCAGCTCCACTACCACTCATCCGCCTCTTCTCGATCCTGCCTTTGGTCTTGTTTGCGGCTGTTGATGCGCCGTGGGATTTGGGCATGCCTAGGCCTCTTCGTCCGGCCGCAATACCACCACCACCTGCTTTTGTCTTGGTGTTGTTGCTGTCATTGTTGTCGTCATCGTCGTCGTCAATGTCCATGCCATCGTTATTATCCTTCTTTCCAAACTTGAGACGACCCTTTTGTCCCCGACGGACTGCGCTGGGGCCGCTGACTGCGTCGAGATAAGCATTAATACCGCTTGAGCCGGTATCTTCTACTCCTCCGGTCATCTCATAGTCGTTTTGATCGTTGTCATGGTCGACACCCTCGCGAAGTATAAGTTTACCGTCCACATCGACCTTGGCGCCGTGTCGTTTCCTGTTCTTGCCTACGCCGTTGTCCAGGAAGCGCAGGGATGGTTTCGTGGTTGATATAGACGCCAGAGCGTCAGGGGCAAGTAAATCGAGCGGGTTTGATTCGGGCGAGAGTTCGCGGATGTATTGTTCACCCTTGGATCCGCCTCGCTTGCCGCCTTTCTTCTGTTGGACTTCGACTTCACTGTCCGAGTCTTCGTCTGACGAAACATCGGAGCCGTAGACTGCTCTGTCGAATTCGTTCGAGAATCCACCTGCTTTAGCAGCTCCCTCGTCTTCGTCGTTTTCGGCACCTTCCTTCTTCTTCCTCTTCTTGCGTTCGCGCTCCTTGCGGATATTTACGACTAGTTTGCGATCTGCTTCGCCTACCAGGCCCTCAATAAGAGGCGCGCCGAATCTGCGGACAAGTCGGTCGAGGATACCTTTAACCTTTGTGCGAAGACGGCCCTTGTGCTCTTTACTCCAGACCATGAGATTCGGAACAAGAGAGTTAAGGCGTGGTCGGAGCATATCTTCCGGTAAACAGACGACTGCGACTTTGGCAAATCCAAGAACTGAGCGGACGATTTCGCGGTTGTTGCTTGTCAGAAACAATTCAACGGTTTCGACGAGGTTGGAGAGTGTTTCGGAGGTTAGTTCGGTACGGTATTCGAAAAACAGACGAGATAGGGCGGTGACTGAGGCGGCGACCATATGTGGTGATGTACCTGCCAGACCGGCAGAGACCATGGTGAAGAATTCTTCGAGATTGGCCGCTGCGTCCGGTGTGTCGTTGGGCATGTGCGGAACGAGAGAGTTGCGGATTACTGTGCCTGCGGGATTGCGTTCGGTATCCGTGATGCGTTTTGCGAGGTGGATCAAGAGATCAAAGGCTGCTGTGCGGGCTTTGTCGTTTGATTCTTTGCACCCGAGGATGACTTCGGGTAATATCGATGGGATAAAGTGCAGGTCTGAGGTGGGGAGATATGTGACGAGTTCGTGGATTGCGAGCAGTCTGTCGCGACGAGCGGGAGACGGGGTTTTGTCGGCTGTCGACAACAGTAAAGCTTGTAACTCCTCGCTGCGCTCGATCAATGCGCTCTGTCCGGTTTCTGTGCTTGCCAGACGAGGAATGAGCTTGTATGCCTTTTTGATGAGTTGGGGGTCGGATGCATCGCGGTTCAGCACTACAGCAGCAATACGGAAGAGGTTTGCGAAACTCGTTCGGGGGAGGTAGATAGACATGGCGATGAGCAAGTCAATGAGTGTGTGTGATGTCGGCGGCATCTTGTTATCTGTGCCTTTTTGGAGATTGCCCTGTTTGGCAGCTTGTTCTTCCGACGGAAGTTCAGATTCGAGCAGGCCCGTCACTCGAATAAATGTTTCCTCGAGTTCCTGTATCAATTAGCATGGTATCTTAAAATTGAGATGTTAGAAGTACCTTCTCAGGAGTAATGCTCAAATACGCATTAACACACTGTAAAATAAATCCCCTATAATGAGGCAACGTCTGGCTGTACACATTAAACAGCACAGCCAACAAATTGCTCGCAAAACCAGACAAATGAGCCAGGTTCTTCTTCGCAGCTGCCTTTGAAATTCGTCGTTGAAGAACGAGGTTCTCGCCCTCGGCACCCGTGTCCACTTCGATGATAGCTTGGTTGGATTCAACAAGATTCTGCAGCGCGCGACAGATATCGACTCGTAACTCGGTCTGTTTGTAAAGCACATTTGACAACAATTCCGCGAATCCTTGATCAAATGCCGTTTCCAGATCGAGCGGCAACTCGCAGTATCCGGGTAAGATGGACCAAATTTGTTGAATGATCGTTTCGAAAATCTTGACTTCAACAGTCTTTTCTGCCTGTCCAAACTCCAGAACTCGCTGATACAAAGCCTCACTCAAAGGAACCATCTCCGAACGGAAATGTGCTAGCTCCGTATTGGAAGCATTGTCGCGAAGAATAGGCAAAAGCCAAACACGACCGGGCTGACCGGCTTTCTGCTCGATGATGTTCAGAGGCAAAATGCGCAGGATTTCAGCTGGGCCCATTGCATAAACCGCTCGACCGAGAACTTCATCGGCCTCTTTCTTGCCTTGGAAAGAATCGTTGCTACGCAATTCGCCAATTGTGCGGACAATATTGACAAGATACGGAGATGATCGCCATTTGAATGCTTCGAACATAGCTGCGCACACGTTGAATACTTCAACCCAAGCGGCCTGGTACTTGACCGACAAAAGATCCGACGCGAATTTCGCCAACTTTTCCAAAGTCTTCTCATCATAAATAGACGGCTCGAGAATAACATTATCCGGCACGCAATTAGCGAGGAAAGAAATGAGACATTCCGACGCAGAAATGCGGATATTCTTCGAAGGCGACGACAAGAACGAAGCGATCAATTCAAACAGACCGGGCAACTTCTCAAATGTGTCTTCTGGGTTGATTTGAGCAGACACGTCGTATCCACGCGACAACACGGCAATCCAGGGTGGAAGAAGTTGAGAGTCGTTTTGTGCTGGTCTCAATTCTTGAATAGCCTCCAATAAGCGGGGCAGCTTTGAGGATGAAAATTCATCGGCCATGCCTTCGAAAATCACTTCAAAAACTTCAAATGCGCCCATTGTGATGTATTCGTTGCTCGATCTGGACACATTCATGAGTAATTCGCACAGCGGCTCAATCTTCTTGCTCGGCCATCCTCCAGACGCAGCCGCAACGGTCTTGACAAGATGCAAAGCATGAATGATAGCCGGCTCATGATGACTACTGTCCTTATCCTGCTTGCTATGTTTATTCTTTTTTATCTTCCCCGCCGCAGCCACACTCTCAGTCAACGTCTGCAACGCCGTTTCAGCGCACATATCTGCCGCCGGATGGTCGAGCGACGGACTCGGAGGCGGGGTTTTGAGCACTTTGACCAAAGCATCTTGAGCTCGCTTGCGGACTTTGGGACGATGATCAACGGCCAAATTCAACAGACCAGCTGTCGCGCGGCGCGGACCGATTTGTGTGTGCGGTAGAGCCCAGGAATTGGCATCTTGCGCGACGAGGAGGGTCTCGAGGATACCGATTGAGGGGCGGAGGAGAGGAGCTTCGACGTCGGCAAGTGTCAATGCGGGCACAAGACTGGATAGGATCTGAGCGAATTTTGAGCGTAGTAAAGGGGCGGGGACTTCTTCGGCGGTGATGTCAAGCAAATAAACCACGGAGGTGGCTAGATCTTTGTTGACGATGCCATGGGTGGTGTTGAGGGCCTGGCTGAGGAGAGCGAGGAGAGCTGCAAAATACGCTGTTGCGGAGAAATCGGCTTTTTGGTCGCGGAGTGTATCTTCGACGGCGTTCAGAACGACTGCTGTCTTTATTCCAAATTTCCATTAGTTTCTTTGCAATAAAGTAGCTGTCGACAGAGGGTCTCACATGGTGCTGGTTCTGAAGCTTGGGCGACTTGATTTTCTCGAATTTCTCAGCGAGCGTCGCCATGATTGCGAATATTCAAAAGCCCGACAAAGAAAATGCCACAGAGGGCAGACAGAGCAGTAAAAAACTCCTTGTCAGTACTTGTCTACTGCACAAGGATTACTGAGTACGTATTGGAGGGGAGATCAAATGGCGGAGTTCTCTCAGTAATTTTTATTTTTTTTAATGCGGAGCCGATAATAATTTTCACCGCTATCGATACACAAGTCTTGGCACCGACACCACCAGCACCACGACTATGTTTCTAAAAGTAATAAACTGAGTGATAATGTCTTTGCTGAATATTTCATTGTAATCGTATGTGTACATTGTACACACAGCATAGGCCACTCGTCAGTGGGCCAGTAGAACCTCAAACGTCTCATCAGCAGTGAATGCTGTCCAAGCTACTTGACAGCACAGCATAGCAATGTGACAATGCATCCAGCGAACCCATCGTGCGGCCTCTCTTCGGAGGTCGCAACGTCTCCGGATCCTCTGTAGTATATCTCGAGCATCTTATCATTATTCACGACCTCAGAAAAGCCCTCAGAAAAGCACCTCTCCACTATGCTCTGGCTCAAAGCCATGCGTTTGCAATTTTCCGACGCTCTTTTTATCTTTCCGTTTGCGCTCTTCTTCTTCTTTGGCTTTGAGTTCGCGGACTTCTTTCATGGAGGCTTGTGTTAGGGTTTCGGGGAGGTCATCTTCTTTGTCGAGGTCCTATCACCCTGTTAACAATACATGAATGTATGGCTGAAAGCGAGCGAGGGGGACTTACAATCTCGCCCAGAAGCAGCACATTCTCGCCCCGGACTAGGTACAGACCAACATGTTCTTCGGCGTATAGGTTTCCGGAATATATCCTCTCAACGGTATCCTGAAGAACCAGATTTGCTGACCAAAGGTTGTCAGAGACTGAAGAATGTCGTCGGACGGTTAGAGCATACCGAATTGATCCCAACTTCGTAAAACACCGATCAATTTCCGACCGTCACGGAGGACGAGGACGAGTTTTTCTAACCACACACACACTAATCAGCGCGTTATACATATCAGTATGAACCGATGAATCGTACTATCAGTTAAATCAAGTAATTGTGCGGCCGTCGTGAACATCTGGGGCGGTAGTTGCGGAGGTCCTTGGGGCACTGGCGGAGGACCAGACGGTTGGTTTTGACCCTGCTGTCGCGGGCTACCGGCGCTTTCGCGTATGGGTAATCTTTCCATTTTGTGTGTGAGCTTTTGCTCTGAGTGTAGTTTGTAGGGTGGTGTAGGTTCGATCGTATGCGAGGAGAGGGGAGCGGCGGCGGGCGGTAATCGAAGGGAGAGAAAATGTCACGTCACGACTTGAGAGATCGGTCTGGCCTTTCGCATGCTGGAAGAAAGAACGTAATTAAGGAAAAGAGTGAATTGACTATATGCGCAATTCAAAAGATGGTAAGTGAGGTGTCTGATCTGATATTCATCTTGAAGCTCTGACCGGGTTAGTCCCGCAAATGGAAAAGCGGCTGTGTTTGTCTTGTTTGTCTCTGTCGACTCCATCTGCCTGATATCGATTAAAAACTACATAATACTGTCATTCTGTTCATACAATTTCTATCACTAACAAATAAAGTTCCCAGGGTATCACAGGTATGCAAAGTCAACAAAAAAACAAAATTGAGAAAGTCCCTCTCATGACGAAGGTAAATGATGACAAGAGACGACAACAGAACTTTTGTTGACTTTTGCTCCATTATATGGGAACATTAGATCCACGGTCAATTCAGCCATTTGAAATCATGCTGAAGCGATGAGATTAAGAGGAACATGTATACATCACACAACACTAATCCCCCGCCTCTGCTCTCTCAACCTCTTCTCCCTCCTCGGACTATACGTCGAGCAATACGGCTCATCCGAGGAACCAATACTCGCCCTAACCGGATCCTGCGATGGATGATACGCAGGACTATCCGGCGAAGGACACAGTTGAATCGCCTTTAGCTGGTCCTCGGTTATGATTTTGGAGTTGTACATGTATTTCATTAACTCGAAATTGGGGCGAGCGGATGCGAGGGTGTGGCCTTTTTCGAAGTGGTCGTGGGCGACGTGGGTGAGCATTGCGTTCCAGGTTTGGTGGGTGTTGGTGTGGATGCTGGTGTTGGTGTTGGGATGTTTGAATTCGAGAGGGCACCATTGGCAGATTGCTGTGGGTGGGAGTCGGGTTCCCCGGAAATGGCTGAGGACGTGAGTTTTCCAGGTGTCGATGTTGTCTGATTGGTGGTCACAGGGAAGGATGTAGAATAGACAACGATATACGACCTGATCCTCTGATAGTGCTGATGGCGCAGGTGGTGAAGCGACGAGGTTACCCGTACTATCCGTCTCGAGGATATTGATGACATTGACTTTGGGCTTCATCTCCTTCGACAGCGCCTGTGAGGCTGTGGATGAGTTGTCCGATAAGGAGGATTGAGATCCTCCGGACAGGCTCGGGACTGGTATGGCTGATGTCATGCTTTCCGATGATGAGGCTGTTGTGCTGGAGATGCTGTCGTGTACAATCACTGGGATGAAAGTACGTTTCTGGGTGCGGCGACTCATTCGTGATTGTGCCGAAGATGTTTAATGTTGATCGTGCGTTTGATGCTGAAGCGTTTGCGCAGCCTGGAGCATCATCAGTCATGAATACCATCGTAAATGGGCATGGATAGAAAACAACATACAAGCCTGCCATCCATCAAATGGCACCACAAGGCATGTTCGCAGAAACAAGTATAGGACGTATATTCAGATAGTAACTCTCCGAAAAGAGGAATTTTCGAATTCCGAGTATCATTCAATGTTCACCGAGGGTGTGTATGTAGTATCGTATCCACCGTGAAACAAACAACTGTACTGAATGCACTGCACCCTTTCAGGCCAGTGACCGGACGTTACTCATGACCGCTGGCAACGTAACGACAATCGTGGAAGACGCCTGAATGAGAAAGATTTTCTATTCGGGGTGCGTAAAACTGACTCGAAATTTTCGGATGGAGGGGTGATGTGATAGTACAAAGACCGAGGAGTGGAGAAACAAAACAGACCCGGATTATTGCCAACTGCTAGAGAGTAGCAACCCGACAGGGGGACTGCGAGATTATGGAGGGTATGGTTAAGAAATCTCACACCGGAAGCAGTGGCATGTTCTAGAAAGAGTTTGAAAGAAGAGAAGAAAGGATTTGCGATGTTGTTGTCGACTAGTCAACTAAACTACTGAGTACTACCGTATCCCCGGCTCGGGCAGCCATGGATATTTTCATTAAACACCCTAAATAATGCTGTCGGAGTAGCAACCTGTGCAAGAGATTGCCTTCTACGTGGGCCACGTTGATCATGACTGCAGACCACCTACACCTACCTACGTATATGTAAGTTGCATGTATGTATGTCTTCGATTGCATGACAACTCCGAACAATCCGTGCAGGATTTTCTGTCCCTCTGCCAGTGCCAACCAGACACAGATCCAATAGCGGGGTTATTGCAGCCCAGAATGGAGTGCGAGCAAAATAAAAACGCCAATCGAAGTCGAGGTTATGCACGCTTGATACTCGTTCTGGATTAAGTGGCTGTAAAGAAGTGGGCTAACAAGATGGGTTTCGATGGATGGGAATCAAACGGCTTGTCCCGCCGCATGCTGCATGAAATCATGTCAGTTTTGCTGTAGTTGATACGTGGGTGTGTGTTGGTTGGATGGAGGTGGGTTTATGTCTGATGAGTTGGTTTGTTGTTTGAGACTGAAACAGTCCATACTCCATAGTAGTATGACAACGAGAATGCACTAACGTAACCCTAAGCCCTAGCTCGGATAATAATGTGGTAGCTTTTAGGATTCGACGTTCGACAAATTGTATTTACTGTTCAATGGGAAAAAAAAAAAGTTCTGTTTCCTATTGGAGCTTTAGAAATTCTAGTACAGAAGCAAGCATTGCACGCTGTTTGTAGCCATCTACGAATCCTGGATATAGATGTTCGAAGGAAATGGTAACGTTAAGTACGTCAGCTACGTAAGTGTCCAAGTTTTCAACTATCATTGAACACTTCCAAGGTTAGCTTGTCGTATCTCAAAGTTATTTTCATTGTTAAATATCATTGTATACAAATAGCGGAGATAACTCAACGAGCGACATGATGGGTTCAAGCAGCAGACGCAAACAAATCATTCCAATTCATCCGAATTATCTCTCTTATGATCAATCCTCTGCACAAACTCCGTCTTCGTCAGGATAATCCCCGACGGCAAATTCAGTCTCTCCTCACTAGAATTCGTAGGCTCATTCGGATGAATCCTTGTCGTCGTCTTGCCATAGAAATGCGGATCATCAGCCCGCGTAGAGGGCAGACCAGCGTCTTGTCCGGCATATCTCCTTTGTTTGGCGCTGGATAACATATTCGGATCGCCCATGTCGATACCCGTGCCATTCGTGGGCTCGTCGTCGTGATGGCGATAGTTGCCGTTTTTATTGCGGATGAAATCGACCAACTGGCCCAACACTGCGAACTCGAGTTTGAGTTTTATACTGTATACAGCGCCCTTGAGACAGATTTGAATTGCGTATTGGCTGGCATATTCGAGAATGAGTAGAGTCAAATCCATCAAGATGATAAGCACATTGACAGTGATGAGTTGGTACTGAATCCATCGTTGTGCTTTGTTTCGGTGTGTTGACTGCAGTAATTTGTAGGTTTCGTAAAGATATAGACCGGAGATGATGGCTTCTTGGACACTGAAAGCAGTTATTTGGAGCTTTTCCATGATGTTGTATGCTGTAATGAACTTTGGAGAGGCGTCCGGATCGTTGGAACCATAGGTCAGGACGGTGGTCGGGATGTGGAAAACGAGCGCATTGATGCAAATCATATACAACACTTGTTTGAGTCGCTTCGGGTCGCGGAGGACCAGATGCAGTCGAGAGTAGAGCACCATCGCCTGGCCCGTAACCATCGTCCACCATCCAACTGTCAAAACCGTAACGGTAACCCATGGACTAACATGCGTAAAGAATTTGAGAAAGAAGCCCACTGAATACGGAATTAAACCGAGTACTGTTGATAATAGTAACGACCAGAAATATAACCCTCGAAATCGTCGGAAGGAGACCAGTATCATAATCACCAGTTCGAGGGCATTGTATATGGAGATGAGGAGGAAGAAGATGAGGAATATGGCGAGCCAGGTGTTGTTGGTGTTGAAGAAACCGGAGATGCCGTCGAGGCTTCCGGTGTCGTCGGCATCGCCATCGCCTGCCATGTTGGCTGTGTCCGATGAATTATTCAAATGTTGATATCAGCGCACTTGATTGTACTAGTACATATGTCGAGTCATAGCGGATGTGCTGGAGCCCTGCCACTCAAGACGTATGAAAATGTCTGCAACTATTTGATACACTGGCCTTGATGTCCAACGACGGACATACAAATCAGACCATGTGCATCAAATTATCCAAACGAAGGTGAAGATAAGAAGCGAAGTTTAAAACCCAAGTAAAAAGAAAAGACAAGAAAAAGGCGTGGCGAGGGCCCAGGCGCATTTTATCAGCAACTTGAACTGCACTGGCAGTGTGGCACAAGACCAACAAGTGGAACACATGGGGAAACCTAAAAGGATCTGAGCTTAGCTGCTTAACCTTTTTGAGGTATTGTTTAAATTTGTTTTGAAGCCCCAATGGGTCCCAATCTGGTTTTTGCTGTACGCCATAACATCGAGCGAAATCTTAACAAGCCAAGTCAAACTGTAAAGTTGATTAAGTCGCCTCTCAGGCGGCGAGTTTAATGTTGGGGTTACAGTTCCTGAGTTCCGACTAGGATAGTGCAACAGCGGACGGAGAAGGAAGGTTTTTTTTCATGTTGGTTGGCTGGTTCAGGCTGGTCGAGGCGATAGTGCCAGACAGGACGATCTTGATTGTCGAGTCAGGGGAAATCCATTTCCGTAATTCTGCGGTATGCAGGTACGCTCCGATACCAATCATACGAGTTCTCCATGTTTACTTATGGTTGCTTTTTTATACGGGCCTGTAAGTATGTAAGATATTCTTTGATTCTGTATACCATTGCTTCGTACTACATTATTCGCTGCCAGAATAAAATGCAAGAAAAAAGCGTTGTGAGTCCATGACACTTACGCAAGTAAAACTGAAGCCATGACCGAGCATCAGCCAAGTATTCTAGATTGCTGATTCTTACTGTAATTTATTAGAGTTATTCCAGACTCCATCCGGAGTAATCCTTTAGTTGCTCCTCGCATAGGTCGCTGACCGTGTTATGCACAGCATGACTGCATAACTGTCATCATCTCCAACCGACGAAGAATTACTTTATTAGTAGTCGGGTTGTACAAACTCTGGAGTATACGGATTATACGATATTCTCAAACACCTCGAGAACACGCGGAGGAAAAGAAAACTTTTGAAGAACGCAAGACACACAGGAACAATGTTACAATGCCATTGTTTTGGTGGCGCTTTGACAATCCTCTAACCCTAACTTGGCCGCCAATAGCCCCTAAACAAGGCTCTAGGCCTGAACAAGCCCTAATCCCCATGCCAAAGTTGGTAACCAACAACTCTGATCCCCACAACCACGAGTCAAGCCATCGCCGTTCCCCATCTTTTAGATTCACGTTACGTTTGAGGAAGAAAAGATCAGTGATCAGACTCATCAGAAAGGTGAAGGTTGGGAGTTTTATCCGAGTGAAGTCTACTCTGGTCTTTTGACTTTGCTTCTTTTCTATGGACTTCGGAGTGAAATGACCGCCTTCCTAGACTGACTTCTTTTCTGGCGTCACTATTGGACGACTTACTCTTACATAGTACATTGGATTTCAAGTCTTCGAAGGATTTCACAATACGGACTAACTCGTGTTAGCTTCATTCTGGCCCCATCAGAAGGATGAGAGGCTCTTTCTGTCTCATTTCTTATCCGTCCAAATTAATAGACAAGATGGAGCGATAGGTCTGATCTAGGCTTCGCGTTATCTACCAAAGCCCTAGCCCTAGCCCTAGCCCTAACATTTCATGTTGGAGATATGTTAGAGATTACATTTCTCTTGTCTATATCCTTGAGCTGTATACATTTCTAATCTCCATGGTTTTGAAATCTATTTACCAAGGCCCGTGCTCAGGGTAGCAGCGCGAGGTGATAGGACGGTAGAAACTACCGTGTCAAAGCATCCTTTCAATCTTTCAATTGAAACCAATACATATGTAATGCACTGTCAGCACGAGAAGAGTATATACCTAGGGATCTCAAGTGACATGGAAGTTTCGTACTTGAACCATTGGAAATGACTACATATGTAGCTTCGGTTTACTACTATTATATCATTACCTATTGATCAACCATTCAAATCATATTTATTTTTCATTCGGTGATATCAATTGATATGTACATGTTTTCAAGTGGTGCTGGCTGCAGCAACGACAAACGAACCATTTGAATCTACACCCTTGCAACACCAATCTGTGCCTATTTATGGGAAGGGTTGAGAGATGCCTCACTTCCATGTTGACTGGACGTTTCCGCATTGCCTAGTTTACAGGATCATGATCGTGATCGTCCGCAGCATCAATAGAATTCAGGATAATCGTGTCCGATCCAGGCTTCTTCTACGTCCTCGAGAACTTGGATGCTGATCCTTTCGAAGCTGCGTTGGGTGGATACTGATTTTGCCAGCTGCTTGAGCCATACCCGCTGGATTGACTCTTGCGGACTCTTCCTAATATGGGACCGAGCAAGGGCAGGGACACGCATAGAATACCGAGACTGATTCCGGTGGTTGATAGGAAGCCTACCAGAATATTTCAGTCAAAGAGTAATGCGCTGAGGACATCAAGCTGTTGCGCAAATATATCATCTGCGATCGCGAACTCGCTACTGAATATACATATGTAGCTCTCATATCAACAATCTCCCATATTGCAAATAATATACTCCGTAGTCATGGAAAGCCTTTCTTGAATAGTATAGTACTGGTCCTTTTTCCGCTTAGTCCATGGCTCCATGCAAGTTGGTTTCATATTTCTAGATACTATCGTACGCGATGTCCGCATCGGTCCAATTTGCTACCGTCTAACTGGCCTGTTCGTTTAAATCGCTCTTAGTGGAATAGTGCTTATTGACTCGCCAGAGTCACCACTGGATTGGAAAGTAAGCGCGTTTGTGCAGTCACTTAGGGTTCGTCTGCACTCCTGACCAGAAATTTCCGGTTTGGCATAGGCTTGGGCTTGCAAGTTTGGTAGGTAGCTTCATCATGACGGCTTGAGGAAGCCCTAACTACGTAACCTGAAAAGAATCTCATGATGCTACCCTGTTTTTATTTGATCCGAACCATTTCGTAGCTTGCTGAGAGTGCCATGGATCTTTTATTTCATCCAGCCGCAAGATAATCATACGAGATATAGCTATCTACTCGAGCATACCTAGTGTACTAATGCATCTGCACACTACATGCGAGACTAGACAGAGAGCCTCGGAACAACGGCAATTTCTACTACAGATGATCATGATACTGATCTGAGTCGTTAGACACGTTACATCCTGGAGCTCTAGCCAGGGTCTCCCCCGCCACCGAGTCACCGACAAGACGCCAGAGGCCGACTACCCCTCTGTTTCCCCATGTCACAGAACATCGTTCAAAGGACGGTGGAAATTTTCCAATGAAGTAGCCAGTTTTTACGACGTCAGGAATGATCCGGCAATGCCAGACATGGGATAGAGATTATAAGCGAGACTGCTCTGACTTTATTCAATCAGGGACTTTCTTTGCCATGGCTTGACAGGTTGACCACAGCTGCAAGCAATGCAAGGGACGCCTAACTGTCATAGCTTAAGGTATGGTTAATTAGACCTAAAGATTTAGTGGGTTATATGTTATAGTCACTATAGTCTATCGACCCCGCTATGTCTAGCATCTACTGTTGCTCCTCGAGCATCTATCCTCGGCAACAAAGTTCCCAGAAGTGGAATCTAAACTGTAAGAGTATTTTGTTGCAAGTCTGAAAACGGGGCTGCAAGAGTGTATAAAGACTTGAAAGATTCTTCGAAAGACCGCGTCTACGTTGCCGTTCATAGCAAGTATACTCACGGTATAGTTATCTTTTAGAAATAGCATACAATATGGGTTCCGTTGATGAGTTTGACTACATTATCGTCGGCGGAGGCACTGCTGGCTTGACCGTGGCAGATCGCTTGACTGAGGATGAGAGTGTGAAGGTGCTCGTCGTTGAGGCTGGAGAAGATCGCAGCAAGGATCCTCTTGTCCTCACGCCGGGTTTAGTTGCGGGCATGTACGGCAACCCCGACTACGACTGGAATTTTAATTCAGTTCCACAGGTCAGTTCTTGTCTGATTGAGACAAATTGAGTTGATTAACTTGGGTTTGCTTATCGGCATTTCAGCCCGGACTCAATAACCGCAAGATCAACCAGCCCCGTGGAAAGCAGCTAGGCGGGTCATCTGCGTTGAATTTCTTGATGCTCGTGTACCCCGATCGTGGTAGTATTGACTCTTGGGAGGCATTGGGTAACGAGGGCTGGGGTTACGATTCTCTTGCGCCATACTTTCGCAAGTTCGCAACTGTCCACGCTCCCCCTCAGGCTGCAAAGGATGTCGTCGGCCTCACTTATCACAATGAATCGCTGGTAGGCGATGGACCTGTCCAAGTATCATTTAGTGAAGGATATGGTCCGACCAACTCAGCGTGGATGGAGACATTTGCCAAATTTGGGCTTGAAATGACGACCGATATGAGAAGTGAAAATGCTTTGGGAGCTTTCCAACAGCCTGGAAGCATTGACCCTGCCACTAAAACACGCAGCTATGCTGCAACAGCACATCTCACGCCTGCGATTGCAAGCCGTCCAAATCTAACTATCTTGACTGGGACAGTTGTCAAAAAGATTATATTCAACTCCACTGGTCCGGAGCCTGTAGCCACTGGTATCTTGGCCCATTCCAAAGACGGCTCAGAGAAGACTTTGAACGCCCGAGAAGTTATTCTCTCTGCAGGCGCTCTTATGTCTCCTCAAATTCTAGAGTTGTCCGGTGTCGGCTCAAAATCTCTGTTGGAGAAACACGGCATACCCTTGGTGATCGAAAACCCAAACGTGGGTGAACACCTCCAAGACCATGCTATCACCTGCCAGTCGTTTGAAGTTAACGCCGATATTGCCTCGAGTGATATGCTTCGGGACCCGACTGTGCTGACTACGCTCCTTGGGATGTATCAAGTAAGTCGAGATGGTCCTATGGGTCAATCAAATATCAGTGTGGCCTACGCGCCTCTCACAGATGCTTCGGGAATATCGTCGGCTGAAACGAAGAAGGCCCTCTTTGAAGCACACAATCAGCATACGCAGACTCTTGACGGCCAGATAATACGCTCTCTTTTGGAGAGGGCAGGCGGGCTCACCGCACAGTATCTCCTCTTCCCAGGTCAGGCCAACACCAACTTGGCCGAACCGTCCAGCATGATGGACTATCTTGCGCCATCTCAGCCGGGCAACTTTATTACCATAATGTCACTTCTGAACCACCCCTTTTCGCGTGGTAGTGTCCACATCAACAGTGCCGACGTCAACCAGCTGCCAACGTGGGATCCCAACTTCAACTCAAATCCACTGGATCTCGAGATCTCGGCGCTTCATGCCATGTTTGTCGAGAAATTCGCAAACACAGCGCCTTTCTCTAACCTACTGAAACCAGACGGCGCACGCATCCCCAAGGGTAAAGCCGATAGTGTCGAGGCCGCAAAGGAGGTTGTCCGTCAAACTCAAGTCAGCGATTTCCACCCTTGTGGTAGCTGCACCATGAGACCCAAGGACAAGGGAGGTGTAGTCGATACTAGATTGAGAGTGCATGGTGCCAAGGGGTTGAGGGTAGTTGATGCCAGTATTTTCCCGTTTGTGCCGCTGGGTAATATTCAGAGTGTCGTGTATGCTGTTGCCGAGAAAGCGGCTGATTTGATCAAAGAAGATCGACTTAGCATAGCATAATCAATTATGAGGTCGAGAGATACACGACGTAGGAACTTACTGCAATTTGTCCCAATTTGTACACATTCTGAGGATACGGATTCTTACAACTATCAAACAATTTGACAATCAGAAGGAACAGCAACATAGCATAGGGACATGGCAATAATACCATTGTTAATATCACATAGCCCTAACAGGGCTATAAAAGTGACACATACGTTAGTCCTCTACTAGCCTAGGCATAACCCTAACTTGTGTCTCATGGGCATGTACTTATTTACTACTAACACAGAAATCTAAACTTCACGAGGTATGCATATGTGTCTTTAGAGCAAGCTTGCCTCCCAGAAAGGCTAGGTGGGATGACTCTAGAATGCATTTGTCTCGATGCACTTCACCAACGTTCTTTCCTCAGTCTCAGGGAGAAGTAAAACAAAGAAAGGAAGGAAGGGGGGAAAAAGTACAAAAGCTACAGTCAGTAACCTTCCTTTTACTCTAAATGGATGCGATTTTCTATTAAAATTGGGATTTCTCCATTCTTCTAGGGGTGGGGTTCCCAAATGTCCAATTCTAAATCCTTTGATAAGAACTCCTACTTCCTTATAAAGATAGAATTATAACAAATATTCCCGAATAGAAAAGATAAAGTCAGGCGTCACGAAACAATTGACGACATAAAAGCCCAATTGAGCTACCAGAAGTATGCATTGGACAAAATCGGTGCTAATATCCATAGCCTGAAGTCCAGGCTTCAAGATCGACCATAGTGGCCTGGAGTCCAAAATGCGAGACCTGAGATCTTAGCCGGCAATGCAACGCCTGACAGATCTGAAGTTCGCGACTCAGAAGCTAGACTGATAACCTGGAGCATCGATTCGACAAGTTCAACAAACGGATACGAAGCATTGGAGCCTGTTATGGTAGAGTTTTGTTCACGCCAATTAGGTTAGCTTCGATTTCACCCCCATTCATCGATTGTATGTCGCTTGGCCGATGGCGTCTAGAATTTTGTCGCCTTTCTTCACTTTGAGCTGTTGGGAATGTTGCTTTTTGAATGAGAGCCTGCGGCACTTGGAGAGGTTAGCGCAGTAGTTGCAGCCTTCGGTCATGTTATGATCTTGGCTTGTCAATCTTCATTTGACTAAGCAGTGAAAGTGGCGTTCTGGAAAGCAGCAGACACAAAAGTCGTTTTGCGCCTGACGCGACTTGGTTCATATTCAGAGAGCAATATCACTTTGTCTCAACCAGGGACGAACTGGAGGTCGTTCTTTCTTGCGTATAGGTCAGTCATCTTGACTAGATAACTGGACCAAAGCCTCAGAAAACAATATGCCTCGAGCTTTGAACTTATTCAGTACGAAAATGCAGAAATCTTGTTTTGACTTCGCAGACGCGGCCGCGGCCGCTGAGTTTGCATAAAAGTCTTTTGCTATTGCCAAAGGATGCAGCAATATGATTGCACCAACTGTGCCCTTGTCTGTAGCGCTACAGTAGTCAACTGAAGAGCATACGGCATCCGCAAACTGCTCAGCGATAGTCTCAGGGTCCATCTTTACACCCAATTGAGAAGATAGCCAGGCTTTCGTCGACCTCGGTGCTTTAGATGAGAAGCTCAACTTCTCATGGCAAATCATGATACAGCGCAGCACAACGATCATCGCTGCCCAATAATGAACCAGAGGCTGCCCGACAATAAGGTTCGGAAATGCCACTGGCGGCGGTAAGATATTTGTGCTATCGCATGGTAACATGACAGTCGACGTGTCAGCTTGATACGCTCGTAAGCAATCGATTGTATCACTGCAAGAAGATAACGATTCCGCAATGGTAACTGCACGCTCAATAAGAGCCTTGGCTCTGCTTTCTTTGTGTAATCGACTCATGGGATGAGCTGAAAGACTCCATACCGCCTGCAGCAGAGACGGAATGGAAGCCACTTTCTCAACCAGCAGGTCATAGTAACTCTGGCTCACAGATTGTGATAGTCGAGACATTTCTGGGTCAGCCAGAGCAAAGGAACACTTCGTCCGAGGTGGATTTGGAGCTACAAGTCTTCGGGTGTCTTGCGGCATCTTACCTCTGCTCTGGAGGGCTGATGGTTCGACGTGAAATTTCCATTTCCGGATTTCGTTCGCCGGTGACGATATCGTCTGAATTGCAGTTGCTCTGTAGTTGTCAAAAATACGTGGCTGTCCATATCCGCGACACTGGTGGCCATTTTTAGAACAGCGGTCGCAAAACGGTCGTTTCGCATCGCACTGTCCAGAGTGGTAGGTATGAGATAGTGCCAGATACTACCATAGTGTCACGTTTCACGTACTTTAACCTTGCGCGCTCGGCAGGTGAGGCATCCGTTCGGCCTTCCTGGTACATTAACCATTGCTGATAATTAGATATTGACGAGTGGAATGTGGCGTGAAAATTTTCAACGTTTATGCTCAACCTTAACAGGTAAGGTCAGCCTTCTAGTGCCTATTGCGGATTTCCCCTTCTCCGAAGTCCTCTACAGGAGGAAGGAGTCTTCATGGAATAGCCGGATCGCCTGGATGTTAGTTGTTTTGCTGTGCAATGTTGGATTTGATGTTTTCAAACGAGGGCGTGTGGCATCCGGATCAACCTCCTCCGTGGCTAATCGAATATTTTGTATCTACAATTATCTATTGAGGACAAACCAGCCAGTAAATATTCCGTAGAGATCCAGCGCAGCTCCTATGGACGGCAAAGGAAGCCTATGATTCGGATCTCCTAGTGTCCTACTTCCAGCATACTATGTGATGATGACTTGAGATTTAGATTTCTTCCTCCTTTAAAAGTACAAACTAGTTTAGATAGCGATGAATAGGACTATCATTTAAGAACTGCGTAGCCTATCTCACATATGGTCCGACTTCACAGAAACCTCCATCCACGAATCCAACAATTCAAGGGTGCTTTCACACTTGTTCCTAATAGCAGTCACGCAGTCGCTTCCAAGGACGACTCGAAGAGGTAGCTCTCTGCCCTCCGCAGTACCCGAGGAGGTAAGAATATCAACACATATTGATGCCCCCTTTTTCACGTCACCCAGTTGCTGTCCATTAAGGGCTTCCAGTCCCTTCCGCACCTTTCCTGAAGGTGTCGAAGGATCCTCGTACGCAGGGATCCTGTCAGCCGCAGAAGCCTTCGCGCCCGGATTGAGAAACCCCGTCCTGAAATATCCTGGCTCAATCACAGTTGCTTGAATATCAAACGGAGCAAGCTCTTCCCTCAGCGACTCGGCAAGCGAAGACATACATGCTTTCGTCATAGCATAGAATGCATAGCTTGCTCCTCCAATCCACGAACCAAGGCTGCCAAAAACTACAATCGTTGCACGATGACCGTCATTTTTTAGCGCTGGCTGCGCACGTAGATAAGGAAGAAAAGCTCGGATTATATTAGTCGTGCCAAATACATTTACAGCAAATTGTCGTTGCACTTCCTCAGGGGAAGCCTCCTCCACTGCTCCTTCGAGAATGTATCCGGCTGCGGTAACTAGGTAGTCGACGCGGTGATACTCCTGAATCGCAGATGCAGCAATCTCAGCGAGTTCGCTAAAGGGTGCTGAAACATCAACAGTCAGCGTGTGGGCTCCTTTCTGCTTGATATCTGAAATTTTCGATACATCGCGAGCGGTGGCGATGACTCGGTGGCCACGCTGGAGAGCGGAAAGTGCAATCTCGCGCCCGAAGCCGGAGCTGGCGCCTGTGATGAACCAGACTGGGGAATCAGACGACATTGTCCTGCAATGCGTGTAGCGAATGTATCTCTGCAATGGGCTAGAATGAGGAAGAAGAATAGGCAGCGTAGCTCAGTGCTGCTCTGCCGGAGGGCTTTTCCTGGAAAGAGGATGCCTATATTTATGCTTTATTTTTATCAGATAAGGCTGCTCTTCTTCATGGAATCAAGTCTTGGCTAGTCCACGGTGAGCTGCTGTCCGATGACACGGTGAGTAAATCTGAGACCAGAGAGGTTACTCCTTCGCGTTAGTTTTGCGAGCCTGTCCAAGACTGAGGCGCAGTTCAATGTTCTTGGCGAGACGAATTCTGTTCTATGTGGTAGAATGTGTCAGCATTATATTACCGGTGCGGCTATCCTGGATGTGGAATAGGAACTTACTAAGTTACATAGTACTACTATGTATATACTTACCTATGGTCGAGCCTCGTGAGTGCCCAGTGCAATTTTGACTTTTCAGTGATGCTCGGGTCATCTGGTACATATACAGTGTTCTGGAAAAGAAGTCCCTCATGTGGTAGGCATTTGTAAGTAAGTATGTGGCTGACAAGGATATAAAATGGAACGTTCCAACCATTCCAAGGTGCCTACAATTGGATTCTTCCTCTACCCTCATCTTGTATCAATCATGCTTTGTTGATCCTACCACCATGCAAGAGACGCAAAACATCGCAGCCTGGCTTCCCTCCGTCGGGGCGAGATTGGAGGTTCGCTCGGCCCCAATGCCGGAACCGGGGCACGAGGAGTTGGCTTATCCAGGTAACCTTGGAACCGATGCGAGATACAGATAAGATTCACTACGAGGCTAAGAAAGGTCGTCTTTGTAGACCGAAGCAGTAGCTGTTCAACCGGCGGAATATAAAATCCAGGATGGTGTTCTACCGTTCCCCTTGACATACCCGACAATCATTGGACTTTCGTGGAGATCTCAGATCCCAATGACGGTACACACAGCGAGTGGCTAACCGTGAAAACAGTGTGCTTTGCGGGAAGAGTTGTCAAGACTGGCTCCGGCGTCACTCGTTTCCAGGTTGGAGATCGAGTCGTTACAAACAGTGCAGGAACGCTGCGGAATGATGCACGCTTCGGAGCCCTGCAACGTTATGCGCTCACTACACAGCAGCTGACTGCAAAAGGTTTTGGCTAGCCCTTTTCTTCCTTAGGTCCATCACTCTTCTAATACAATAGTTCTCTATCAGATAGGTGAAGTGCCTTTTGAGAAAGCCGCCGCTCTCACCTCTAACCTGTATGGTGCAATCAGTGCTCTTCTCCTCCATTTACACTTAGACAAGCCTTCATCCACACCGAATCCGCTCAACAGGTCAAAGAAGATTCTGATCTGGGGTGCCTCCTCTTCATTCGGCGCATCTGCCGTCCAACTAGCGGCAAGCGCAGGGTACTCAGTCGTCGGTGTGGCGTCCGGTGCGAATGCCGCGCTGGTAAAATCTCTAGGGGCATCCGAGTTTGTAAACCGCCACCAGGCTTCTGCTACTGAAACGCTGATCGGATTCGGTCCTTTTTACGCTGTCCTTGCTGCTGCGGACTCAGCGAAAGACCAGGGATACGATCGGCACAGTGCTAGCTGCGCAAGGCGGTCGCACGTTTTTATCTACCATGGGTGTTCGAGCTGGGGTGAGACTGCCGGATGGGGTCACTGGATTCTTTGCTCAATTCTTGGATGATTACTTGGACCCCGCGAATGTGGAATTCACTAGGTGGGGTGTGGTGGGATTACCTGGAACAGGCGCTGGCGAAGGATCAAATGCGCGTACTTCCTACTAGGGTTATAGGAGGCTTGAACCAGGCTCAGGAAGCCTGGGATCTGCTAAGAAACGGGAGCACGAGCGCTGAGAGGTTGATCATCCACCCCAACGCTGACTAGGGTGTGTTTCCATGTGTTTCCTGCATGTGTAGATGATATCTACTTTGATGACAAACTGTGCATCGATAGAAAATCCGTTTATTCTAGTCCATCAAATCCAGCGTACAGGAAGGCTAACATAGTCTAAAACGACAGTAATCCAAATTTTAGTACATAGCCCACCCCCCACTGACCGAAAGCACTTGTCCAGTAACCCATCTACTCTCTTCCTTCGCAAGCCAAACCACGACAGGCGCGACATCATTGACGGTACCGATCCTGTTTTCGATGTGTGTCTGTTTCCTCTGCATCTCAATCGTCTCCTTCGGAATGTTATCCATGAGCTCCGTTTGAACAGGGCCTGGGTTAACACAGTTAACGGCGTGCCCGTCAAGCCCCAGTTCAGCGGCCCAGCACCTTGTCAGACCTTCCAATGCTGATTTGGAAGAACAATAAACGGAAAGCTGCTTGAAACCGTGCCGTCCGCCAACGGAGCCAATGTTAATAATCCGCCCGGGGGCACGCAAATGCGGTAGAACAACCTGCAGCATGAGCGTGGGCGCGCGGACGTTGAGGTCGTAGATGAAACCGAAATCTGCCACGGTGACGTCCTGCAAGGGCTTGACGAGCTCCACGCCGGCGTTGTTGACAAGAATGTCAACGTGGCCGCCAAAGTGCTGGACTGTTTCTGCGACGATTTTAGATGGCGAAAGCGGGTCGCGGAGATCGGCCTTGATTGCAATAGCAGAGACGCCGTTGTCGAGTGCATTGATGCTGTTGACCAACGCGTTCACACGCGCCTCACTTCCAGTGGATGTATAAGTAATCGAAACCTTATATCAATATTAGTGACTTGATCATCTTGCAAGGCTGCAAACAACTGCTACCTTTGCTCCATTTTGCGCAAGTTCAAGCGCAACACGCTCGCCGATACCGCGAGAACCCCCGTAACGATGGCTATTTTACCGTCGAGACAGTAACCAGTGTGCGAGTCCATTGTCCAAAGGCTGGCGTGGACTTCCGACAACAGAAGAAGAAGAAGAAGAAGAAGAAGAAGAAGAAGAAGAAGAAGAAGAAGAAGAAGAAGAAGAAGGGGAAAAGAGAAATGTGTATATGTGGTCGTTGGTGACAAGGGACTGAGCTCACATTTCTGGACCCGAAGGCCCTTTATATCCTTGAGAAGCAGCCCTCCATCTGATACCGTCTATGCCGTGTCAGACCCATACCTGTAGTCTGACAGTCAAAGGGAATGATGTACGTACTCCTCCGTAGAGCTATGGATAATGATACTACATATTATGATAGCCCTCGCGCAATCTAACTTGATATAGGTACCATTCCTTTAGTGGTTTTTTATCAAAATTACCGGTAGTTGTCAGCTGCAACGAGCTCCTCACAGAGGCTCACACACTAAGTTGTCATTTCTGATACGGTATAGTTAATCTTGGTGTCTGTGTTCGATTGCCACTGGATGAATTCCAGATCGATGGCCCCAATGGGACACATAAATGTTATACAACGACTCCTGCAAGATGCAATCTTCGAGAAGCATCTTTCAGCCGCCTTTTTCCTCTTAAAGTTGCGCGAGCATTGTCGGGCGGTCTCGCGATGGCTGTTGCATATACGCATTCTCGAGGCTTTGTTCATGGGAATATTCACCTTCGAAACGTGCTGATAAAACTCCCTCCTAGCTTTGATCAATTTTCGGTTCAAGAACTATATGAAGAATACGGTGAGCCCGAGACAGTCGCCATTACCGAGCGCAACAAACAGCCGCCTCCAGCCAACATTTCAACCAAGGCTGTTTTGCCTCTTTATCTTAGCAAAGATGCAGAGGAGTTTTCTTAGTCGGACGCGGAAATCCTTCTCAGTGATTTTGGTGGGGCATTTTCGCCAGGCCACACAGACCGACTGGGACAAGACTGCCATACACCCTTGGCCACGCAACCCCCAGAAGCTAGATTTGCACCACAGTCTCCTCTCTCCTATTCAGCGGACATCTCGAGCCTAGCTTTTGCAATATGGGAGATTATCAGTATGAAAGCTATTTTCAGCAGCGAGTTCGCGACTGCAGATGATATATTTGCGCAACAGATTGATGTCCTCGGCGCCTCTTCTTTACCGTCAGAATGGTGGGAGGCATGGGAACAAAGAAGTCAATTTTTCACCCCGTCCTCGGATCAGATGATTAAAGTTCTAAAGGAGGGTCGGTATGTATGGCTACCTCTCGATGAGGCTTTTGAGGAAGGGGTGCAAAACTATCGACGACGGAGTCAAAAGGTGGAAGAGTTTGATGAAGAGGAAATGGCTGCCATTCTTAAGCTTATGCGTAGAATGTTGGTATTTCGACTGGAAGATAGACTTACTGCAAAAGAAGTCTTGCACTCGGAATGGATGGTTAAGTGGGCGTTGCCTGAGTTCTACCAAACTCTAGAAACGATATAAGGCAAATATACACTGGACGTGTGTACCTTGCGTGATTGTAAGATTATTTCGCCGTGAAATTCGAAGTTGCAAGTAAATGACTATGGGCATAAACGTTTGTCTTAATAGAACATTGATCCCAGCTTTATATACACTGCCATCTCAGCCAAAACCCCTGTGAACCTTGGTCCATATGTCCGCAATATCTTTCTCTCAATCAGGGTGGTAAGCCTTATACACCTGCAACGCCCCTTCTATGCTCTGCACAAGGCCGAAGAAGACAGTCAAAGATATAGCTATCCAAAGTGCGTACCATTGCACCCCATCACGCCTGTCATTCCACCACTGAGAAATTGTCGATGGCCGGGACTCATCGAAAGCTTCTTTCAGGATAACGAGCCGATCGTGCCAGTATATATATCCTTCAATATGCCTATTAGCCGAACCACATTTCAAGACATTGTAATCCAACTCTTCAGGGTTGTCTTGTCTTTTATACCACTTCTCAGTGTCTCGGTCGCCTTGCGGGAAAAGGAGTGCGAGCGTCCGGAGAGTCTCGTCGACTAGACTATCGGGGAACAGGGAGCATCTGGTAGTAAGTACAGTTAGTATAGTTCGAAGCACCTCGAAGACCCAAGCAATGAACAAATACTACGCACTGCCGCTGGCCCATCAAGAAAGAGGCATGGTGGAAAATTGTAAGCGTTTTGTCCGCATCTCTTAGGAGAAGATGATCGGCCAAATTGGTTGTCAATTCGACTTTGAATCCCCCAATCCGAACAATATTGCACACATTGAAAACAGGTCCTAGCTTTATTCTGTCGTGCTCTAGATGAATCTCTTTGGAAAATATCTCTTGAATGAACGTCCTCAGAGGTCCGTTTCTCCAAACTAGTTTCCTACGGCCGGAAAATGCATTTCGGAATTCACCGACATCTAGCATATAGATTAGGCGGACGGCGAGGTGTATGGCGGCATGCAAGTTATCCTCGGAGTAAGCTTCGTTTGACTGAGAGCAGCGTTCGACAAGTTTCGCTTTGACATCTTGGAGAGAAATGTCCTTCAGAATATCTGTTGCGATGTTAATGAGATCTTGATGGGTTTTCACAGGCAAACCGTACGATTGGACGGCGAGTCGGCATTGGTCGGTATAGTACTGAAAGTAAGGCTGTAGCTGAAACTCGGTATCGCCCCAGAAACAATTAGCAATGGCTTCCTGGGTACGTCGAGGAATAGGAAATTCGAGAAAAGATTCTTCGAGGCCTCGAGGCATGATGCACGATGGTGAATTGTAATATCTCTTGCTCAGATTGGGGAAAAATCCTATATGATCGTCAAATACAAAGGAGAAAGTGTTAGGCTTTCCATCTATTGTCATGAGATTATTGGTTGCTAATTCCTATCTGGTCCCTGAGGAACATGATCAAAGCAGGGCAATACGAGCTGTCGACGCCTCGCTATGACCCCCTGGTCTACATTTCAATTCTTATCCTCACTGGCTATCTGAGGAATACAAAGCTACACCTATATGCAGAGTCTGCTACCCAAGTTGCCCAAGGCGTTTTCACTTATCAACGCAAGGCTGCATGCATTTGAGAAGTTTCCTTCAATGAACCATCCCCTTCCGGTCCTCTTTTTTTCTTCCTTCTCTTTTCTTTCAAGGTTTGCAGCAAGCTCCAACACTACAACTTTCTATAATCAAGCCGATCATTTCTACAAGGAACCCTAACCTACGTCCTCAACTCGATATTTATTAGGCATGGCTTCTTCACGGTTACAAAATGCGCTTTCTTTGTTACAGAAAAAGCACAAGAACCCGTGGCCTGACCCAGAATCTTCTGTCGGTAAGTTCTGTGGAACGAAAAAGGGGAGATTTAAATGTTGGAAAGCCAAAGGCCCAGCCCATGAGGTCTTTCAACATATGTCAATTGACATAAAAGAACTCCTTGAGAAAGACTGCGGGCCCGTTCCGAGTTCGAATTTTGTTCATTTTGATATTTTCATGATCGGGGAAACACCTGCAACTGCGATCCCTCACATCATGTTTTCCTGCAAAAAACGCGAGCCACGGAAAGAGGCCCTGGCTGCTGTTCGAAAATCCGAAATCTTGAGTCATTACACGCCAGGAATAGAACTGGGTCATTGGGACTATCCCCCTTATCTCAAGGACCTTCAGTTCCTAGGATCATCTACGGAACCTGTAGACTCTGACGAAAGCACAGCGACGTCTCAGTGTCATCTGACTCCTGTTTACGACAAAAATAAGCCATGGAAAGTTTCAGCAATGCAATTACAGCTGAGTCCTTCAAGCAATGGCCTTGGATCTTTACGAAAGGCAACGGTCGGAAGTATCCTCGAAGTTGCTGATAAACGCTTCTACTTGGCACCTGCACATATCTTTCCGGGATGCAATTCCCCACAACATATCCTCTCAGATGACGACATTCAAGAGGGTGACAGTGATTGCGAGTTCGGTGGCTTTGAAAATGAGGATGGAAGTCTAGGTGAAGAAGACGAAGTCGAATTCATGAGTCAATACAGCATGTCACCCGAGTCCAGTGATGTCGAATCTGAATCGGATTTTGACAGTGAAGATTACTCTTCTGATGTGGACTTTGAGGAAATTCCATCTATCGAACCTCGGAAAAAACCAAGTATTGATGAGGAGTCCAGATTTGCGTCAGAGTTATCAGCCTTAGAGGTAGTGGAATCTGCCAGGGAGCTTCATTCTACCCGACTGGAGGTCAAGTCACCATCCTTCACATCAGTGGAGCTCGACTGTGCCTTGATTGAGGTCAGCGATAATGACTATCTCACAATAACCCTCCCCACTTTCTCACGAACCAGTGTGTGCCAGGTTGGACCTGGAGATGTTGATGTTACGACAATGACAGGTTCAGGCACATCATTGACTGGAACCCTCTCTGGCAGACCATTATACATCCGCTTCCCAGACACCAGAAAATATCAAAAAGCGTTTGTTGCCGATTTTGCAGATTATCTTCAACCCGGTGACTGCGGCTCCATTGTGCGAAATGCCAGGACGGGCGATATCTACGGGCACATATTTGCAGGCAGTGTCGAGTCTAAAGTCGCGTATATCATTCCTGCAATGGATGTCCTGGAGGTGATCGAACGCAACTTCAATGTGTCTCCCACGTCCAATCAGCATGTGAATTCACTGTCACAAAGTTCATCGATTGAGGTAAATTCAGACACAAACGGCGAACGCGTTCCATATGATTCCCCCAGGAATGCCATTCTGTGGCCCCCCAACAGTGAGATATATGGCTATGCACCTATACCAGCTAATGAACGGACTTACACTAATGAGGACTACACTATTGGATGGATCTGCGCTTTGCCTATAGAATTCGATGCCGCGCGGGAAATGCTCGATGAAGAACACGAACCTCTTCCACAGTTTGTCAGAGAACACCCTCAGTTTGTCAAAGACAACTGGTCATATGTCCTAGGAAATATTGGCAAGCACAACGTTGTAATTACAAACCCTTCATCGAAAGCTTTTGCTGGGCTACCTCTTTCGAAAGTTGCTTCACAAGTGTGCTCCACATTTCCCAACATCCATTGTGGCCTCGCTGTTGGTATCAATAGTGGTTCTCATAACCCTTCCATCGATGTTCGACTAGGGGACATCGTGGTCGGCTCAGCTGGTGGAGTGGTCCAGGATGGTCTTGGAAAAACAGATGACACGCACCGATTTTGGCAAAAAAAGCGCATATTAGATGCCGTGGGGGAAGCTTTCGAGCAGGCAGATGAAACTACCAATGGTAAGTTTCTCGTTCCACGCTTCCGGCCCAGGTACTCAATGGTGGAAACTAATGTCCAAATTCTAGCTGTGAATACCAGTCAACGACTTAAAGCTTTACGAGAGGCCCATGAGAATGTTGATGGCAAGTTTCCTCTTCCACTTTTTCGCCCAGGTACCTAGGGGTGGAAGCTGATATGAAAGATCTAGGTCTGAATACCGGCCAACTACTCGAGAAAAACAGCTGTCATGAGTGTTTAAAGGAACAAAACTGGTACTGCTGCCATATGGAAACCTTTCGCGGGCCTCCATTACATGTAGGGGGCAATGGACCAAGAATCCATTATACCCATATCGCGCCGGGTAACGAATTGAAAGACTCACGGATGAACGATATCGTCAGCCAAAAAGATGGCGGCGTCTTAGATTTTGAGGCGGAAGTCGCAGGTCTATCCAACAGTTTTCCATGCTTGACTATTCGAGGCGTCTGTGACAATGGCGAGACCAACTCGACAGAGCAGTCGACGTATGCAGCTACAGTAGCAGCTGCCTATGCTAGGGACCTTCTCTTGTCAGTCTCTTTAGAAGTCCTCAGATTTCTCTGTGCGACTTGTGCCATCGACGACAGTAAGTACACTTTATCCTTGCTCTCTACAGCTGAACCTCGTCTTCAAACTAACAAAATCCCCGAATGTAGGATACCAAAGTGAAACCAATACGGAGACTGTCGTCAATCCATCTTTTTCTCATATGGCAATGACGAACTACGCACTAAGACGCCGCTCTTATGGGGGAGATGTTAATTGCGGTAATGGGCCGATTGTGTAGAATGATTTCTTTGCGTGGAGGGCAGGACGACATTTTGAATGTTTGATGCCCCTAGCGGAGTGGACATCTGGATGATGAATTAGACTTGGCTTACAAGGGACGGAGACTTACCGATTGGGCCCAATAATAGATAGAAGAAGAATGCCATATCATCAAATTCATCTCAAAAAAAGAATCATATCTAGTCATAAATCATAATTCGTAACTATCATACCCAACTACTACTAAGCCACCGCCATCCTCGCCCTCAAAATCTCCGCCGCCATCGCAGCCGCCCTCGCCTCAGCCTCAAGTTTATTAACCCCATCCTCCACCCTCACAATCTCCTCCTCCGCAACCCTTATAGTACACAAGTACACCGTCTCACCCTCTGCACCTGCCGTATCCCCTGCATCTGCATCTGCATCTGCATCCTCCGCTTCCGGTGTCGTAACCACCGCCCTCTTTCGAGTACTAGGAACAATCTCAACTTTCCTCGATACCGCCGCCTCATACAAATGATTAAATGGATGCAGACAATCCACTTTCTCCTTAATAATCCGCCTCAGACAAGGGAGGACACCAATCCTCTCCAAAAATTGGCGAGCGGCATCCAATGATCCCTTTGAGTCGACGAATATCGCGCCGAGGATACTCTCAATCATATCTGAGAAGAATTTGCTGGCGTTGATACGGAAGAGGAGTGGCCAGGGGTATGTTCTTGATCGAGCCAAAGCGTCGTGTACGGCGGGACCCCAGGCTTCGTAGCGTTGTTTGGTTTCTTGCTGCGCGTTCATTATCTCCCACGATGCGCCGTGGCGCATTAGTTGCCACAGATAAAGTTTGTGGTCTGTCGAGATGGTGGATATATGCGCTTTGCCGGGGGAGGCGGGCTCGGTACGTTGTTCGGTTATGTATAGGCTTTGGCACAAGAATCCTAGAAAATGTGCGTTTACGACCGCCGTGCGCATTAGGTGCATTTCTTGGTGGGAGAGTTTTCTTTCGGGGTGGTTGAAGAATTCTTGGACAACGAAGTGGTCTAGTAATGAGTCGCCTAAGAATTCGAGGCGTTGGTAAGTTGGTGCGCGGTCGTTAGAGCAAGGATGTGTCAAGGCTTCGAATAAGATGCTGGGTTTATTGAATTTGTAGCCCAGCATTTCTTGCATTTGGCCTAGTTTAGGGTGTAAGGCGGCCTGGTCAGAGTCAGGGCTTACTTCGTATAATGTGCGAACGTCGTCGCTGATAGAGCTCCATGCTCGTTCTGGAAGGACGATTTTGGCGCATGCTTCTAGTTTCTGGTATCCTCCGTCGAGGAACGCTGCGCCTAGTAAAGATTCGACGACATCGGCTAATGTCTTGGTCGATAGCTCACGCTTCTCTTCGGGGACGGTCTCGAATTGCGAGACGTAGCTAGGTCGCCATTTACGTCCGGTAAACGACTTTGTCAGGATGAACCGATCTAATCCAAGGTCTAGTGCTGTTCGGTACAATCGACCATTTGAGACGATGGTATCCTTTGCAGCGGATAGCAACCCTTCATGCCACAGCGGGTGGTTAACAACCAAATGAATCGACGTAATCAATTTCAGCAGACTATCACCCAAAAACTCATAACGTTGATAGTCATTCTCTTCATGCGCACTCGATGCACTGATGGCAGTAAGCACATGCGCCAAATTCGTGAATTCGACTCTCTTAAGCACCGTCCTTGCAAGTCTCTCTGCTATGAAAAGCACTTCGATCTTGTGCGTGATTGAAGGAATGAAGAGAGCGAATTTGGCAAATTTGGCCGGCATGCGATCTATATGACAGATGCGCACGGGCTTGAGTTGTTGGGCCGTATGAGCTAAGGGAAGTAGTTCTGATTGGGGGATTTGGTGCAGAAAGTCCGTTCGTTTTGGGAGGGTTGTTCCTTTAAAATGTGGTTCGGGGTTGATTAGTTCCAGGGCATCATTTGGGGTATCTGCATCTTGCATATCGACGTCAGCTGACGTTGTTTCGACGATCTGTTCGATGATAAACGGCCGCGAGTACCGCTCAGTAGTGCGTGCCATTCCCAGCTCTTGCATCTGTTCTATCGTCAACTGGTCTAGTGAGCCGGTCAAAGGGTCAATCTTTCCTTTGATAGAAGAAAGAAACTCCTCAATAGGCACTCGGATGGCCTGCGTAGGCCAGAATAGTGTAAGGAAGTCGACCTCAGGAGACGTCATTCTGTTCTGATATGCAGTCAAGAGCAATTCATGAGTAAACCTCGCTGCTTGCCCCGAGTCGAAATCCAATTTCGTTTCTTGCTCGTTACTTATCCTTGCCTTTAACGTAACAGCCTGATTCCAGAAAAGTTCAAACTCCCAAGCACACGGAATCCGGCTCGGCAATAGTAACATCATATCAGGTACACCCAGCGGATTCGGCTGCTCAAATTGCACCTTTGTCGGAATAAGAGGTAAATCATCTCTCCGCAGCTGAGCTATATCATGCCACGGGTTCCAGCGCTCACATACTTGAATGAGCTTTGCCTGCTTTTCCTGCGGCGTAGTGGTGGTGTCTGCATACTTCTTCCGGTGAAGTGGCATGAGATTATCGTCCACCATTCCTGCTTCATAAAGAGCTAGGTATGCTTGAAAGGCGGCGTCTCGTTTTGCTGCTTTTTCGGTCCTCCATTTTGACTTTGAGTAGGCAACACGCAAGGATGGATCTATGTAACTTGGTAGAACGACCTTGGCTGTGACTTGTGCTAACCCTGGGGCTATTTCTTGGCGGTTGATGATGTATTCGGGCTTATCGGAAGTATAAGCGCTTGAACCCGTGGCGCAAAAGTGAGCTAGGAATGGATGCGCATTTTCGTGATTTAAAACAGCCCTGTACCATCCAAGTAAGTTACGATATCATCTTGAAACATAGCAAGGGGGTGACGTACTCTGTTGACGGAATCTTGAGGATTTCCGCGCTTTCTTCTTCAATATCTTCCAAGGCTTTGATCTCTTCAAGCTCTCGCATATTATCTGCGTAAATTTTTTTCAGCTGCTCCTCCATAGATGCCCATTTAGCCAGACCGTCATCATCGTTTTCATTAATGAACAAGACGAGTCTAGACTGTCGATCACGAGCTCTGCCTCTCCTCTGAATGAAGGAACGCAGATCCTTGGGAGGATCAAAGCAAATCACTACATTGCAAGCAGGCACATCAATGCCTTCTTCAAGGACATTGGTCGCGATCAAAACGTTGGTTTTTCCAACTCGCAGCTCGGCCAAGACATCCTTTTGATCTGATAATGTGGAAAGCTCTGTAATAGCCGATTTCCGGTTGGCATAATTCGAGTTTCCGAGGGCGTACTTCGTCACGATATCTTTTGTGAGCGGGTGGACACTCAAGAGATGGGCTAGCATAATGACAGTGGCACGTTGTTCGGCAAAGACAATCACACGATATCCGGGGTTGTACGTGCTGGCAATGGTATTGATCAATGATTCCACTTTCTGACTTATTTGGTCAGGGGGGCTTCCCCAGACCCTATTTTCTGCAATAGCCGGCAGCATAGAGAGATATCGCGTCATGTAAATCTTTTCCGCATCTTCCCACTGACGGAAGATGTTGTTGTCGGACCTCTTTACGGAGGCTTCAATGAACTTTTCGGCACATGTGCCTACAAAGACGTCGGCTGCCCAGGCACCGAGATCCTCATGAATAACACGCGCACGTTGCGCCAGAGACAGAATCTCTTTTCTTGTAAATGTCTTGCCGCTCTTCAGGATGTTGATCAGCATCCCTCGGCTCTTCTCGTCGTCCTTTTTCGCACTCAGAGACTTGACATACGGGTCATTCTCAATGTCAGCCAGGGTCAAGTCAAGTATCACATCGAGACCCTTCAATGTCGTGGTGATTTCATGCTGGTGTCTCGAGTATGTGACGATAGACAGCTCTGGTTTATGGGTATATTTCAAAAGTTCCTCCCGTTGAACGACCGGCGTTCGACAGATGGCGTGTAGATTATCTTCCAGTATCCTGATGGCTTTTAGTATGCATTCCACTGTAAGACTGTGTCAAACTTACTTCACTGCTTCCTCAGTAGCCTTTGTAGCAGGCGTCGCCGTCAAGCCCAGAATAGCCGGTAGTTCATCTACTCCCGATTTCCGGGCGTGATGATACAGACGCATGATGCCATTGAACGGGCTGGCTTTGACACATCTATGTGCTGATCGAAAATCAGCCAAACCCAACAATTGATACTTTATCATATCTCACCCTCATCAAACACCAGCAACGACAAACCCGAAAGCTTCACAAAGCCGTGACTCATCGCATCCAGCAGCACCTGTGGTGTCGAAACGACAATACGGATATTCAAAAGGATCTTGTCCCAGATGTGTTGCGTGCTCCAGTGATCAACGTTGTCGCTTCCGAGCAACAGTCTGCCCTGGTAAAGAGGTAGTTGTTTCGTGATAACTGCGTATTGTTGTTCGGCTAGGGCGACTGTTGGTGTTAGGAACCAGATCAACTGGTGACAGAAAGTTAGCTTTGAGTGAAGGTATCTGAATGGTAAGAGAGGAAATACACCTTTTCCGGCGAACATCTTGATAGTTCTTCTTGTATCCGAAGAACAGCACTATACCAGGTATCAGTCAAACATCATCTACCTTCAAGATGTATCTCATTTCAGCCTCACATTTGCGTCTTTCCACTTCCAGTTTCCATCTTCATTCCCATTAGTTTCGCGTCATGTAAGTGAAACTGAGAATGAACTCACAGCAACAATCGTGTTTTGACGCAAACTCTCAGCAAGCATCTCTTGTTGATACGCCCTCGGCTTGATCGAGGGGACAGTCGCAGACTCGCCTACTACAGGCGGCGCTGCAATGCCTTCTCCGGGGCTTTCTATGGCCATGTTGAATCAAGAAGAGGGCATGAACCCGATTCCTTGTCTATGTAACGCAACAATGTCCTTGTTCAAGGATCGAACCGGAACGAATAACGAATAAAAATAAATAAAAAGACGATGATTTCAGATCATCTTGACAAGAGAAGATCAGAAGATAAGGTCTATAAATAATCCATGATCAGATCAGCCTTGTCCTTGCCAACGAATAAACACACGAAAAACAGATCTCCGGATTGAGCGACGTGGGGCAGCTAGTTTAACCCCTCTCAATTTGGTGGCAGGTTTCGTCGATTCGCTCGAAATTGGGAATATCAACATATATATCTATGTTCAGAAAAATAGTGATCGAAAACTGGGCGCTCAAATGCTGAAATGCAGATGCCACAAAAAGGTTGAGAGTATTGAGTTTGCCTTGCGGGAGACTATCGAACTTTGGTGGAAGCTGTTTGTGTGCTAGGAACAGTACTAAATACAACCGCCAAACTTCCACGCTTAGAATCATCAATTGAATAGGAGCATATCTGTCTTTGTAGGCTACGAGTACGATTGGATAGAACAAATCGCACATAACAGACTTGTATCGATAGTCCGAATCTAATCCTTCATTATCTAGATTGTACTCATTCGTTACCAGAGCTGGGAACCCAACTATGATACAATGGCAAGTAGGGACATGAATTGCTAAACGTTAAAGACAACAGTGCATTTATAGGTTGGTCAAATAGTCTTCAATCTCCTCCTTGGTGAGCTTTCTAAACCTCGGGCCTCGCGCGCCTTCCAGTCCTTGATAACCGAGTAAATGGTCTGCTGGGGGGCCGACGATACCTAGTATAGTTGATTAGCAGACGTCGAGAGGCACAGTCGGAAGACATACCAATCTCTACGGTATCACCATTCATCTCTCCCTCAATTGTCTCTTTCAAAGTAAGAAGAGCAATGTGAATAGCATCTTCCAACTCCAATCCCTCCGTGTAGCGCTTCTCGAGGAACGTCTTGGCACTTGTTGCGCTCTTGCCGATAGCTGTAGCTTTCCAGGGGAAATAACTTCCACTAGGGTCAACCTGGTATAAACTGGGACCACCTTTCAAGATACCGCCAGTCTTTCCCGTGGCCTTTTTTTCTCCCTCCTCTGTTTGTTCGGCGACCTCGGGCTCGACACCTTCATCCCATCCGGCAATGAGCAGACTGACACCGTATGGACGAACACCACCGGACTGTGTAGCTTCTTGCACGATGCGGGCGACGTCTTGGACTAATATACGGGTCGGGGGATACTCGTTATAGATGCGTTTGTAGCCGGTGTGCGAGACCTTGCGGGCCTTGTCGACGAGAACTCGGTAGTCGGGGCCCATGCCGGCATATACCATTCCAATATCGGGAGTGACCAGGGAAATTTTGGATAGCGAGGGGGCTTCGATCAGGGTGGATGAGGATTTCTTCTCTGTGGCTAGGACGACGCCATTTGTAGCTGTGATGATAGCTGGATGTTAGTCAAAGTTGACTGGTTGATAGCAGGAAGTCGTACCTTTGATACCGAGCGCAGTGACACCTTGGTTGACAGCATTCAAAGCATATTCTGTACTGATTAGAGCTGCTTGACAAAAAAAGTAGAGCGAAGGTAGATACCAATCTGAACCAGCTTTCCACTTGATGATCATTAGCATGCTTTCTATCAGAACCAAGCTAGTTGCTGCTCTTACCTGGGAGAGAAGGTGGTGAGGGAGAAGGAATATCGGTCCGCCATGGATGGATAGTATTGTCTGAAGCTTCGGTGAGATGATAAGGGCTGAAATACACGAATTAGATGCTCGGAGAGAATGAAGTGATGGAAATGGAAGCTTCAAGAGGTCGATGTCCAGAGACGGAGCTTGTCAGCGGCAGCCTTAGATGTTGACGCGGTAAGACTAAGCACCAAGGCGGTCAGCCAGGCTAGACTAGAAAGGGTTTAGCGGGTTGAAGCTCCAGCACAAAAGCCACTTCCCTTTGATCTTCTCTCGCTTTCTATTCCTTCAATATCTTCAATCTGACCACAGCAAGCATTGCACCCACCATATATCTTTATGTGAGATACAGTGGCTACAGAATAGATGGGATTACAAATCCATCCGCACCAGACTTGCTAGGCCTAGTTTACAGCATAGAGTCACCAACATGTTTGCTACATCCTCTGGAAGGTCGCCGACGTGGACATGGCCAGAAGATCTTCCCGACTCAACGCCGGGCGCTTTTCCCGAGTCGCCGCAGAAAGAGCCTGAAGCTACTCCAAGCACAGAGAGCACTGAAAACACAAAGACATCAGACCATAAACCCCAACGTCGCTATCCCCCGCGGACGTGCCGGATATGCTTAGATACCGTCTATCCAACGTCGGAAACTGAAACACAGTACTTACCTAGCATGCTTCAATCGAAACCGCGCGTTGTCTACGTATCGCGCGACCCGGAACTCGGCCGTCTGCTACGACCCTGCAAATGTAAAGGGTCTTCGGCGTATGTGCACGAGGGCTGCTTACAGTCGTGGCGCCACGCCGATCCATCCTATGGAAAACGCAACTACTGGCAATGCCCGACCTGCGGATTCAAGTATCGCTTCCAAAGAGTAATATGGTCTCGCTGGGTTACTAGCGGTGCAGCACAGCTTATCCTCACATTTTCCATATTGCTATTCACTGTCTTTGTACTCGGTTTTATTGCTGACCCTATTATCAATCTCTATTTGGATCCCGTCGAGACCATTATTGGTTCTGAATTCTGGGAAGAAACTCACGTACTGGATGTGCCAGATCTAGGTGAAGAATCAACTTGGTTCGAGCATTTTCTCAAGGGGTTTGCCTCTTTGGGAGTCTTGTCTGTTATCAAGGCGTTTTTAGCATTGTCTCCTTGGCGTTGGTATTTACGGGGTTCTGGTATGATTAGTGGTGGGCGGAATACAGGCCGGCAGCGTGTTGCCTCTATCAATTGGCTGGTGATATTGTTTGGGGTGGTCACTTTTCTAGTGGTGAGTTTCTTGGTCTATGTCCAACCTACAACTGCTGATATTTTGTCTTCAGGCTGTCTACAAAGGTGTCCGTCAATTAGTCCGCAAGGCGCTACAGAGGGCCGGCGAACGAGTCCTTGATGTACAAGGCGATGACGACGGCGACGATGTTGAAGAACCGTCTTCCGACCACGTAAAAAAGGAGCATTAGCTGCCAACCACAAACTCGACTATACCCGCACTACTTAAGTTGTCACGCTCTTCTCTATAACGTGCTGATTAGTCAATGTGCGAAGATCCACTGTCTCCTTCATCATCTCTTGGCCTTGTCCGAACGAGTCTGACACGTTATGTGCTGGGCTCAATTACTTCGGATCTTGGCCTCGAGGAAGGTCTGACCGCTTGCCGATTCACTAGACAATGTGTGACTGTGACTTCATGGTCTACAAAGGCTTCTGTCTGATTGGGATGCGGTATATATCTGTACATATATCTGTATATAGCTATGAATCAATGCACTCGACTCCATCTCTATCCTCCTTCGTACATACACTGACTGTCGAACAGAACCTTGCCTATCCTTTCACATGCAAATAACAAATACTCATAGTTACACACACTGCTCCCTGTCTGCCTAATCGAAGGCATTCACAAAGTCTGGAACAGTGCACGGAGCATGAAAAGCGTTTGTATGCCATTCCGCACCAATCAGCGTTCACTCTGTGCACTCACGTGAAAGAATCCGCTGAAACAAGTAATTGCGGCTCCATCCAGTCTCACATTTCAGGCCCTCTGATTGGTGCGGAGTGAGTTGGGCGGTGTTTTCAGCGTAAACCCTTTTGGGAAGTCTTTCCTGCCTATAAAGAGCCAGACAAGCCCTAAATCAGAGGAAGACCGTTTCCTTATCATGGTATGCCACTGGACAACAAGCGAGAGACTTCTGGTACGTAGCCTTGTTGTGTGGATGTCGCCTCGATCTTGTAATATCCCATTTTGGCTATACTCGATCGCGTCTCTGCCATTCTGCAACATGTCCAACTTCATCGACTCATGGGCGAGAAGCCCACTAACGAGGGACATGCTCCTCCCTCTCCTCTCTTCTTCTCATCTGTCGTCCTCTCCTCTTTCACTTCTCTTCTCTTCTCTCTTCCTCTTCCCATCGCTCCGACGGCTTGGATCGACTCTTTTTGTCTATCCCAACTTTTGGGTTGAGACGAGATTTTGGCGACAAAAATCGTATCCAGAGAACGTCAAGTCTTGGACAGTCTTTTGGAGTCAACTTGGCTAATATTGGAGGGCTTTACTGTCTTGGTCGGCAGCCATAAACGTGACTTCCCTATTGGGACGATTTTGTCTCTCGAGCACACTCTGCAGGAAATCCATTGATACAACGCCATCTTCAAGACGAGACCTAATTCAAGATGGAGCAGTGTCCGCGCGGTAAGTTCGAATTATTCAGCAGGGATTTCTGCTGGTCGTGACTTCAAGTTCAATAACAACGTGGATGGCTCCTGCGTGACTTGACTTGACCCGACTTGACAACGTACCTGCAACTTCAAACTAACATTTGTAGAAATGGAACAACTCAGCATCAACGACAATGACCACGTCGATGGCTCAGGCTCAGACAGCGATGCCACAGTCGGTCTATCTCCACGACGCTCATCCACTCGAAGCAACCCTTTCGACATTGAATTGCCCGACGACTTTGCACCTCGCTCGTTGGAATGGTTTCTGAGCCCTCGCCCTGACCCCAAGAAACCAATCAGCATGTTCTGGACTGACCCTGCTGGCTACTACGCTACTCCCACTCCATCACCAACTACAGCAACAAACGAGGAACAGCCAGAGCAGGGAAATGCAAACCTGGGCACAATGGGTAGTCTGGAGCAGTGGTTTGTCCCTCGCCGCAGAGACAAAACTGATAAACCAAACTGGACTATCGGGGCACCGTTGCCTGATTTAGCTTTTCGACGAGTTTCGTTGAATGCTAGTGATATCTCTCAGTTTCAACTCGCTCGCCCGCCAACTCCCCCGCGCAAACGCTCTCGCTACCCTGACACGATGAGCAACAAGCCACTGCCACCGCTTCCTCCTCGACGTTTCGTGTCAGAAGGGAACGCACCAATGCTTTCTGCTCGTCCTCGTTCTAGAAGCATCCCTGAGTTTGCTTTGAGTCGCTGGAGTGAGAGTACTGAATCTGACAACGCCACTGAACAGGCTCAGTCTGTTCCTGATTCTCACGTCGAAACTCCAAAGGAGTCAGAAGTCAGAGCTCCAGCAACCATGAATGAAGCAACCACGAACGGCGAATCTGTTGTCGAAAACCCTCTATCCACTGGTCCGCACCTCCTTGTTCGTCTTAACCAGTATCAGGATAACCAGATGGCAGCAGTCACTCAGATGGAAAACACTCTGTCCAACCCTCACATCCCAGAGCTTCTTCGCGAGAAGTTTATTGGTTGGTCTCAGCAGTTGATTGACCTCGACTGCCCTTTTCGCGTCAGCGTCCAGCCTGGCGTCCTCGAAGAGGTCAAGGTGACTGAAAAGGATGCTCACCGCGTTGTTGACTGGGCAATCGAAGTTGGAACTAAGACAAACTCCATCCATGATCAGATCAATAGCTTTATGGATTCAGCTGACTTGGTTGCTTGTGAGTTGCGAGAGATGTCTGCTGGAGTCGACATTTACAACGGTTCTCCTTTGCCTGTCGAGGAGTTGTACCACAAGATGACTGATATCGTGCGCAAGTAAGTACCTCTACCCTTTGATACTCTTATCATACTAATAAATATGACAGCAAGTGTCGCTCCCCACGCCTCCACGAAGTCCTCCTGCTCAGAAGCTTCTTGAATCTCTACGAGCACCTCCTCTACATTCCCTTCCAGAATGTCAAGGACCGCGTCAAGGTCGTCCACGACACCTACCCACACAACCCCGTCTCGATCGCGCTCAATATCGACACTCCTCTCTCCCTGCTCAAGCGTGTCCTCGACGCAGCCTACATTGCGCATGGCGAATACACCGCTCTGACTCGCCGTATTCGTCAGGAGTTTTTCATGCCTATCGAGGAGCGTATCCCGGGCGTCAGCTCGCGTACTGATGGGTACTTGAACAATGTCGTTGGTCCTAGTAATGTTATTTGACTGGTCTACGCGTTAGCGGATGAATGTTTGTATTTCTGGGGGGATCCAGTCTCTGATTTTTCTTCTGTATCTTGTACGAGTCACGACGTTTTTTCCATTTTGTTTCAATGTTTTCAATGGCCATAAAAGGCATGGGGGAAGTCTTCAGTACTTAATTGAGAAAGAATAGGTAGTAATGAATAAGAATTCATATCGATCGGGAGTCTTTCCTAGATACATATAACATATCTTCCATTTCCATGGTTCGATATCAGGAGTGCGACAGAGATAGACATCTTCGCATCTATGAATAGCACCAGGAGAGCTCCAGGAACCTATACCTTCCAATCTATCCATATTTAGAGAACTTCAGAAGTACACATCGTCCAGATCTTATGTATCAACCATAAACATCAGGGGCGTCTTCAGAGATACACATCCTCAATCGCATGAATCCGCGCATTAATATTAGATGCATCCAAGAGATACATACAATACAAGCTACCCACAAAAATAAAAGATCATATATAATCATATCATTATCTCATTTTTTTTTAAAAAAACAGAACACACAACCCAAAATCTAGTATTATTATATACCCCTTTCCCCCCCTTTTTCCCCACACCTCTCTCCCACTTTCACTCTCCCACTTTTCATTCAAGTCAAGGGAAGGTTAAACATGCAACTCAACAACATCCCCCACAATCCTCCCCTTATACGGTGCCAGCGCATCCCTAACCTCCGTCTCCACAAACTTCTCAACCTGCTGCGGCGCTCTGCCAATGAATGTAGCCGGATCAAGCAATGAATCGAGATCGGCGATGATAGGCTCGAAAAAGGGCGTGCGGCGGATGCGCTCGATTAGGTCGTTGGATTGGCCGCGTTTTTTAACGTTGTCTGATGCTTGGTGCGAGAGGACTCCTATTTTGACAAGAACGAGAGGTTAGTTTGGGAATGGAAAGGAGGGAAAGGGGACGGACGGATTTCTTCGTGGGCGTCTTGGCGGGAGAGGCCTTTGGCGACGCAGGCCATGATTATCTGCGATCAATTAGTGGGAGTTCAATTTTAAAGAGAAAGGGGGGAGGGGTACGTTTTCGGTGGCCATGAAGGGGAGTTCTTCCTGGACGCGGCGGCGAATGACTTCGGGGTAGACGACGAAGCCGGATGTGACGTTGTCTATACACAGATATTAGTGGTGGGACTTAATGAACAAGAAGGGTGACGGACTGAGGAGAATCAGACAGGCGTCTGCGCAGAGGTAGAGTTCTGGAAGACTGATACGGCGGATAGCGCTGTCGTCCTGCGAGTTGTTAGATTATATTGAGAAACACATAAAAAAGGGTGGAACGTACGAGAGAACGCTCAAACCACTGCGCAGAATAAGTATCCAAAGCATCCTTGGGTAGATTCTGGAGGTGTCGACCAAGCGAGCACAGACGCTCAGATCGCATGGGGTTTCTCTTGTATGCCTGTATAAATCAGCCCACCAACTCATACAACCCGTCTCCTTGTTGCGGGAAACAGACCATCGCACTACTTCCAATCTGATCCTTCTCAAACGGCTCCTCAACCTCCTTGAGCATAGCGAGATGGCGGATATCGCCTCCGATTCTCTCGCAGGTAGATCCAAACGAGCCTAGAGCGTTGGCGACATCGACGTCGATTTTGCGGGAGTATGTCTGGCCGGAAATTATGAATGCTGATTCGAAGCCGGCTTTTTTGGTGACGAGTTCGTCGAGTTTTTCGACTTTGGCGTGGTCGCCGTTGAAAATCTCTGCCCACACAAATCAGTTGGATGTGATATGTGATATGTATCTATTGGTTGGGGGACTCACGCAAGAACGATGCCTGAGTACCGGTAGTACCCTTGACACCACGGAAACGAAGATCCTTCCTAGCCCGCTCCAAATTGCGGAGATCCATCAAGAGATCCTGAAGCCACAAAGCAGCCCGTTTACCAACAGTAACCAACTGCGCAGGCTGGCCATGCGTGAAACCCAAACAAGGCAAATCCTTATACTCCTTCGCAAAGGCAGCAAGCTTATCAATCACTGTCGCTAGCTTCGGAATCAAAATATCCAATCCATCCCTTAGGAAAATCAAGTCCGCGTTGTCGGTCACAAAGCAACTGGTTGCGCCGACGTGGATCATTCCGCTTGCTGCGGGAGCAACGTCGCCAAAGGCCTTGACGTGGGCCATGACATCGTGGCGTCGGCGTTTCTCTTCTTCGGCGGCAACGGCGAATTCGTCGTCTTGGATGATGAGGTGGGCTTTCATTTGGGTGATTGCTTCGTCGCTGATAGGGAGGCCGAGTTCTATTCCGGACAGGTTAGTATGCAATTAATACTTGAAAGTCTCTCCGGGTTTAGCTACCCTTTTCAGCCTCAGCGAGCCATGTCCACAATGATCGCCATGTCGAGAATCGGTTGCGAGGAGAAAAGAGATATTTCATCTCATTGCCTGATCATGTCATTAGTCCTCGGGTTCCAGTTTCCCGTCAATTGAGATGGCAAAGACATACTGGAGTAACGCGAGTTGAGGGGCGTTTGGTACACATCGTTGGACGCCATAGTATCTGTCTGCTGCTTCTTCAATTGACTTGATTTGAAAAAGTAGAAACGAACGTAGTGTACGGAGGTGGTGAAAAAGAAGAAAAATTGTCGGAATTGGCGGGGTGTGGGGACCCGCTTATCGGCTTATCGACATCTGGACAAGCTACAGCGGGGATCATCTTGTTACAGACTTTTCTTTATGTTTGGTTACTCTGTAGTAGTCTAGTAGAAGAATAGATTAAACATTATTCTAGCTAGCACAACGCGGCAAGCTGCGCTGAGAATGCCGCCTTGTCGTATTTGACATATTTCCCTCGTCCCTTGTCAATCTCATGGTACCGGTCATGGAAACGTCCATACAGTGGCTCTAATACACCCTGCACCTCGCGGCCAAGAGCTCCACGCACTTCGCGTTCCATATGAAGCTGGCGATGCTGGGTAACCAAGCTATCAAAAGTGGCATTGAAAGACTTGAATTTCTCCTTGATGGCATCCTTGTCCTTGGAGGACAGAGACTTGACGACCTGGGCAGAGTCCGTCTGTTGTGTAGACGACGGACGAGGTCCGCCTCGAGAAGTATACTGCACATCGAGCAGATATTGGTTCGTCTCGCGCCAGGCTTCGAGATACGCTGACGTACCGCGTTTGCGGAAGGCGTCAATCCGGGCAATGCTGTCTGGACTTGCAAGATATCGTGAAAGATCTGAACTGGCACGTATAGATCTGTCTACGACACAAAAGGTATTGGAAATAAACACTCCCAAAACCGCCTTTGAACGATAGGTTGCTCGGCCACGTGCTTCCAATGAGTTCATAAGGGCTTCAACCATGTCAAGGATGAAGTGTGAAAATAATGTCTGACTGTCCGGGCTGACATCCAATGGAGTTGTACTGGCAGCTTGAGATTTAGATCGCCAATTACCGTCACCCAAAGACGTAAGAATAGAGGCCAAAGGTCCAGAATAGCCTGTCAATGTTGTCAAAGAACTCATCACCTCGTTCACCAACGGAACGGTCCCGCCATCCGGTGGTAAAACTGTATACGCAGCTGCCTTCCTTTTCGTTTCTTCCAAAAGCTCCGATAGAGATGATTTTGCGGTTTCGCGAATTGGTCGTAGAGCTTCGATGAACAAACTCTTGAGTTCGCCAGTCTTGGCGTCAATTCTATATGACATTGCAGTGACGATCTCAATAATCTCAAAAGCAAGGAAGCAGTCCGTCATTAGATTAGCCTTGATGTACTGGTTGAGCTCTCGCAGTGTTTTGGAAAACTCGGCCAAGGCTGACCGACATGTAGCTTGTAATGCCCGTCCCTGGTTTTCTCCTGTATATATCTGCACGATACCGTCGTGCTCGACCACAATAAAGCCCTCCAATGCACTTGAATAAACTCCAATTCCATTCGTTCCCTGCTTATATGGTCCATCGCCGGCGCGGCGTTTTGCTGTGCTGATCGACGCCATTGCAAGGTTCTGCAAACTAGATGTAATATATGGCCCACGCGTTTCGGCGTAAATAGTTACGGCAGGATCCTCTGGACCGCGTTGCGGTAATTGAGCAGCGGCGGAGGTAATGGCACTCGCAATTGGCGCGAGTTCGGCAATGGTTTCTTCGGGTATTGAGGGAAAGGGGAGCTCTGTATAATCATGATTAGCAAGTGTATTTCGAGGTTATATCTCGTATAGAAAGGCTTACGCTTTGTAAGATAGTGTAGAGGCTCGATTGGTTCGACATTTTGCTTTAGCATTGACCGAAATAGATCCTGCAATTTCTGGCTGCCAAAGTTTAATAGCGACGTAAATTCTGTGATAGCTTGCTGATTTGACTTTAAATTAGTCGAGTTTAGATTCTGTAGGGCGTAATCGATTCGTTTCAAGGCAGCGAGATATTGTGATAAACCTGCACTTTGGGGACTACCAGCCAATGTCAGCTGAAGACAAGAAGAACCATTTCATAGTCAGTCCTACCCAGCCCGGATAATTCCCTCCTCCTTTCCTTTTGCATCTAGCGGCTTCCGGAGCTTGTCGATAGCTTCAATCACGCGGTCGATATTGCTGTTGGTGATTTGCAGCGTCTGGGTGTTGCTGTAAATTGGACCGATCGCATCTTTGACCACTTTTCCGCTGGTCTCGAGGCGATCGAGAGATCCTTGGATCTTCTTTGTCAAGATCTTGAGCTTGTCGAGATTGGCGTAGAGCACCTCGACCTCGGCGCTCTCTTCGGCATACGTGGTGTTTTTGGTGCCCACCATGATGCCTAGCGATGGGAGCCAGTCATGAATAGCCTTGAGTGTAGGATTCAATTGATAGATTAGATAAAAATACTTCAATAATGTCAGGAACGCTATAAGTAACAATAGAACGATATCAATTGATAAGGAAGTCAGCGAGGTCAAAGTAGAGCTGGGATGTCCGTCTAGACTCTCGAGAGATGGCGCTAGGCTGATAGCGGCTTAGTGGGCCTCAACAATTGAGGGTTAGCAGCGGATAACGTCATGGAGATGGCCAGGGACAAGCAAAGACAGTCGCGGCCGATGGGCTTGCTTCTTGTCTTTCTTTCTTTCTTTCTGTTTCGCTGCACTACCACTGCCACCATGCGATAAATGAACCTATTGTCCAATCTGCCATCAATTGTCCCCGTGCGCCACACAATGGCCAGCGCAGGGGCCTTGCGCTTGCGTTGGGGTGTCCCGCCCGCTTTCCTTGCAGCTTGGGGCAGCTGGAACTATACCAGTCGCGACAGCTTGCGCGCTGACGGCTCTTCACGAGCTTGGAATCTGAAGCTGACTTACTCTACGCAGCAATCTCAACACAAAAATGAAAACGAAACTACAAATACGACACCAACCAATGCCCAGGAAGCTCAGACAGCATGGGCGCTGTTCACGAAAAAGTTCGCGGTCGTCAGAGATTCCTTTGCGTCGGTGGAATTGGGAAACATTGGCGACAACATAAAGAACTTCATATTGCCTGACTGGGCTCGGTTACTCCCCGCTACCGTTCAAAAGCTGCAGCGAGAATTGTCCATGGCCCCTGGTTCGCTCGCCGACGATATATGGAAAGAAGCCCGCGACCCGGACATGAATCCAGAAATTGCTATCGAAGCAAAGGTGCGAGTCGGAGATACCCTATGTCCTGAAGAACTACACTTCCGTCACAAACGGCAAAGGCACGTTGTCAAGGCATTGGCAAAATACCTAGACCTGAAAGAAGAGGATATTCACCCGGATGATGTACCAGTTATAGCAATGTGTGGATCCGGTGGAGGCCTGCGGGCTCTTGTTGCTGGTTCAGGATCCTATCTAGCTTCACAGGAAGCTGGACTATGGGATTGCGTTACATACACGGCCGGTGTCAGTGGGAGCTGCTGGCTACAAACGCTCTACAACTCATCTCTGGGAAACCGTGACTTCAACAGACTTGTTGGCCACTTGAAGAGTCGATTAGGAGTGCATATTGCTTTTCCGCCAAAAGCACTCAATCTGTTGACTACGGCTCCGACAAACAAGTACCTACTCAGTGGGTTGGTCGAGAAGCTAAAAGGTGATCCCGATGCAAATTTTGGTCTTGTCGATATCTATGGGCTCCTGCTTGCAGCGCGACTACTTGTGCCTCGGGGTGAGCTTGATGTGTCGGATAGAACGCTGAAGTTGTCAAACCAGAGAGATTTCGTTCATGATGGAAGCAATCCTCTACCTATCTACACTGCGGTTCGTCATGAAATTCCTGTGCCAGATAAGGAGGACACGAAAGGACGCCGGGCAGTGGAAAAGGTGAAAGAAGAAGCCCTAAAAGAAGCATGGTTTCAATGGTTCGAGTTCACTCCATATGAATTCTTCTGCGAGGAGTTTGGCGCAGGAATTCCTATGTGGGCTGTTGGCCGGCACTTTTACGAAGGGCGAGATCAACCACCCAACACATATCCAGTCCCCGAACTTCGTGTTCCCGCCTTGATGGGCATCTGGGGTAGTGCCTTTTGCGCAACGCTTGCACATTATTACAAGGAGATTAGGCCTGTTGTTAAAGGTCTTGCCGGTTTCGGAGGTATCGATTCGTTGATTGAAGGAAAGAGTGATGAGTTGATCAAAGTGCATCCCTTTGATCCTGCATCAATACCTAACTATATATTAGGAATGAAAGGGAAACTTCCATCATCATGTCCAGAATCTGCATTAACCGACCCCCATCTGCAGTTGATGGATGCTGGAATGAGCAACAATCTCCCAATCTACCCGCTGCTTCGACCGGGACGAGATGTTGATATTATCGTTGCATTTGATGCGTCTGCAGATATTAAACAAGAAAACTGGCTGGCTGTCGTCGATGGTTATGTCCGACAGCGAGGTGTTCAAGGATGGCCTGTTGGGGCTGGTTGGCCACCAGCGGACCTTCAACCAGATGAAGCCGCGAATATCATAAGCGAAGTGAACCAACTGAGTGAATCCAAATCCGACCAAAAACTCCACGAAGCACAAGAACACGATCCAAACAGAAAGAACAGAGACGGCCCCCTTCCAGACACACTCATGACCTCCGACTCTCGGTACGACAGCACTTCAAAGAAATCCGGAACTTCTCCCAGCGACTTGACATACTGCAACGTATGGCTCGGCACAAAACAAGAAATGACATACGCAAAGGAACCTCCACCATCAAAGCGACTCTTCCACCCCAGTCACGGCGACGAAAGCACCTCAGACTTCCATCTAATGCAACCTGACGCCGGAATCGCAGTAGTCTACTTCCCACTGCTCCCCAACCCGTCCGCCCCAGACTACAATACCCCCAGCCTGGACCGTTCACAAATCGCCCGCCCTCGCAAATCAACCACCCCCAACAACGATGAAACGGTCGCAACAATAAAACCGAAACCAAAACCGAACTCCATCAACCCGGACGTAGACGATTTCCTGTCTACATGGAACTTCGTCTACACACCCGAACAAATCGACTCCGTCGTCGGACTTGCTCGCGCAAATTTCGCCGAGGGCGAGGCACAAGTAAAACGCGTCGTGCGTGGAGTATACGAGCGACGACGACGGGATCGTCTGCAGAGAGAAAAGGCTGCGAAGGAGGAAGAGGTCGGTAGACGCGTTGATGAGTTGAAGAAGCGACATGAGGGGTTTGCGCCTATCTATTGATTTTGACGAGGTTGCTGAGAGAGTGTTTTATATACCCCCCTAACTACTATATTTTGATGGGTGTTGCTTACTGTCGCAACATCCGCTTCAAGCGCATTGGCACCTTTCTTTCCTTTATTTATTTTTTTTTCCCTCTTTTGGATATATAGACGCATCTTGAGATGTTGTAAATATATAGTTGTATTGTATCAGGTTGGTTGTTAGATTAGATATACCAAGGCGGACTCTTTAGGCATGCCATATAGATGTATTCATGTACCCCATCTAGACAATATATTGACAATTGGAAATAATTACGTCTCCCCCTTCGAATCGCTCGTGCCCGTGTTCCCTTCCTTATCCAGGTAAGATTTGACGCCTTCCATATCACTCTCATTGTCAGCATTCCCATTCTCATCCTGCCCTTGCCCTTGCCCTTGCTCTTTTCGTTTCTGCAGTTTCTGTTCCTGCGGTGACGACGACGACAAATCCTCGGCACTACTACTCGCCAAACTCACCTCTGCACTAGCAGCGGTCTGTTTCCTAAGTCCCAATTCTCTTCGCACTCGTTTCACCGCTGACGTTACGGCTGCGGCTGTTGAGGCCGATGCTTGCGCTATGAAGGGGTGCGTTGTGCCGTTTAACGTCTCCTCCTCTTCGTCTGCGTCTGCCTCAGCGGAAGAAGATGGAGTGTTTTTGTCTTCAGTCTGATGTCTAACAGGCGAACGAGTCGGATTAACGACACTCCTATGCGCCTCAAACTCCATGTCCGACTCATCCTCCCTCACAACATTCTCACCATGCCAATCCGCCGCATGCGATTCCTGCACCGGCTCACCCGGTTTCGGCATCGTCACCACTTTTTGTTCAGGCAGTCTCGCGATTTCAGGCGGTTCCTCCTTTCCTTCAGCCGCGAGTTGCTCCTTTGATGCATATCGCCAGACGATTTTCACCCTCTCCAATGCCTTGGTGCCTTTACTGGTACTCCCCTTTATCCCATCGAGACCTTCCCAGTCACACTCAAAAATGCCGGAGTCGTGTTTATCGCCCCCCTCGAAGTAGGCGTTGAACCAGACGTGGGCGATTGAAGTAACCACCGCCCAGCCCGTATACGCGGCTTTGATGCGACGCTCAAAGTCTATGTTGACGTCGGATGTGGGTAGGATGACGGGTTTGTCGGGACGGAGGATGGCGGCTGAGATTTTCTTGTTGGCTTCGCCGATGTTTTTGGATGTTGATGTTGATGATGACGTAAAGGTCATGGGTGGTTGTTGGATGATAGTTGAGGAGTTTGCAGATGAGGATGGTGATGGGGATGGTGAGGATTTGGTGGCTCTCTCTCTCTTTTCTAATCGCTCTTTTGCGATCAGGTCGTCATGCGACAATGGCAAGGCAGTCTTACCGTCATCAACAACGATACGCTCCTTCCGTCTAAATAGATGGAAACATTTAATCTTCTTGCCCTCATCCACATACCCTTCAAGAGCAATCTTGACGCCATCCCTCAATCCCCAAACGTGCACTTCCAGAATCTCCACTGGCCTTTCGACATAGACCTTGCCCATGTCATTCGCCCATCGATTGACATATCCCACCCATCGCATTTGACTGGGTATACTAACCCCATCGCCAAACCCAACCCTCATCCTCCGCTCCGTAAACCGTTGAAGCGCATCCTCCATCTTCCATCCTTCTTGACTGATCAGATAACTACACGCCACAGTCCCACTTCGTCCTTTACCAGCTTTACAATGCACAACCGCCACCCTCTTCTTCTTTTTTTTGTTCTTCCCTCCCTCTCCAGCAGTTTGTTCGTCAGGGCTTTGCTCATTCAACCAATTCCGCATACTAGCCATAATAGCAGGTATCAACCCAAACGGCGGCGGATGATGATCCGGCCACGGGAAATGGTGAATCCTGCCATATACCTCTGAATCCGGGTATCCGGTCCCTTCTGCTCGAAACTCCCAGATTGCCCAGTCGGTGTCGTGTTTGCTGTCTAGGAAACGGACCAGGGCGTCGGTGGGGTTGCGGTACGCGCGTTTGGGGTATTTGGATGAGGGGCCGGATGTTGCGATTACTATTGACGTTAGCAAGAAGAACGATCTGAAGGGGGAGAAGGTTATTGGTGGACGGTTGACGTACGGAAATCAGTAACATAGCAGAGATCCAAGCCAGCTTCGGGGTGCTGTAGACGCGGCCCAGCGACGATTTGGCGGAGTAAGGATGCCTATATAACATTGCGAGCACGTTAGACTCATCAATTCGTTGTCGAGATACTATCAATTGATGAAACATACCATGGTGCTCGGTTACTCCCTGAGCGAAATGTAGTCGTTGGAGAATAGATGTGTCATTCGCATAGACACAGTCATGTCACTGTGCAGAACGACTTCTCAGGTAATTAAGATGGACCTTTCTATGTTCAAGCAATAGAAGGAGGTCATAAATGGTCCATTTTGTTGGTCAACACGCTCAGATTATGTAGGAAAGATCGAAGGACGTTGCAGACACCGGATGATGTCATACCGTCCCTCACCGCCTCAGGAATAACCCTACCTCAGGAATAATTTCAACCACTTACTATACAGAATATTTTGAAGCTTAACAGCACTATATAATAATCAAATACAATAAATTCTTGGAGTAACACTAAATAAGATATAGAGAATCTAAATAACATAAAATTTAATCCTGAAAACGCGCAGGGGGCTATATTACATGGTCTCATTGATTTGTAGTAACCACTACCCTATTATCCTTTAAATCAGCCTGTAGAGGCACCTTTGGTGGTACTTGCTTAGAAGCTTGCTTTTTTAAGCTTTTTAAGGCCTTAGGAGTTGATATAATATTATTTTGAAGCTATAAATTAGCTAATTTAGCTAATTCTTGTTTATTCTTAAGCTATTGCTTTTCTATAGCCTCTTACTCATACTATTCACATTTTTCTTATTAAATTTAAACTTTTTCAGCCTTTTTACTCTCTTTAGCTTACTTTATAAGCTATTGCTGAAGCTTTTTATTATCTTTATAAGCTTACTCCTATATGGCTTGCTTATTCTTTTAAAAAATAATATTATAAGCTTACTGAACTTTACTAGAGTTTATAAAAAATACTCTATTATCCTATTCTAATAGTAAATCTAGTAATAAAAACTACTTTTTATCTTTAGGCTTCTTTATATTTATAAGAGCTCTTTTTAGGCCTTAATTCTTATTTTCAAGTAAAATAAGCTTAGTAAAAAGTTGTAATACTATTTCTCTAAGTAATATAGCTTTTTTATCCTAAATATTATTAATAATAGTTTTAAGAACCTTCTTAAGCTATCTCTAATTATTTTTAGGGATAATTGAAGCTCTAGATTTATTTAAGGATAGCTGGCTGGTGATTTTCTTATTAAATTTTTTGATAATAATATCTAGATTGAATAGATATAGACTAGTTATTATAAATATTAAATTAATATTCTTGCTTATAAAAACCTCATTCTAGCTAGCCTAAAAAAGGCAAAAAAAGTTATATTTAATAAGCTGGGTGAAGCCTTGGCTATTATTTATAAAATTATTTAATTGCTTTGTATAAGTATTAGAAAGAGGTAAGAAAAGAGTAATGTTAAGAGGCTGTAAAGTATATATTATATAAGCTAGAAAAATTGCTAATAAGATTTAATTTAAATTATAGTATTTAATGAACTTTATTATAATATAAGATCTATGCCTATTAAGGATAAGAAAGCGCTATTCCTAGCTTACTTAATATTTTATCTCTTTATTAAAAATATCTACTAACCAGTAATATCTAATATTATTATTAGTCTATCCTAATTCTGAGGCTATAAAGAAATATTTTTATACTTAGGAATTAAAATCTTAAAGCTAAGAATCTTGTATATGACCTGATTTTACTATATAAATAAGACTAGACGCTAAAGCAGTCCTATTTATATAAATATAACTAATTATTATAATCTATTCTCAATTTCTATCCTAAAGATACTACTTATAGCCTCCTTGCTTATATTTATGCTAAGTAAAGATTCTTTTCCATTTTATTGTTACTCTAAGCATAAAGCCCTTCTCATCTATATTATAGATTTGCTCTGGGCCGAGGTTATATTACTCTATTTTCTAGCTAATAAGTATAAAATATAAAGTATATTTAAGTGCTAAATCTATTCTTTTTCTATTTACATCAAAGCCCGTTAAAAAGCAAGAAATTACCTTATCTGAATAAGCCTTGAGCTAGTATATAGCCTAGTTTTTACCAGGCTTTTTACCAGATATTTCTCTTGCAAAGTTTGCTAATATTAAATTTATAGGGGGTAGGCCTCGCTTAGTAAGTTAATTTATCCATTTTATAAGCGCTTTTGATTGCGAGGTGGTGAGTATTTGTTGCGTGTTATAATGCTCTTCTTTTGAGCCTGTAATACCGTCAAAACGTTTGTAAAGGCCTGATTGGCTAATACCGTAAGTTCTTATAATTAAACTGATATTAGGCTTTTCTCTAGGATCCGCTGAACGTAATGCTGCAAGCGCGAGCTCCATTGAAGCCATATTGGTTGATATATCACGGTTTCAAATATTCGCGATTTTTCGCGTTTTGAACTAAAATTATTCCTGAGATGGGGTTATTCCTGAGGCGGTGAGGGACGGTACGGGAGCTAAGCCTCTGCGTCACATGCAAACATAACAAAATGCAGTAGATCTATTGACTCTATCCACAACTTCTTCTTCTTATTATTATGGTATATTCGTATATACTTCAATTGAGCTGGATTATTCACGGATCTGTTCTCTCACTGACTCACTCAACTCCCAACCCTGAGCTTTCCCTGTAGAGCTGTGGACTGGGTACGATTTGAACATCTGTTAATTTCACTACGCTTCCAAACTACACTTCCAATTTACGCTGAAGAGAAGAGGTTGTATAACGAAAAGATGTCTAAAGAACAAGTTGTATGAACCTGGTAGATAATGTGCCATTGTTCTTGAACGATTCAATGTTGAACCTCCCAACATTGAATCTGTCGTTCGTGTTATATGTCCCAAGGGCCCAGTATTCTTTGCGCTGGAAAACACGATGGCCCGGGATTACTATGGCGAGGATCAGGCAAATTATTGGCAAGCAGGCATCTGTTACGGCGAGACCTGGTTCCACCTAAGAATATGCTGAAATCTGAACTTTTGAGCTACATCGAGGACCAAGCGGCAGTCCCAAAGGCATCCATTCCAGGAAATAGTGACTGGCCCCACCCGGTATCTGCACTGAGCTGGTCCATGTCGAAAAAGTTCCAAAAGGAGCTTTCATCGAAGGCAAAGAGGTCGGGATCCTCACCCGCCGGACTGGCCTTTGTGCCTTGTGCTTGTGCTTGTGCTTCATAGAGGAAGCAGATAACCTCCCGACTACGTGCCGCTCCGGGACTCCAGGCTGTCATTTCATGCAGCATATCGACCGTTTCCCGAATCGTCCTGTCCCACTCGGGTCGTGCATCGCTGTTAGGCTCGGAGATGACACTTAATAAAATTACAAGGCACGCCTGGAAGAGATACCAGACACTATTCCAGGCGCAGATTTGATTTGGAAACCAGTCAAGCTTGATTGTCTCTATAACTTCCTTGGCAATTGAGCGACAGGTCGTTACTAGTGGCAACATTTCAGTTTGATCGGTCTCCTGCTGAGAAGAGAGTTGCAGGCCCTGGATTAGGGCGTAAGGGCGGTAGAGAGTAAGACGCAATGTGAGAAATCGCCATCGGAGAATCCCCCGAGCGACTCGGAGTTGAGGAGGGCATTTATTTACCCCTATAAACACGGCAGGAAGGGATACATGCCAACTCAGCAGCTCCGAATCCAACTTCTCGATCTCGGCAGGAGTGATGAGTGGAAGCTGGACAAGGCGATCTTGGATTCGGGTAGCAATTCTACAAAACGAATTGCTAGTATTGAGGGAGATGCACGCAAGGTCTTGTGGCCCTGTGTCCTAGAATGAAAATATACAGTTAGCGCTACTTGCTTGCTGGTACGTGGTTTTGTGAATCCCCAGGTATAGATACCGAAAGTCGTCTTGCCGGCAGCGATGCAATAGTGACTGACTCTAAATTTCCACGCCAAAAGCTTGGTCGACCAAGAGTGGCGGCCCCCCAAGTATCCAAGCAGAATAAGGACAGCCAAGTCCTCGCTCGCGTGTCGATCATGTTGATATCCTCTGGCGTACGATGTCCATTTTGACGGGGTTGAAACGGCACGCGATGGAGGCCGATTGCTACAGCCATTCTGATGGTGGCACCTAGTATTGCACTCGCCATATTTGGTCTATTTAGATAATGGAGGTAGTAGCCTCCCAGGATGGCGAGGGCCTGGACTGTGTCTATGTGTCCTGAGCCCAAGCAACGGAAATTCAAATGCTCGGCTGCTCGCTCATAGTATACACTATGGCCATCTTGATCTGACATGGACGAAGCAATATAGCCCATGGCAAGGACCATGTTAAGCAATGCAGTCCAGGGGCCTTTGTTCTGATCGGCCACTCCTTCGGCATAGCGTCTGCGAAAATCAGCCTCATCGATCATGGGGGTGATGCCATGTACATAGAAGAAATAGGCATCAATTAGACGGAGCTCATCGGAACTCGTTTTCGGATTCGATGGGTTTGCGGGGATAACAGGTTTTGATGGGTGAGGCATTCCTTCTGACTGCTGAGACCTTTTAGAAATGGAACTTCGAATCTGCGGAGAAATGTTGGTCATGACCCGTAGAATAGCAGGGACCGAAGTCAAGCCTAGATAGGAGGATTTGGAGTCATCGATGAAGAGGGAGAGCCCATTGACATCGTCAGCTACTCGTCGCTTCGGTATTTCTTCATCGGATACCTCATCCCACGTAAAGTCGCGCCCTGGAGGCGGTTCGAGGCAAAACAAGTCACTTGCTGGGGCTTCAGGGTCGCTGTCTGGCGTTTCACTTGTCGGTGGCTTCTGTAGCAGATCCACAAGCTGATCTCGCGACAGGCCGTCCAGCTCGTTAATTGGAGTGGATGGGAATAAGGTGGAAACCACAGTCTGTAACGATCTACATGAATTCGACAGGTCTCTGAATGCGCTAATCATGTGTAAGGACGTAGATGCATTCTTTTGGTTTATTGTCCCGGCTCACCTCACAGATGGCGTCCACCGTGTCCTTCGGGGAGGATAATGGCACAGGTGAGGCACCTCGTACCATACACACTGGCGACAGGGAGCGGTGCGATCGTCACAACGAATGCGGCGACGACGACATTCAGCACACGATCGCGTTTGGGAGCGGGTGTTTTCCTGTGGCATGGCGACACCATAGCAGCAGGCTAGGAGTGGATCGAACTGGGCGCGATACGGGTAGCAGCAACCTTGGAAGTGTTAAGAGTCATGCATAATTGGAGATGCCACGCGAGAAAGGATGTCCTACACCCAACCAGGGGCGCCAGTCCCAGTGTGGGCTAGGCGTGGTTTACCCCGCGGGGGATTGTTAGAGTGATGAGACAGATTTTATCATATACATATATATGATAAAATCCTTTACAAACTGTGACTATTATCTAATTCCTGAATTTGCAGTGCAACATATGTCAATACAGGCACCTATTCTTGTGTGCATCCCATATCAGGCTGTTTCATCTATCTTCAGGGAGAGCACATTTTCAATGCTTGTGAGGCTATTTAAAAGTTTTCACATCAATACTACCTAATAAAATACAGTAGCTGTACAACACAAGTTCGAGTAGACGAGAGAGTTGCATGAAGTCTCTAGGAATATGGCAAATTTTTGAGCCTTGTTATAACCGGAGAAAGATTTCACTAAATTCCACCGGCTATCACTATTCTCGACCCCCTTACTCGGTCTTAGTACTCGCTTTTCGCGGATTCTTTGCCTCGAAGACTTCATCGAGTTCCTCCAGTGTGCGATCTGGGAAAGTCAAATTAGCACCCTACCTAGGTAATTGAATGCCAGGGTCCAAGGTTATGTATAGCTTTACCTTTGGTCTCAACAAAGAAGAAATAGATGACAGTAGCCTCAAAGAGGTCCCAGAAGACGAAAAATACATAGCTAAGAAGTCTTTTTAGTACATGTTTGTATGCCGCTTGTGAATGGAGTGGTACTCACAACCAGTACTTGATGTTATTTAAGGCGACAGGAGCGGCGTAGGTGTTGACGAAACTAGAGCAACCTAAAGAAGGGGCATCAGCCATGAACGGAAACATAATCTAAGAATAATGTTATTCTTACCTGCGGTAATCTGGAAGACCATCATGCCGTTGGCTCTCATGTTGTCTTTAGGAGTAGATTGTTGATTAGCCCCCCTTGCATTCCTCGCTCAGATATGGGGGTTCGCTTACTTGATAGTACTTCCGCCGGGTAGATAGGCTGCATGGGTGTGAAGGAGAAAGCGAAGACAACACCGAAGATGTAAATGAAGACAATCGAAGCATAACTTGATGGATGGCTGCCGGTGTGGACATAATCGGCGGCGGTAGCAGCTCTGTGACGGCCGTTTGTTAGTTTCTGAGTAGGACTAGATTTCATTCGAAGGAGACTTACACAATGGCCAGACTGACTGCCATACCGATGCAAGAACCCATAAGCATCTTGCGCCGGCCCCAGACATCGTGGAAGAAAGCTGGCGGATTCTGTCAGATATTCTGCCGACGAAGTGAGATTCAGGATGGATCTGGACAAACCTCCAGTTGTTGCAGCAACCCATCCTGCAACAGCATAGATGGCATTCATCAGCAGCACAGTATTGGTGCTAGTGATTCCGACGTTCTTGACCAACAGGGGCAAATAGTAAGACGCGATGTTGTTTCCAGAAAATTGACCAAACCAGGCCATGGCGATGGCAAGCATCAATCGATAACGGGAGGATCGTTTCCGGACAAGAGAGCGGAGATCGAAATAATCGCGCGCAGTACGGATACCACCATCCCGCAGAGATTCTTGGATTTCGTTAAGCTCGATATCGACGATGGGGTGGTCGGCCTCTCCGTTCGCATGGTACTCGACAATAAATGCCCGAGCCTCAGCTTCGCGGCCCTTGGTTACCAGCCAGCGAGGGCTTTCCGGGATGAAATAGCCTCCAACGACGACGAGGCCAGGGCACAACATCTGCAGCCACAGGGGAAGTCGCCACTTGAGGTTGCCATGCAGGTTAAGGTTGCATCCATAAATCGCTATATTGAGTGCGCGTTAGCATACCACGTCTCGAGGAAATGATCAATTATAACGGACCGAAGGTAGCTATGATCGATCTGTTCCACAATGTTAGCACTCGGTTGTTGTTGTCATGGCTGTGAGCCCACGTACCCCATATAATACAAAGTGTTGTAAACACCTGCCACCTTTCCTCTGTGCAGCGGCGGGGCGACTTCGACTAGGAGCAAAGGCGCAGCAACACAAGCGATGGTTGAGAAGAAACTCAACAGAAACCGAGCACCAATAAACGAGCTCAGGGATGGGGCGAGCGCGGTGAAGATAGCTGATCCACAAACACCCAGGCAGCCACCGATGATGCAGATTTTCCGTCCCCGCCAGTCACAAATCCAGATAAATAGCGATGCTACCATCTGTCCGACTTGGTAGATGGAGAATACCAGGCCGGTGGAGGCGCTGGATTGCTCTTGATTATAATAGTCCAGGTACTCTGGTAGGGAGTTGATCGAGCCCTGTTTCGTTTTGGTTATGAGGTGGCATGTTATTTCTGAGGGGATTTGTGATCCTACTTACCATCAAGGAGCCATCGTATCCTGTCACTGGGGGTTAGTTATTGATGCCGACCAGGTGTTTTTGACGATCCGGGAGCACTCACCATTCATCGTTGAGCACAAGTAGACTATGGCACACAGGGCATAGAGACGCAGATGGCCTTTCCCGAGAGGATTGGGAGCACCAGACGCGCCCAACGTGTCCGCAATGGCCGTCGGTTTGGCTCCATTAGGGCCGTCGTGGACTTCTGCATCTGCGTCGTTGATCATGAAATGCTCTGGCTTCTCCTCCTTCGTGGCCATATTGATATTGAGTACTCCTCGGGAGTGAAGAAGGTCAATTGGGAAAATTAGGTACTGGGGAGATTCCTGGAATGTCAGGCTGAGACTTGTGTACTTGGGCCGGACGATGACTGCGTCTTTATATCTGTTTCAAACGCCGGTCCAACTCGGGCCTTCAATGTTGTGGATGGGATGGTTCGTTTAGGGCTTCGTGCTAGTGCTGCCGGAATGGGGCAAGCGCGTGACGGCTGTAATACGGTAATCTTCGTCCCATTCCACTCTTCACCGGTAGAATTTTAAAGTGCTTATTCCACATCGAGGATAGCCGTAATCTAATGCTCAACACCAACCGTCAGGGGCAAATCGCCAAGGAGCCATGGAGTCATTCCAATCGATCAACCCTGCTGACTGGCTGCAACAGTGCAAGCAACCGGCCACGCTATTTCCCCGCGTGGAGAAACAGCCCAAAGCGTGGAGTCTGGAGTAGCCGCTAGCACGGTGTTTGCTAATGCCGCGCCACATGGCCCTCGATTCTGCATTTTCACGCGGCGTTACGAAACAGCGTGCTAGCGCCTTTTGAGTCGGCGTCCTGCCCGGACTGCTGGTTTCGGGCTGCGAGGCAAGCCATCCAGCAATCCGACATGCTGGCCGCGGCCGGTATAAGAAGGGGGGCACCCAGGGGCAGGGCCTGTCTCTTCTTTCTCTGCCCAGCAAGAGATTCATTCGTTTCCGAGTCAGAGAACAGAAAATGCCTGCCGTCACTCAAAGCACCAAACTCGAGTCCGGGTGGAAATTCAAGCGCAGCGACGAGGGTGATGACACCTGGGCGCCCGTTGCGTCCGTGCCATCGGTTGTTCACCTGGACCTGATTGCCAATGGCCGGTGAGTTTGATGCGCCTCGTGGACGCCGCAATCCGTGTTGCTAACTCAATGGTCCATCCCAGGATCCAAGACCCGTTCATTGACCGCAGGGAAATCGACGTGGAATGGGTGGGCGAACATGCATGGACCTATGCCACCATCTTTCCCACTCCCGCCGCGGAGGGAGGCAGGATATATCTCCTATTCGAAGGGCTGGACACCTTCGCCGTGGTGAAATTGAACGACAAGGTGATTCTGGAGAGCGAGAACATGTTCCTCAGCCACCGCGTCGATATCACCGGGGTTGTCAAGCCCTCCGGCGACAACGTCCTGTCAATCGACTTCGTCAGCGCCTTGCTTCGTGGCCGCGAAATCGAAAAGAAGCATCCCGAATATCGGTTCATTGCACACAACGGTGAAGCCGGGAGGGTGGGTGTAAGAAAGGCTCAATACCACTGGGTAAGTCGTCTGGGCCTGGCCAATGGTTGGAGACTAACCAATCGATGCTGCAGGGTTGGGATTGGGGCCCTATCTTGATGACCTGCGGACCCTGGAGACCCGTTCACCTCCAGGTTTGCGAAGCATACGTCAAGGAGACAAAGATCACTTACGATCTTGGAAAAGACTTGACCACTGCGAAAGGAATCGTTCAACTCGACTTTGAAGGTGAAGTCGAGGAGGTTCACGTGGTGATAACACTGGATGGCACTAAGGTTTTCCGTGGATCACAGGCCACCAAGTCCAGTCTCGCCAAGATCGAATTCGAGCTTGGTAAGTGCCTGCATACTTAGCAATAATGAGTGACTCCAAAATTCTCATGTTTATGCTAGATCAACCGAAGCTCTGGTATCCTTCTGGCTATGGCAAGCAACCTCTTTATGAGATTGCAACTGAGCTGGTTAAAAACGGCACCGTCATTGATCAGCAGAGCCGCAAGACCGGTTTCCGCAAGATTGAGTTGGTCAAAAACGATGACAAGGCCGGACAGTCTTTCTACTTCAAAGTTAACAACATTGATATATTCTGCGGCGGTAGCTGCTGGATCCCCGCCGACAACTTCCTCCCCAGTATCACACCCGACAAATATCGCCGATGGCTTCAAACAATGATTGAAGGCAACCAGATCATGACACGGTCAGTCCCCTTGGCCCGTCAAACAATACTAGACTAACACATGTCTTGCTAGTGTCTGGGGTGGTGGAATCTACGAAGACGATGTCTTTTACGCAACTTGCGACGAGCTCGGTATCCTTGTGTGGCAGGACTTCATGTTTGCGTGAGGAATTGTTCTCCATCCAATCATTAGATCCCGACAGAGCGCTGACCATCCACCCTGATAGATGTGGTAACTACCCAACGTGGCCTGAGCTCCTCGATTCCATTCGTGAGGAAGCCAGGCAAAACATTCGTCGCTTGCGTAACCATCCATCCATTGCCATCTACGCCGGTAACAACGAGGATTACCAAATCCAGGAACACTATAGGCTGGACTACGATTACGATAACAAAGACGCCGAATCTTGGCTTGGTGGATCATTCCCAGCCCGGTACATTTATGAACATTTGCTCCCGACTATATGCGCCGAGGAAGATCCTTCGATCGCATACTGGCCCAGCTCCCCGTTCTCCAACGGAAAGCATACATCCGATCAGACATGTGGTGATATCCATCAATGGGATGGTACGTCTTTATCTTTGATATTAGTGACGTGACAGTTTAACTGTGCTAACCCTCTCCTAGTGTGGCACGGCTCCCAGAAGAAATACCAGGAATATCCAGTCATTGGAGGCCGATTCAACAGTGAATTCGGTATTGCTTGCCTTCCCAACCTCCCCACCATCAAGTACTTCGTGACGAAGGAGTCGGAAATGTATCCTCAATCTCGCACTCTTGATTTTCACAACAAGGCAGATGGCCATGAGAGACGAATTGCCACTTATGTTGTGGAGAACTTCCGGATTGATCCCACGCTCGAGGTTTGTTCCCCCTGTTTGTAAACATAGACATATTTCTTTTGATAGAAGTTAATAGATATCTTTAGGGCCATATTTTCCTTACTCAGCTGGCCCAATCCGAAGCCATGGCATTCGCTTATCGCGGCTGGCGTCGTCAATGGGGTCAAGACAGACACTGCGGAGGTGCGCTCGTGTGGCAGCTGGATGATTGCTGGCCATGCTCTTCATGGGCTATTGTCGACTACTTCTATCGCAAGAAGCCTGCTTTCTACACTATCAAGAGAGCACTCCAACCGCTGGCGATTGGCGTTCAGCGTGACCACGATGACTGGAGCGTGTGCCATGCCCGCACACCCAAGACTTCCACTTACAGCGCATGGGTGGTTAGCAGCTTGACTGTCGACATCCGTACGGATGTAGAGTTGCGATTCGTCTCTATCGAGACTGGCAAGGACATCGCAACCCCAGTCATCCGCAAGGACTGTCTCATTACCGCAAACGGCACTACTGAGATCACCAGTGGGGTCATTTCCAATATCGATCAGGAGCCGCATGTTGTCGCCGCCCGTCTTCTCCAGAAGGGAGGAGAGGTTCTCTCTCGCGACGTGGACTGGCCACAGCCCCTGAAATACCTCTCTTTCGAAGACCGCGGTGTTAAACTGGAGGTGAAAGAAGGTCAATACATCGTCTCGGCATCGAAGCCTACCAAGTGCTTCGTGGTTGAAGAACAGGACGACATCGTCCTTAGCGACAACGGCATCGACCTCATTCCCGGTGAAACTCAAGTCATTCAGGCCACTGGAACTGGCCAGTTGCTACAGACTCCCGCTTTCAGATACCTGGGATTCCAGTAATCCCTTCGCAACGGCATTATAAAACCATATAGATGATGAGGACGCGTATATGATTTTCATACATATGTACTCTCTGATTGGTTTTGGCGTGTATTACCTTTTAAATGTAGTATAAATTAGCTAAGAGTCTTATATAGCTAGCTTTGAAGTCTTATCTTATATAAGGCCTTACAAGGTAGTGGGCTTATGAGGTCTTACCCCAGTCATTGAACCTGGATAGTAGCAATTATTCAAATATTGTACTAGCTAGCTACTGCAGATATATCAATTCTTCTACTACTACTACACAAAACATGCCAACGTCTTTGATCATAGGATGATGTACAATTCTTCAATATCATACAATTATATATACTTCAATCGATCTTGAGATCCTTATTCAAGCTTGTCGCAAATCTGTTCTCTCACTGACTCGTCCAACTCCCAACCCCGTGCCTTGAGATCAGCCAGGTACTTCTCTGCCGAAGATCGATTCCCAGCTTCCAAGCAGATGAGTATCAAACTTTCCAACGTTTTCTGATTAGGAGAAACGTCCAGTGCTGCCATCTCCTTGGCAAAAAATGTGCATATATCTGGGCTGCGGGTTTGTTGGCATAGCGAAAGTAAATGGTTATATGTGTCGGTGTTGGCGCCGCTGGCGCAGACATCGAAAAGGTCTTTGTAGACGGATACTGCGATTTCGGTTGCTCTGGATGCCGAAAGAGCGCCTCGTTTGAATAGATTCCCTGTATGCGCAAGGACTATGTTTGCCAATGTTATTGGTATTTCGAATCCTTCTTTCTTCAATTCACGGATGCAGCTCCAGAGAATCGTTGAATTGCTAGAAGTTGTCTCCAGAGACTGTAATATTGGCTGCGTAGACTCTGCGTCTATGGGAACATTGTGCTTGTGCATCTGACAAACAATCCCAAACGCAGCTTTGCTATCTGCATTTCCAGCGTACACCTGTACCAATTTCCCATAGTCATACGCAGTCAAATGCGTCTGCAGCGTCGACAAATGCCGAAAAACAGCCTCCGCAAAAATACCATCGCCGTAATCCGCTGCAAATCCCAGCACATCCCGACAATCCGCAACACTCAACTCCTGATACCCCAAATCCACCGCATTCTTCCACACGTATTGCACAGTCTCAAAATGCGACCTCTGCATCGCCGCTCGCAGCAAATACAACCACATCGCCGACGATATAGACTTGGCCTTATTAGGTCTCGATCGTATCAACCGCAGCGCTTCGGAGAATTCATCGGCGTCGCAGAGCTTGTAGACCAAGAGGCTGTGTAGCCATTGTTCTAGTAGAATGCCTTTCCGTTCCATTTGGTCTAGGCGATCGAGAGCAAGCTCGAGTTGGTTTTCGCGTAAAAGGCCGGCGATTACGTGGTGCCAGCCGGCAGGGCTGAGGGAGAGCCATCGGGCGCGTAGTGCTTCGATTACTTCTTGTCGGAGGAGGTAGTCGGGGTGGACTGCGAGGACCTTGAATATACTATTAGTCACTCTCTCTGATTCCTACACGATAGAAGTAGGATGTACCTCCAAAGCAGCATGAAGCGTCGCCGAGTCGGCAGTAATTCCCTGCTTCGCCATCTCCCCAAGTAGACTTCTAACGTTTCTGGCAGACCCATGTCGTCTATCAATATTAGTGAGTAAATATGCTTTGTAATGCCGTGTCGTAGGAGTAACGCGGTGTCTTTGAAGCAATTCTTTCAGAATAGCGACGGTCCTGGATATATCGATTCGTCCCCGAAATGTTGATTGCTCGAGTTGTGTTTCTAGGTCGCCGATTGACTGCGACTGTAATTCTTTGAAATTGCGCGAAGTTGATTGATCCGGACGTGAGAAGAAATCATTTTGCGCAGGATAGCTACTTTCGTGCTTGTGTCCTTCACCCAGCGGAACTCTCGTCGATGCTGTCGTTGACGCGGAATTTAGACATCTCCGAGAAGTTTGTCTGGCTGGGTTGATAGATCGGATCGAGCGGTGCAATTGAATGGGTCGATAAGACGGACAGAGACAATACCAGAGCCCGTCAACTATAGAAGGCGAGAGGCGCATATCTTGACGAGAAATGTTGACCGTGACTGGTCGCAGTTGAAGCTCTTGAAGCTCAATAAAACACGATTTGAGATCACGTGATACCTTTTGATAACAATCCTTCCATCATCCATTTACAGCTCGATTATAGAAATATTTGAGTAGTTTGATAATTAATTTTATTCTTTTTATATCTTTTCCCTCTTTCAAGAATACAGATCGCTCAGATCTACATAATCCATCCTCGCCAACTGTAGCCAAAGTACGCCGACGCCATGCATGAATAAGTTCAATCACAATAGTGGCAAGGACACCGGAAACTTCATTCGAGAAAAGATCTTGGGTATCTCCGTTGTAAATGTTGCTGTCATATAAATTCCAACATGACAGCCTTTCAACCACCCCGACCACGACCACGGCCGCGCCCACCTCGTCCACCACGACCTCTATCTTTACCGTCGCCTCGTCCACCGCGACCGCCGCGACCGGAAGGTTGGTTCTGTTGTTGTTCTTTGACGATATCGAGGATTTCTTCGGGGACTCGGAGGTACTTTATCTATTTCACGACTTGGATTAGCTCAAGGTCACCATTACTTCGCCGGCGCAATCACGATACGTACATTGTTACCCCTAACGTAGACCTCTGGCAATCTGAAAAAGCGGTCACCTTCGGGCGTGGTTTGAACGACTTCTTTTAATGTGAGGTTCATCCAGTTGTCGCAATTGACGAGATGGCCGTTGAGTGTTTCACCGTTTTTGAGTTCGACGAGCATTGGGTGGCCTTGGGCGGCCGTCAAGAGACCGAGGGGCAACTACATACTCATTAATATCTATTTCTGCATCGTACATCATTCATTGTGACCACCTTGCTCCGGCGCAAAGTAGACGTACCATTTTGAAACCGCACGACAGTCAGGACAGGACGTTTAGATGACGGGGAAAGCTCGTTTTGTGAAAGGTGACGATAGCTCTGGTAGAGCTGTACCTGACCGTGAGGTTTCGTAGTTTGGAATTACCTCTGGGATGCTGCGCGAGGAGTGTCCAGAGAATATCGTGGTTCCAGCTCTACGACGTCAAGCTCAATGACAATTGAGGCAGCTGCCCGCAGTTGCTGTCGGGGAAAGACTTGATCCGCTTCCGATGAGCGAATGGCTGACTTATCCGTAGAGGCTGAACCCTAACCCTACTATGCGTTTTGAGCTTGTGGTTCTATGAATAATCATTACTCCATCAAATGTATGTTTCATCTAATAATTTTTTACATTCTGTTTTGTTTTGAGTTAACTCCTATGCTGCTGTTTTTCCAAGACCAGCTCCCTCTCTAAGTATCTTCAAACTCATCGCTTCTGCTTCTTTAGTATCTCCCATCGGCATCAATAGGAGTCAGCTTATGTTCACGACCATAAGCCATGACGAATCTCGGCTCAAAAAAAGCATTCAGATCTTCTAGCGGATTGCCCGCAAAAGCCACCACATCAGCAGCTAGACCGGCATCCAGTTTGCCAGTCTCGTTTGCGAGTCCACAGGGTTCAGCAGCCACGTCTGTGGCCGCGGCAATCAATTCGCGAGTGGAGTAGTCGGGGGCCGGTTACTTCCCCCTTTTTAATGCTGTCGCGTAATTGAATTGCTGTCATTCCCTTTGAGCCAAGATTACCTGCTGTCGTAACTCCAGCATCTAAGAGTCGCAATGCGTTCTTCTTCATGAGAGAAAGCAATTCAGTATCATTGAGTTTGATTTCGATTCAGGTATTTATAGCAGATGGATCCATTGTAAATGAACCTAACCACTAGTCAGCATAGAAATCGATCGTGTCTTTTTGGTTGACCTGCATGACAATCGAATAAGCCTGGCATCATGGTCACGTCGCCCAAATCTCGGAACATTGCATCTGATGGGATTTGTGGCTGATAAGTGAACCACGGCCCAACTGCCTCGATCCTACCATCTCGGATGAGGACGAATCCATCCTCTGTCAAGTCCGCCGAGCTATGTGTGCGTAATCGTGCTGCACAGACAGCCGTTGCCATCTCTCAGAGCATATGTGGTTACTCAGAAACAAGCAAGGGCTTCCGTGTATGATAAGAACAAGAGTGAAGTCTATACGTTAGTCTCGAAAAGTCACCTACCTAGGTAAGCTCAAAATGCCTGGTTCGGTGGGTTGGAAGTATTTTATATTCGTCGATTGGACTAATCTCGGATGAGATCCGATATCGTGAATAGGTACAGGTCGTGCGATCAGATCAAAAACCCGAAAATGAACATCAAACGCAATTTCGCATTTGATGCAGAATGCACAAATATCGCCAACGGCGAGAAGTTCATCCAGATGGCCATGCCTCCTCCGGCGGGCACGTTGCCTATGGCACTAGAGCCCTGGATGATCATTCGTGCAATTGAGAACGTCGAAGTGAAGATAAGAAGCTGCCCGCAATAACCGATGGAGAAATAGTTGATCCGCTTCCGCCGAGCAAATGGCTGACTTATCCGCCGGCGCGGCGTATTGTAACACATTACATACATCTTGTATGGCAAATTACAGCTTCTCACGATACAAACCTCGTATTCTGTATCCATTAATCCGAATCGGGTTAGAGAGCAACAATTACCCTAATTTCCCAGGCTGCGACTCATGCCCTCATCTTTGTTCTCTACTGATCGATACTTCATACTTCTCTGATCACTGATCAATCTGACTGTATTCTTATGTAAAATCATTGATGACTGGGCGAGTGGATCTACACTCAGCCATGCTGCAATCCCGTGCAACATTCGTATGAAATAATTACATAAAAGGAAGACGATATGCGTGGTGGTGTAGCCCAGGCATCAATATTCTTGCTGTCAACCCTCGCGCCCGCCATTTCTTACTCTTTGCCAACTCTCCAAACGAGCACGAATGCAGTCACGCAGGATGACCCGGTGCTGCTGTGGCGAGGTATGTCAGCTGTTTTACAAATAAGTTACACATTCGAGGATATTAGCTAATCGCTTGCCCTAGACTCGGATGGGGTCTATGTCCAATTCGAGGCATCATGTGCTAGTTGTTCGTTAGACAGCGACACTTGGGTGAGTGATCTTATACCTAAGCTTTTCTCTCGCTTCAGGTTACTAACTCGTCTAGCCAATCAATCTGTTTATCGGAGGCACAAATGGCCTCTGTGACAATGCTACCGTATCCGTCAATGGACAGGAGCTCTCCCACCACTGGGAAGGCCAATCTGCAACGGGCTCAGGCGTGCTCCCATCCAGCCCCTACAATGACAGTACCGAACTACGAGCAACATGGCACAGTACATGTATCACGGCACCTCTGGGTGCTCATCATGGGCAGAACGCACACGTGTTTACATTAATATTCGACACAGATCGCAACCACGCCCTCGAAGACGATATCGGCTTTACCATTTCGTTTGGTAACGATACTTGCAAAGATGAAGGAATCAAAGTACTTCGGCTGTCTAATTTCCCTGTGAGTTTCGGCGATGTACCGAGCTGGGGAGAATGGGATGATACAATCGATGCCATCGATCCGAATACAGATTCTAGGTTGAATCCCGGATCCGTTCCGCTGGAAGTGCAACTCGAAGCAGAAATTCAGAGGCTACAGGTACTCCAGTATGAGCTCCAGCAGCTACATCAATCAGTGGCTTTACAAGAGAAGAAAATCTTTCATATGCTTAAGCAAGACTGCAAGCCTTTACTTGCGAAATGGGAGCAATGTGAGGATTTTTTCTGTTATTTGAAGTCATCCTGGCAGAAGGTGCCTGAGATTTATTGGTCGATGAGGTATCGCTTTGGCCTGATAGGTCCTGGACGAGTCATTCCCATCTGCCGTCTTGTTGCAGAGACACCGTCAGACGATAACACCGACGCGAACAAACCATCAGCTTTGCCTTCACATCCGGTCCCGACTCCTTCGAAGCATGCTGTACCTACGCACTCCGAGACCTCATCATCCTCAACGCTCGCCATCGCTATTCCTTCTTCCACAACCGCACCACTAAGACCTGTCACGACACCTCCACCTTCTAAACCAACCTCTCATCTCGACACCAACCCAAATCATTCGGATATAACAGAGGTCGTGCTCCCATTACCAATACACTCTCCCACCAAACACTTCATCAGATCATGCGCCATAATCCTACTCATCGCCTTAATAATTGGCCTCTTCTTCCGCGTCGTACGCCATTCAACAGCCTTCCGCCGCCGCCGACGCGACATCGCCTCTAGACGCGAAGAACTACGAGCCCGACGCGCATACAGAAATGCCGCACGACGACTCCGCTGGCGTCAGTGGTGGGAAGGCCGATCCTATTTCCAGGCTGCGAGCGTGACATCCAGCCACTCCCTGCCTGAATTCCATCACGTCCGCGGTGCCAACAACTCAAGCGACGAGTATAATAACAGACCCACTACTCGCGACGTCAGCAATAATGACTCCGCATCAGAAATCTCCTCTCAATCTTCTGATATACCGAACGACGAAGAACCCCAACAACGCATGATGCAAGCCGAGATCCTCGGTCTACGTCGCGTGCTCGAGTATGTAGGCCAATTAGTTGGCACAGACGGAACAACCACGACATCCACACCCTCCTCGTCCGCACGACGACGAACTCGCTCACGATCGCGCTCCGTGCCACCTCCTTACGAGCAAGTAATGCGTCACAACCGCAACGCCAGCGTCGGCAATAATTCTTCTAGAAATCACACGCTAGAGATTCGTAGATCGGTGACTCCCGGCGTGATATCTGGTGCACCGAGTTCGCCGAGAGCGAGTACGATGTTTAGTCTTGAGACGGGTTCGTTGGTTACGTTGGAGACGCTTGATACGTTGGATTCGTCGGGTACGGCGCCGCCTTCATATCATCCTTAGAATTACTCCATATGATGGTTGGTGGTGTTGGACTAAGTGCGCGAACTTCTGCTCTTTTCTGTTTCTATTGATGGTAATGATTTTCAGGTGTGGGGATTTTGTCTAGGTGTTCAGGGGGTAATATCAGAGGCAATGTTGATGTTGATATTAATGATACATACACGAATTACTTTTTTTCAGTCCATTTTAGTAAAGCAGTCATCAACGTATTGCATTAAATTTCTCACCAGTACCCTATGACTTTACTAAATTTTAGGCCTCTTCGCCGCCTGCCCCGCCTCAATCAACTCAACCTCGTCATCCTCCTCATCCTCATCCTCATCTTCAATAGCATACTTCCTCTTCGCCCTCAACGCATGCATAGTCGTAATCCCCTCCGCCGTAATAACCTTGTCAGAATCCGAGTCCACATCCGGCGCAAACGTTGCTCTACCCTTTTCGCGGGCGTCGAATACAGTCAACAACTGATCGTACCCTTCTTCGACGTTTGTGACGGTTTCGTCTAACTTTTGGATTCGGTCTTGGAGTTCGAGTTGGATTAAGATGTCGCGCGAGCGTTTGTAGAGGCGTTGTTTGACGAGCATGCGCCACCAGTAGTAGCGTCTATCGTCCTCGTCGGTGGCGTTGTGTTTTTTGATAAGGAGGCGAGCCATATTCGCGCCTCCACGTTTGCGGGGTGGGATTCTTGACAGGAGATACATTTCTAGGATATGTGCGAATTGGGTGGGCGCGATTTTGTATTTTGTTCGTATCTCGGCGAGTTTTTGCGTCGGGATCAGGGATGATGTTGGCATGTTGCGTGGTCTGCGTTTGCCCTTCAGATCTGGGTAGGGGTTTGGGTTGATGTTGATGTCCTCGTCGAGGAATGCGTGGTAGAGATTGTGGTAATCGGCAGAGTCGCGGAGGACGTCGAAGGATTCATTTGGGTCTTCGACGGTTAGTTCGACGACGGTCTTGTCAGCTATGCAGGCCTTGTGGATTACGTTGTAGAGTTGGGAGCCGTGGCCGGAGCCTTGGTATGGAGGGAGGATGAGGAATTGGGCGATGCGGGAGCGAGATGGGAGTTGTGAAAATCGTAGTTCTTCGGGGTATGGGAAGGGGTCGTTTTTGACGACTTTGTCGCCGTGTTGTTCGGGGAAGAACCACCAGCGGTAGACGGTTGAGTATCCGACGAAGGAGTACTGAGACTCTGTTGGCGTAAGAGGTGTGGTTTTCTCGTAGCTGAATAGAATTGCATTGTTAGTTTTGTTGTGTCATCCGTCAAGAGGAGCTGCTATAGCTTACACAAAATACACAGTCCATCTCTCCAAAGTCCACTCAGGGTCGTCAAGAACTAGTGGCGTCCCTCCTTCAATGAAGAACGGGATAAAGACCTGCGCTCGTCCCAGCAGGCTGCGCACATCATTATCCGCAAGTGAGCCGGCCCAGATTTCATAATTTCTGTTCTTCGACTTATACGAATGAACAATTTTCCCTGGCGGCTTAAAGTCTTTCGCTTTCGGATCGTTCTGAACGGAATTCTCATAATCGGACAGTTTCGTGAACGCAGCTAGAAAAGAGTCAGCATGAGCTTACGATTCGCGAATTAAGCACATACATTCAGAAACCCATTCTCTCAAAGTCTTATTCAAATCCACCGCCGCCGCATCGCCAACAGCCTTGAACTTTTCGTCGTACGAAATGTGAACATGAGTGCGCAGATCATGTGTCGCAAAGCGTAGTCTGATGATGAGACCTTTGTAGCCAAATATCTGTTCGTCGTCACCGAAGATTGGGTAGGTGAATTGCGGGTGGAAAATCTCTGCTGTAGTTGGCTTCTCGTCTCCTGGTTTGATTAAGGTCAGTTGGACTGCATCGTTGGCATCGCAGGTCCCTATAAGATGGTGTTAGTTTTTGATGCGTCTGATGCGCGCGGCAGTGTCGGACAGCAGGTGCCGACTTACAGTCGCCTGAATCGGCCATGATGGATTCTGTAGATTTTTAGAAGTCCTGACCAAATATCAAAATTTGATGATACAGTTGCAAGACTGTAAATTGATGCTTTTGATAGTTGTCGTGGATGGAGCTTTGGCGCGTCGCGTCGTCGAACGAAAGGTGATTAAAGCCGGATTAGGTTAGCCTGCTGAAGCTTAAGCGCGCCAAACCCAAATGGACTAGAGGCTGTTTTCTGTTTTACTATGGTAGGCTGCAATCCGATACTATGTACAACCTCGTATCCCTGGCGAATCGACAGAAGTCAACAATCCAGAAGTGTGGTCCGACGCCTTCTAACCACATAAGGAAATGCTGTATCTTGTTATCAACATATAACACAATGATCGATGGAATTTTCGTAAACAAATTCTAGAATACAGAATCATGGTTGACAGGATTACTTTACAGCTATCCCGGATATGATGATTGCAGCGCATAAGTCCACTCGGCTGCTCTCATTGGATATCGACCGGTCCTCGTTATATAAGGATTTGCCAGGAGTACACTTTACCTGTTCTTTTCTTTGTCTGCTTAGAGCAAATTACCGGTACGTTAGCCCTCCCTCGTTGGTATCATGTAGAACAGTCCAAGCCACCCAGAATCGAAAATACAATCGACTCCCAGGACTAGATAGATACGGATTTAGAATCTAGTACTAGAACGTAGAGAGTGGAGTGCCACTCACACTAGTACCTAGCAAATTGGTGGGCAAAGTCTACACAGGTATACCAGGCATACCCCGTACCCTGGGAGAGATAGTCCTAGATGGCTGGCTTGGAAATGGATCAATTAGACTGGTCGGGGTGGCATCACATGGCAGCCATAGCAAATGGCTATGCGAGACGCGTGTTATCTCCTGCGATAGACACATGAATGGTCCTGCAGTTACGACCCCTGTTTATCCCGGGCAGTGACCAATTGCGGTATTGCTACAGGCGCCTTGCAATCGATGCCTTGAGTTTACTACTTTAGTTAGGCAGCGTTATTGTCAAGGGTCTGTTTCCTACCCAAAACGCTTTAGCCGTACCACAGTCTTGTTTAATACCACATTTTCTCCTTCCGCTATCATCGATTACCGGAACCTAAGTATAGAGTGAGATTCATGACTTAAAATATTGTACCGTGGTCAAGGTGTGCACGCTTATTGCATCCTCGTCCAGATTGAAAAGTTTTTCGACGGTACACGCTTCCAGAGACTTTGGTCAATTCAACATGGAAATACCCGAGGACATCTGCCATGATGCCTCTTTCGGAGATCAAGTCTGGACTCCAAATTGTCGTGGCGGATTTGACTTTACAGGCAAGAATAATCTTATGACATTTCTTTATGTTGATCATGCTTTGGCTAGCTGACGGAAATCAATATGATGCAGTCCTGTTTGAGGAGAGCGTGATGTCGATTGCTCCGGCGGCACTGCTACTGATAATTGCACCGTTCAGGTTGGTGCAATTGTACAGCCAAGATGTAAAGCTTCGACCTGATTCTGTGCTGCATGCCTTCAAGCTGGTATAGTACATCCTATACGCGTCTTTGGCATCTATACGTGCTAAACCGAGACAGGTTTCTGCTGCCGTATACGCAAGCTTGCAGCTAGCACTCCTCTGTCTGTGGTGCCTTTCTAAGAGTACGGTCGCTCCTTCGATTTGCATCGCCTCTGCAGCATTGAGTTTGACTTCCGCTTTGGTGATTGGCTTGGTGTCTCATTTCGAGCATAAAAGATCAATTAGACCTTCTTTCCTGGTCTCTTTATATATACTGATCACATTGCTATTCGACATTGCACGCGCAAGAACTCATTGGCTGATGCGGCAACGGGACTCTACAGCGGCTATTCTCACTGCAATTGTAGGTCTGAAGTTTGCTATGCTAGTTATTGAATCCATCGAGAAGAGAAACATTCTTTCATCGGCGTATAAACATGTCTCAACAGAGTCCACGAGCGGTCTTTTCAATCGCGCCTTATTCTGTTGGCTGAATCCACTGCTGCTCAAAGGATATATCAGTGTACTTTCCGCTGAAAATCTCTTCCCAATTACTGAAAACCTATCCTCCATAGAAGTGGTCGAAAATCTCCGGCGAGGATGGCAAGCAAGTACGGCACCCTCCTCCTACTCACTTTAAGCTTATATCGTCGATGCTAATGGAAAATGTGACAGATAATCAGCGAGGCAAGAACGCTTTTGCAAAGGCTGTGGTCCTGAGTTTCAAGTGGCCCTTTCTCGGTACGGTAATACCACGAATCTGTGTGGTTGCGTTGAAGCTTGCACAGCCTTTTCTGATTCAAGACGCCATCAATTTCATCACCAAGACTACAGTCGCATCGTCAAACACTACTGGATACGGCCTCATAGCTGCGTACGGCTTGGTATATCTCGGCATCGCGGTATAGAAACCCTGGTAGATATTTCACGAACTTCAAAGCTAAGTCTCAATTTAGATATTTACCGGTTGGTATCAACATTTGACATTCCGGCTGGTAGCAATGATACGTGGTGGACTCGTTGGTATCATCTTCATGACCATGTTGGAGTCAAAAATTGGCAAAACTTCAGAATCTGCAGCATTGACGCTGATGAGCACGGACGTGGAAAGAATTGCTGAAACATGGAGCTTCGTGAATGAGATATGGGCAAATCTGATACAAGCTTTAATAGCTGTATGGTTACTGGAGAAGCAAGTTGGTATCGTCTGTGTCTACCCAGTGCTTATATCCCTCGGTGAGTGGTCTTGAATTCGTAATTAATGGTTGCAAGCGATCTAACGTCGCTATTTATTACACAGTGGCAAGTATATCGTCCTTTTGCGTTGGACGATACGTCGCAAAGCGTCAAAAATCATGGATGGAAGCCACTGAAAAAAGAGTCAATTTGACCACAGAGCTTTTCGGTTCAATCAAAGCTATTAAAATGCTAGGATTGTCAAAGATGCTTTCTCGTGTTGTCCAAGCGACACGGGTAACCGAAGTCGATCTTTCAAAGGGTTACAGAAAACTCTCTGTAACGAACACCTGCTTGAGTAAGCCATCAAATCCACCAGGTCGCCAAAAAGTGTAAATGATACTGATTTCATAGCGAATCTCCCGAATATTATCATTCCTTTCATCACGTTTGCTGCGTTTGCGCTTTCCGAGAAGAGGAGCATAAACGTGGCCCAGGCGTTTTCATCACTGTCGATTCTCAGCTTGATCACGTCCCCTATTGCCAATATGATATATGCTATTCCACAATTCTACTCATCGCTAGGTTGTTTCCAGCGAATCCAAGAATACTTACAAAAGGAACCTCGACGTGATTTACGGAAAATGATTACACCGTCTGACCAAATCCAAAGTAAGAATCATCTTAGGGATCCCTGCACCAACAGTGAGTCGTTACAATTACAGCCACTCCGGAAACCAGCGCGTGAGTCACACGTGGGGTTTTGTATTGACAAGCAAATCTTGAGTATCCAAGACGGCTCTTTTGGCTGGCATGAAAATCGTCCGGCCGCTGTTCAAGGAGTCGATCTACACCTTCCTGGACCATCGTTGACAATGGTGGTCGGTCCTGTGGGCTGTGGCAAGTCCACATTTTTGAAAGGACTTCTTGGTGAAACCCCAAGCTTCAAGGGGTCTATGCAACTGTCGACTCGAGAAATCGCCTTCTGTGATCAAGTTCCTTGGATCGGAAATGGGACCATTCGAGAAAATATAGTCGGTCCTCTGGAGTTTGACGAAGTTTGGTACAATTCGGTTATCCATGCTTGTGCATTAGATACAGACTTTCAGCAACTGCCTGACGGTGATAAAACTACCGCCGGAAGTAAGGGTATGAAGCTTAGCGGAGGACAGAGACAACGAGTGGTGATTTACCCGTGAACTATGTCCATAGAGAATCAGCTAATGCGAATATAGTCAATGGCCCGAGCCAGCTATGCAAGAAAACAACTTGCAATATTCGACGACGTTCTAAGTGGACTTGATGCATTGACCGAAGAAAAGGTCTGCACGCGGTTACTCAGTCGGGAGGGTCTGCTACGCACATCAGGAACTTCTATCATTTTAGCAACGCACTCATGTTAGTACATCATGGCTCGTGCTCTATGATTTGCTAATAGAAGCAGTGAACCGCCTGTCACTTGCAGATCATATCATAGTTTTTGATTCAAGTGGCTGTATCTCTGAGCAAGGAACATTCGAGCAACTGCGTTCAAGTGAAAGGTACTTGCGTGCAATAAGCAACACAAACGATGAGAATCCACTGCCAGCACCAGCAGGCTTCATATCGCCGACAGCTTTGGAAATCACGCCAGTCAATAAAGACACTCGACGCCAGGAAGGCGATTGGAGCGTTTATCAGTTTTATGGCGCGGCAATGGGCTGGTTAAGACTAGCCCTGTATGGGACTTGTGTCATCTGCTGTGGCACATTTGCTGGCCTACAAAGTAAGTCTGCCTCCTGTGTCTTATCAACTCTAGCTAATCAAGCACAACAGCCATATGGCTTAGTAAGTTTTCTCAATCGGGAGATGCAACTTCGCGATTGGACTACTGGCTTTCAATATATGGAGTCTTTGCGCTGTGCAATGCTCTAGCGCTTATCATTGCCTGCTTGTAAGTAATAGCGCCATATCTTTGTTGATCAAATTATGGCTTCTTCATACTCTAGCTGATAGACTTAGTCACTTTATGGTTTTTATTGTCCCCCGATCTTCACTACATCTTCATGGGTTAATCCTGAAGGTTTCAATGAGGTAAGAAATCAGTGATACCGATCACTCAGTGGACTTGCTGATGATAACGATAGTGCTCCAATCTCATATTTCACACAAACCGACATCGGAATAATCATTAACCAGTTCGTTACTATTCTCATTATCATTCTAAATGACGAGATCTGATATATCTAATGTCTGTGAACAGCTTCAGCCAAGACATGCGGCTTCTTGACATGACATTGCCGAACGCGATGATATCTGTTTCTTTCCGTATGGCTCTCAGGATAATGATTCTAGGAAAAATGTTAACTGTTGTCATAGAGCTTATCAATACTGTTTGGAGTGCCATCCTCACCTCGGTTGCAGTCTGGTACATGATTATACCTCTGTCGTTTCTCGTTGGGCTCGTATATGGAGTCCAGAAATTCTATTTGAGGACCTCACGGCAACTGAGATTGCTGGAGTATGTGATGCCCTGTGAGATATTTTTCATGACAACTGATAAATTCCGCCAGTATTGAAACCAAGGCACCACTGTACTCTCACTTTATTGAGTCCCTGTCCGGATTGGCGACCCTACGAGCGTTCGGCTGGTCCGATGCTGCGCTCGCCGTAAACACCCAACTCCTTGACACGTCTCAGAAGCCATTTTACCTACTTTTATGTGTTCAGAGATGGCTTACACTTGTTCTGGACATGATAGTCGCCGTGGTCGCAGTCCTACTCATGTCTCTTGCAGTGATACTACGTTCCCGAGTCAATCCTGGATTTTTGGGTGTTGCGATGGTAAATATCATGAATCTGAACACTACACTCACCAACTTGATCGAGTTCTGGACACTTCTAGAAACGTCACTTGGCGCCGTTAGCAGAATTAAAGAATTCACGGAGAACACGAAATCTGAGAATTTAGCTGGGGAGGATCGAACTCCGCCACCTGAATGGCCGCTGAGAGGTGACTTGGAGATCACCAATATATCCGCATCATACGGCTCAAATACTAACCCTGTCCTCTCCAATATCACTCTATCAGTTACGCATGGACAGAAAGTTGCAGTTTGTGGAAGAACTGGAAGCGGCAAGAGCTCCCTACTCCTCGCTCTTCTAAGATTGATTGAGCTCACTGAGGGTACTATTGTGATTGATGGCATCGATATCTCCACGGTGCCCCGAGACCTCATTCGATCTAAATTCGTGACCTTGTCGCAAGATGTCGTCTCGCTTCCGGGAACGGTGCGCATAAATGCAGACCCGTTCCGTCAGGCTTCAGACGAGCAGATCATTGCTGCTCTTGAACAGGTCGGGCTATGGAAGGCAATCAGTACCAACGGGGGCCTAGATGCTATCATGGACAGTGGACTATTCTCGCACGGACAACTCCAGCTCTTCAGCTTCGCGAGAGCAATGTTGCAGGATGGATCAATCCTGATACTCGACGAGCCAACTAGCAGTGTTGACCCGGATACCGACGAGCTGATTCAGCGACTCCTTCGCGAACGCTTCCATAGTCATACCGTTATCATGATAGCGCATAGGCTACGAAGTGTTGTTGATTATGACAAAGTCCTTGTTTTAGATGGAGGTAAACTTGCCGAATTCGATTCTCCCGCCGCGCTTCTTACCAAGGCCTCAATATTTCGTTCTTTATATGAGGCTTGCTAGAAACGATGTATCATTTTCTGCCTGCATACTCCAAGTCGTTTGGTGGCAAATATCACTTGAATGATTATTTGTGCTGCAGTTGAATGCATTCTTGAGCTCAACTTACTGAGATCTTGGGACTCAAGAAGGGGTTGTGATCTGAGAGTAACCATCAGAATTTGTATTAGACATAGGTAGCTTATGCAATACTCTCCTCTGCTGCGTCTTGCAGATGAGTTTCGAAAACGCGAGGAGATAGCCGCAGTAGTTGTAGTAAGATCTGCATTTGTAAAGGCATCCGGTGAGTATTTTTAGGCGACTCTGAACATCCAGAATCAAGATGACCCTCTCTATTTCTCGGAAAGTTTTATCAGGCAAAAAGTGAGAGGCAATCTGGGCTCGCCGTATTGTCTCATTCATACTACGGTTTAAGGATCGTTTGTAAGCTTAGAAGACCACCCTATGTGTACAAAATGATTGAAAGTCTCCTTAGTCTCTGCAGGTGCAAAACTCTCTGATACGAAACCGCAACAATATCATTCGATGTGGAACCTCTTCATAGAACCCAAGCTTCAAGTACTCAGCAAAAAGTAACTAATAGTACGCAATATGGTCAACATAATCCTTCTCCCTCCTATCACAAAAGCATCGTGTGGTTTTCCGCCTGATTGTCCGATTGGGCATCTCGAAACCGCATAAATGATTTACAATGTACAAGTGAGTCCAGCCACCGACCAAATGCAGTTATCGGACTATATGCCGCTTCAGGCCTAACTATTGCATGGTGACCAAGGTCAGCCGAGAAATATGCATTGCAAGGCATGGTCCAAAGACTAATATAGGTTGAATCAGTCATAGCAAATATCCTGGTCACACTTCATAGATATATATAGTATATCACTACTAAGTCGGATTTCTGTGGTTGAGTATCAGACTATATATACAGTATATGGCCTCGACGACAATGTCGCACTCAAAATCTGTCAATATGTCACATCCCCGGTTTCTTCGTTCCCACACCACAACATTGAACGAATGCAACCGGCACACAGATACCGATTCTAACCCTGCCAATTCCGAAACCACCGCCCTCTTGTCCACGTACAAAGATGGCTCACAACCTGGTTCCGCTTTCGAACACTCTTTGTCCCACGATCTCCAGATCCTATCCAAATGTGCTCTCCTTACTTCAGGTTTCGATAGTCATCCGTTTTGTCGGAGGATGGGATATTAAAGAAAGAGTGGTCACGATTTATACACGAAATCACAGAGAGCTCAAAACTTTCGCCTTCCCAATGGTGGGCTGTGATTGGTGTAGGTGCTGGTACCATGGCAGTAGGGGGTGTCATTCCGGTCGTGTCAGCGGCCAGAGGAAGAGGGCGAACTAGGAGATCAGAAATTTGACCAAGGCTATGGGTTCGGCGCAATTGCCCCATACCGAAGTCAAGAAGACCTACGGAAAGGAAGAGAGTGAGAAATTAGTTCCACACAGAATCAATCAATGAAATGAAGCATTCTTCAATCCGCGTGGAATCATGATTTGCGTCGGTATGCCATATGACTTGCCCATTGGTGGAGCCTGATTCGGACGTGGCCCGGCGACAAGATTCACACTTTCCGGCCGGAGCTCTCTATTTTCAAAGAACAAGAATGCTCTCAGACAAAGAAATACAAGGCCAACTAGCGAGTTCGAATTGTGATCATTCCTTTGGGTCCGAAGCAAGAGCCAATTGAGAGTCCAACGATGATCCTAGGAGAAGAGAGTCCTTAAATGCCGCCCAAGGTATTGAAGCTATCCACAATGGTCCGATGGACTTAACACTTTGGGTTATTGTGTCATTATTTATCGCTACTACAAATGAACCGATAAATACAGAATAAGATAAATTTGAGTGTAACTGATTGGTACCTACGAGAAACTCTCGGAATGGATTTGCTGAAGATTACCTCCTGCTTACAATGGCCATTTTCAAAAGAGATGGAGTGCTTGTGCTTTCTCTCGTACATAGTTTCGGGTTAAAACATACCCCTGCTATCCTTCTTTTCATCGGTTCTCGTTTAATAGGCCCCGCAGCACGTTACTCAACTGGTAATAGAGATGTCAGTCCCGACAGTATCTCAACCTAGCTTTCTGATGGATCGCTCAAAGAGATGAACACAAAGTAGAGATATCTACTATCATGACCAAGGGTTATGGAAGATCGTTCCAGCTTTGGTAGAGCGATTGTCGAAGATATTTAGAGGGCAGCGCGGTTAAAGCGAAATACATCACACGGGGTATTTTGCTTTGCATAACATGGCACTACAACGGTTTTTCGTCCGATGACCGATTTCGCAATTAAGATCTTCGGACCCGACAACATACTGATCCGTTAAAGGATTAAATATGCTTACAAGCTCTGGTAGGCCGTTGTATCAGTCATACATGAAAGGGTGTCTGTCTGTCCAGTTTTCGAAATTGGTAGTAGTTTAGACAATGGCACCCGGTAAAGGAGGCTACCGCCAAATCAACAAGGCTCTCAACATTTGTGCCTTTGAAGATTATTTGGAAAGCCAGCAGAAAGTTTTACCCAAAATACTCGACGTGGAGCAGATTACTCCGCGAGTCCTTCGAGTGCTCGGTCAAAATCCAGGGAAGGTACGTTGAGACTCCAATTTGCCTGCCATATGAACTAAAAAAATCTATCTACAGTTTACTTTACAAGGGACAAACACATTCATCGTCGGCACTGGTCCGGAGCGCCTCATCATTGACACAGGCCAGGGTATTCCGGATTGGGCAGATCTCATCGAGCAAACTCTCACTCGCAAGGGAATTTCACTATCCCATGTCCTTCTTACTCATTGGCATGGCGACCACACAGGTGGTGTTCCTGACTTGATTCGCATGTACCCGAATCTTACTTCATCAATCTACAAACACACACCGAGCAAAACTCAGCAGCCTATCATAGACGGGCAAATCTTCAAGGTTGAAGGCGCTACGATCCGCGCAGTACATACCCCAGGCCACTCCAGCGACCATATGTGCTTCATCCTTGTAGAAGAGCAGGCCATGTTCACGGGAGATAATATACTTGGTCACGGCACCTCTGCCGTGGAGCATCTCAGCACGTGGATGGATACTTTACGGAAGATGCAGTCAGAAAACTGCGTCAAGGGCTACCCTGCTCACGGCATCGTAATCGACGACTTGCGCGCCAAGATTGCTGGCGAACTGGCGCAAAAACTGCGGCGCGAGCAACAGGTATTGAAGGCGCTGGGCCAGGCCAAGCGCGATGCAAGTCTTGATCAAGGACGTGGTAAGGGGAGTATCACGGTCAAAGAGCTAGTGGCGACCATTTACGGCAATGGGGTGGACTCATCGGTCAGAGAGTTGGCGCTTGAACCTTTCATGGATGAAGTCCTAAGAAAATTGGCTGAAGATGGTGTCGTTGCATTTGAGATGAGGAGAGGAGTGAAGAAGTGGTTTGCCATTGAGGCAGCCTAGAGCTAGCAATAGATAGACTAGCATATAGATAGAGAATAATTGAAAAGCTTGAACGTTACATGAGATCAGTTTATTGGAGCATAATTTTAACAATCTCTTTACTGGATAGTGATTAATTAGATAACATCTCCCCCTCTTGACTTTCAGTGTTGTCTTTCGATATATTTTGGTGGATATACTCAGAACTTACTCTACCCTTCACGTTGAGGCAAACTGTAAACATCCAAGCCCGCAACCGCCACATCTGCCGCATGGTTCTACGTTCGATTTGGTAGGAGTTTCTAGGTCTAGCGATACTACGCAACGAGTTTAAGTGGTAGGAGCAATTTTAGAAGAGATATTGTCCGTTGGCAAGCGTGCTGAACTTGGATTGGCCGAGACCGATGACATATCATCCCGGGACCAAGAAGATCGGGACAATACAGCAAGCTCGGGACAAAACTGATTCGTAATGTACGTCCAATAATACGGTACGAGGCATCTAACCAGGAAAAGTTCCGTTCCGAGCACGCCATGCTGTATACCGAGATCTGTCAGTAAGCCAGCAAATACACCGATCCCGTCTGTCAAGGGTTTCTGACTACAGCATTAAACCGTACGTCAACGTTGGGTTCGGAATTTTGAATTGTCTTCCCTGCCATAGCCAATTCATTACCGGGTCGAGATGCGGGTATGCCGTAGTGTCCCCTGATTTTACATCTTTTTCAACAGCTTATGCTGTCTCTTTCTGGCCAATCCGTGTTATCATACTCCAACTTCAAATATCTGATTCCTCGAGCCTAGGTAAACGACTAATTGACCAATTGAATCGTGTGGTCTAACTATGACAACATTCGCCGAACCTGAGGTACCTGAGCCGTCTGGCTCTCCAAAAGACAAGTATCTCTGTCTGACCATCTGCGGGTATCGCAAACCGGGTATGAGCGAGGAAGACTACCGAAATCATATGGTTAACATCTCAGCGCCTATGACAAAGGGCTTGATGGTCAAATATGGTATTAAGAGATGGACTCAAGTAGGTGACTCACCCTAATCCTTATCTCTAGCACAGTGATGTCGATATAAGATGGCGTACCGTGTATAATTTTGCGCGACTAACTCATATTCAGATTCATAATCAAAGTTCGACTCGTGCTTTGATGTCACACTTATTTGACCACCAGATGGGGCATGTTGCAGACTTTGACTGTTTTAGCCAGGTGGTTTTCAAAGATATTGAACATTACAAACGTATGAAACAGGATCCGTGGTACAAAGAGCATCTTATTGGTGATCACGAGAAGTTCGCTGATACGCAAAGAAGCATGTCAGTATCTGCCATTCCTACTAAGCAAAGCAACAATTATGCTAACTCAACGTAGGATGACTATAGGATGGATTGAGGAGTTCGTGAGAGATGGCGAGGTTGTTGATGGCTTCAAGGACTCCTAGAAGTCTCCGATAGAGTCCAATATGCACTAGATTGATCTGGCAACGTTATCAGACAGAGAAATATAATCCTTATGCCTTTGAATATTACCTTGCACAGTATGGCCTCAATTAGTCATTATTATACCTCCATCCACTACATCCGTCTCTCAGAAACAAGCGGGTAATATTTTGAATCAGTGATCTCTAAGCAACTCCTTATGTATTTGTTCATGTATACATTACAACTGACTATGCGTACTCCAAGTTCGGCACCTTCATCCACGCAAGGTCAAAACCGGCGCCCCAGACCCATTTATCATTATTATCAATACCATCCTTAGTCGTATCATATCCCATTTGAGCGATCTTCAGCCATAAGTCACCCTTAATTGGGAACGAAGCAGCCCATTCGCCCTCTTCAAAAGGTCTTGAGGCATCATGCCCATTCTTCAGGGCTCGCACAAATTTGGCGATGTGTCCGTCATCATGAACCTGGTTCACAGCTTTGTACAACTCTCGCCAATCCATACCCTTACTTGCAGTTGGTGCGTACCCAGTGATGTCTTCTAGGTGCAATTCCGCTGCTCCATTCGCCGCGTACCAAGCCAGGTCTAGCCTTGCCTTCCATTCTACTAACCGCGTCTTGTCCTCGACTTTGATCCAAGGCTGCTTGACCAAGACGCTCAAGAAGATGGAACAGGTCACATTATGCATGATAAAGAAGTCAACTTTACGCACTTTTCCAGGCCTCTGTGCCGCACCTGCGCTATATGCAGCACAATTAATCATCTCGGCTGTCCGACGCTCCAAGTCCTCAGGTGAGATCTGGAACTTCGCGGCAATTCCGACTATCTCATCCATGGAGCGAGCCAGCGGGCCATCCCTCAACCGCCAGGGCCCATCCTGCATGCGACCTGAGGTGCGGGTCTTTTCGTTGCGGCGAACTTCCTTGTACAGCTCGATGAGAGGCCTAGACGGGATAGTGCCAGACTGTGCGAGCTGCTCGCTACGATGAAAGAAAGTATCGATATTGCCGGGATCGTGTGATGCTGCGTGCGCGAGACCTTCAGCAATTAGACTGGGCTGTTCAAATTCAACACCGAAACCCAGATGAATGATAGGATGCAATAGGCCTTCATACAGCTGAAAAAACATGGTTTCAGCGAGGGGCGTATGGCTGAAGCAATATTCCTGCACGACAGCTTTCCAGCCCTTAATTTCGATTTCATGCTCGAAGAATATCAAGAAATTTGTATATTGATCGATATTGAACATTCTGGCCATGAACTTTTCTGGGTCACTGAGTTCCTGAAAGACTGCCGGGTCCAGTGGAGGTAAAGGTCGTTGATATCCGTAGCCATCGTCATATGCCCTCTTCAGCTCCTCTGGGCCACCACCCATGGCCAGAACACTAAGGATTGAGTGAGAGATGTGATTATGGCCACCGACATCTCGAAAGTACATGTGGTAGCTATCATGATTTTTCTGCAGCAGCTCGTTTGCGGTCTCAATAACACCGGCAGGACTATCATCGATGCGAGCAAACCCTAGGTGCTGCTGTGACAATTTCACCTTCGATGCTTGTACGGCCGACATGATTGTCGCTATTTAGTGATGTTGTAGATGGTTTTCTAGATAGATAGGAAGCTACCATGTTCATTGAGGCAGATTCATTACGTGAAAAAGACAATATATAAAATACATTTCTCGACACGCTTCCCTCGGGCACAATTCAACGGGACGATATTGCGGCCAGTGGCTCAATCGGTGTGTTGACATGCAATGATCAATAAACACACCGATGTAAATATGGCCCCGGAATGATGGTCATATATCCTGAAAGCTCACTGGAATACATGTTATCTAGGCCTCGGAGCGCACCTCAAGGAACCGGGCCTAAACCGCACCGCACCGTAAGATGGTGCGGTGCAGTTTCAACTTTCCAGAACCGCACCGCTTTGGACGCGGTTAGGACCGGCGGTTCTACAAACAATACAAACAATACAATCAGAGAGATTCTATGATATGCATATATTATGCAAATTCTTGCTGTATCTATAGGTAAGCTGTTTATCACCAGGTTAATATGATAGACAGGCAAGCATGGTCTGGTTTAGTTTTGACTCTTTTTTAGAGACATATACCGATTTGGAAAATAGTCTTGTTATCTGGAAAACTCAATATGCGTGTATATCAGTAGTTGAATATGGATTCTTCATGGAAAAGTTGATGAACTTGCGGTATATAGCTTATATGAGTATTATAACACCGTTTGTATAAACTAACCTCGAAGCATTAAACTATTAACAGACAGCACTAGAGATTACCAGAACTAAAAACAGACATTATTTTGATTCTACAGAAGGTATGCGTCTTGTTATTTATTTTGGTGCATGTCTTCGATCTTTGTATGGATTTGGAGGCGCTTCCATTGTTTGCATTGTAACAATGGTCCGACCATGATCATGCCCTGGAGCAAGTCCTGCGCAGGTATATAGATGCAGGTTTGTGTCGTAAGCCAATGCTCATCTAGCGTCTAGATCAGAGTAAACTCGTCACTGAACGTCGGTTCAAGAATCAATGGTATTCTGATAACGAAAGGGCAGGTTGCCTAAGAGGTATTAAAGATAGCTAATAGTTTCAAATGATCTATGAATAATAGCATCAAGGTTGAACAATTAATTCAAGACGATAGAATAATGCTAAATACATGGTAAAGGAGTGTTCCTTATATATCACATCATTAACATAAAATCCTTAAGCTTACTCCCCTGTTGATTAGTTTCTTCTTTTCAGCTTACGTCTTGTTAGTTTTCTATGCCATACATTTTCCTCTTCTGATTTCCACTCCGTTACAATAAGAAAGGGCTACAAATCCCGGGGTCACTAGGGTCCACCTAGGAGTCGGCGCGGAACTATGTCGAGATGAGGATTCCTAGCAGGAGTCATATCAATTGAGAGCGCCTATTGAATAGAGCATATAAGATTCAGTCAATGACTCGGGTTTGGCGAAATTCGACAAGGTGAACATAGAGAAATTGAGAATAGACTGTCTGGCTGTCGCTGTTACAAGACCAAAACACCGTTTAATGACGGTTAAAATCTAGAATGAGTCAGCATTTTATGCATCCGAAAGGAAACTCTTGGTAGAATAATGCATATGCGGTTCTATGTGGTCCGAACCGCGTGAACGGCATGGTTCTTCAGTTCGGTGCGATTCAAAATCCAGGAACCGCTCGGTGCAGTTTGTGGTTCTCTATATTGGAATTGGAACCGCACCATTCCGAGGCCTAATCTTATCTCATCTCACTTCACCATTGATATCGCATAATCTACCTTTTCTATCAAAATCTGTCAAGACGATCAAGATGCCTGCTTCTATCGATGTCCAGAAAGAGACGATTAACAAATTTTTGGCAGCATGGGAGACTGGCGAAACACAGGATACCATAGATCTCTGGGCAGATGACTTTGAGCAGCGTCTACTGCCTCTGTCGCTGCAGCAGCCAGTGCGAACACGTGCCCATGCTCAGTTTATCTATCCTAAGCTCGTGGAAAACCTGAAAAATTGGAAGGTAGGAGTACCAGAATCTGCAATTTCAGCTATACGAATATAGTGTTAATTGATGCTAGTTGAATATTAAGAATATCGTTCACGACGCGGCCAACGGTACGGCCGCTGTATATGCAACTTCCTCCGCAGATACGCCCGTTCCCGACGAGAAATGGACAAATGAATATGCCATTTTTCTATGGCTGACTGAAGATGGAATGAAGGTTAAAAGGCTGGAGGAAATGGTAGACTCTGCGTTCTACCAGCACTTCTTTCCGAAATTTCAGAATTACCTGGTGGAACAAGGATTTCTCCAGTAGCTGTAGATGGTACCATGGTAGTGCTGTGAAAGTGTATAAATATCATATCTCATCTCATTACTCAGACTCTGGCCTTTGAGCCAAACAGAGCCTGATTGAGAGTTCGAAGGAATTAAGTTGAGTTGAGTGATAAATTCTATTGCTAGATCTGAAACTGGGTATATTTGCTTGTAACCATTTTGATATATCTTTTCTTACTTCAAAAATTTGGAGTTTCGAGCTGAATGGAGATGACTGGTTATACTTTTTAAGATATAAGAATTCTTTCTATTCTAATAATGATAATCTTATAGAATTTTAATATAAAATTATATATAGCTGCCTTTATATATATAGTATAAAGGTGGAAATTGTTACGGGCTAGTCCCCCCTAATGCACACTATAAGGGCATAATCGAATAGAAAACGTAACATGAGGAAAGAAAAGAGAAAGAAAACAACAAGTTCTTCACGCGCATGGAATCTTATATAGGCAAGGGGAATCGGGAGCTTCTGACAGGCTTCTCTCTATGAATAGCTTCATGCTTGAGGTTGCTAGGATTATCGGGGTTCGACAGAGAGCGCCATTATCAATATCCGGCCAGATATTGGGTATCCATATGTGATCTGTTATCTAGGAATAGCTTCATGTTCGGGGTTGCCGAATAATTGTGGAGAGCGTTATTGTCAATATCCATGAGGGCTTCGCCCGAACAAGCTCATGAGGTCAGCTCATAACAGAAATGCTTGGAAAGACGGCACAAAGATTATTCATGCTAACAAAAGTAAAAACTTGCTCTATTGTCCGACAAACTGAAATATTGGCACGGACGGACATCTCATCGGGAGACCCATCGGAGAATAGTCTAGATACGCCGACGAGTCCCTCCGGTTTCTGACTGCCTTTAAATGAGACAAACATGAACGCACGAAGTAATCATTCCCAGGATCTACCTTGGGAGTAGGCACCAGGGAGAAAATGGCCATTTCCAACACTTACGCGGTGCTTGGTTCCACAGGAAATTGTGGCACGGCGCTCATCCGAAATCTCCTGAACAAGCCCGATACGCGTATTCATGCATACTGCCGCAATCGCTCTAAACTCCTTCGGCTTCTACCCGACTTCAAAGAAGGTGGAAAAGTCGAGATATTTGAAGGAAGCATTCAAGATATCGAGCTTTTGACATCGTGCTTGCGCAATTGTCGGGCCGTGTTCCTGGTTGTCTCGACGAACGACAACATTCCCGGCTGTCGCCTGGCACAAGACACGGCCACGGCTGTGATTAAATCGCTTCAAAAGATCAAGCAGGGAAGCACAGATAGTAACGAAATAAGAAAACTGCCCAAGCTGGTCTTACTGTCATCCGCTACCATAGATGATCACTTCTCCCGTCACGTTCCGTACCTGCTCCGACTCATTCTCCTCCGCTCGGCATCTCACGTCTACAATGACTTAATCGAAACTGAAAAATTGCTCCGGGCACAAGAAGACTGGCTGACGACTATTTTTATGAAGCCAGGCGCTTTATCAGTAGATATACAAAGGGGCCACGCACTGAGCCTTACTGACGAGGAGAGCCCACTATCTTACTTGGACTTAGCGGCTGCGATGATTGAGGCAGCTGATGATGAGAGTGGGAGCTATAGCATGAAGGATGTTAGTGTTGTTAATACAAATGGAAAGGCCAAGTTCCCGACAGGCACCCCCATGTGCATCTTCATGGGTCTGCTTCGACACTTCTTCCCGTTTTTACACCCTTACCTCCCTTTAAACACGGGCCCGGGCTGAGGGCTGTCGTAATAATTATCGAGAGCACAATCATCAATACATTTCTTATTACCTTTACTCATACACTCGATTATTTGTAGGCTAATTTTCCAATCCGTGTCCACCATTTCTAGATGATTTGTGCATATGAATATCGGAATACATGGTAGTCGTATATGAAAACAATAAGATAGTTCTATATCAATTTCTTGTCTATCAGCGCCTCAAAGATCATCTTGAACTACACTTGCACGTCATTTTGCTAAATCTAGGAAAGGAAAGGCTGCAGAAATTCTGATAACGTTTCATGTGAGATATCTAATTTGTCATTGATTAGTATCGACCAAATATGTTTTCACTATTGAGGACTGCTCTGTCAACTTCTCAGACCGTATGTGAGGAAAATTCTTTGACATCGGATGATGACTGAAGTCTCGAAATGGCAATATTCATCTTACTTCAATGCGTACAATTGTGATAGATCCGACGCATGAAGATGAAACTTGAGTTTCGCCAGTCCTAGGCCAAATTATGGAATCACATGTATATCTAGGTCCAAGCTACAAATCGTGGATCGAAAGCCAGTTCATGCAGCACCACCATCCAAAGTGATAACTTTGCCATTGATCCATTCTCCTTCCTTACTAACAATAAATCCAACAACGCGAGCAATATCCTCAGGGAAGCCATTCCGGTGCAATGGTGACGCGTGGGCAGCCATTTGCTGACGCTCTTCAGCGGTAAATTTCTCACCATTAGGAATGTAATGATGTGATACGTCGTGGAACATGTCAGTCACGGTGCCGCCAGGTGCAACTCCGTTAACCGTTATTTTCTTGTCGCCGCAATCTTTGGACAAGATGCGCACAAATGTGTCTATGGCGCCCTTAGAGGCGGAGTAGAGCGAGTGTTTAGGTACACTGAAGTCCTTGGATGTGTTAGATGATGTGAGTACGATGCGCCCACCCTCTTGCAGCACACGATACGCCTCACGGGCAACAAAGAATTGTCCACGTGTATTGAGGCTGAAGACGCGATCGAACTCCTCTTCTGTCACATCCTTGAGATGGCCAAAACTGACAACGCCCGAGTTGCTGACGGCTATATCAAGATGACCAAAGTGCGCTACAGCGTCGTCGAAGAGCTTTGCTGTCTGCAAAACGTCACGTACATCAGCCTTAAGGGCAATAGCATCTGAGTTGAGACTCTTGATCTCTGCGACGACCTTTTCGGCGTGCTCCACCGAATTGGCGTAGTTGACAACGACTTTAGCGCCGAGGCGAGCCAGCTGAATGGCAATCGCAGCTCCAATACCGCGGCCCGAGCCTGTTACGAGCGCGACTTTACCGTCCAGGCGGTAAGGAATGTAGCTAGTTGTCATCGTCGATGTGATCCGAGTGCAAAATAGATATCAGGTATTGGAACTATGGACAAGGTCTCTGCAATCTGGAAGAAGTCAATGAGAAGGGTCAATCATATATTCTCGCTAACAGAATTAGGATACACGTTAAACTAGATTTCCGATGGCCGACATGGCGAGTTCAATTCGGAATCGGGGACGTCGGACTCGGGCCATTAAATCTGGACCAGTGATGCCGGAGCATTAATGTTTCAGGGTTTCATAACAACTCCTTCCGTAAGAAGGTATGGATGAAGACTGAAGTGGGAAACAAGTATATGGTTCTCGATACGCCTTTGATAAAAGTACTTCTACATCATTTGAGATATCTCTCAATTCTTGCAGCAATTTCAATCTTCGACATTTTGACACACTACCATGACAAACGCTGCCTACAAGCCGCCCGCGTACGAGGGTACGGATTTCTCCCTAGCCCGATGATTTTGAACCCTCGTTGAATTGATATCTAGACGTCGTGGGCTGTCAAGTTGTGCTTTTCGAATGGGCTGAAAGCTACGATAGCAAGGACTGGGACCGTCTTGGCAAATGCATCGCTCCAACACTCCACGTACGTATATGCCAGAGTCACGCCATTGTACAAGTATCTGATATTGTAGATTGACTACCGCTCCGTCATGGGTCAAGAGTGGAAATCTATGCCCGCAGAAGATTTCTTAGCCATGGCTTCGAGCCCTAAGTTCCTTGGCAACGCACGTATCAAGACGCAACACTTAATAGGAGCCTCACAATGGGTACAGACTGGCGAGGATACGATTATAGGTTATCACCAAATGCGCGTGGCGCACCAAAAGTATAGCGACGACTCTCTGACTGTGGTGGTCTATAAGGGACATGCACACGGTGGGGCAACCACTAAGTACAGGAGGGTGAACGGTGTATGGAAATTTGCCGGGCTAGAGCCACATATTCGGTGGCGTGAACACGACGTTGATAAGATCTTTGAGGACGACTAACTAGGCTTCGTGCCATCTAGTCTATTGTTCGTTATGCTTATTAGCGCCTATTTGTATTCATGAATGTTAAGAATTATCTCCATTGCAACCATGGAATCAACGCACTGTATAGAGGAAGGCGAATTTAATGAACAGCACTTATAGTTGGGTTATTGCTCATATGTAGTTATGATAAGGCAGACATCATCGCGCAGCGCAACAAGAAGGCTGTACAAATAGCCCAAGGGCCTACCTAGATAGGGACCTTGCAAATTTAGTGACGTAGCTTTATCATTCGCGTTCCGAGTTGAATGAGTCTTTACCTAACTGCTTCGGCCCTTGGGGTATCTCGGAAGTGGCCCTATCCCTTATTATTGCGCTCCCACTACCACGTACTGCGTACACAATGGCGTCGTATCATCTACGATTGACCATGGGACAATGCATAGGGCGGGGGAAAAAATGGAACCTATACGAAGGAGATGCAGCGTGGTGTTGTGAGGTGCACTAACTATTTACAGGCGTAGCGAAATGTTTTAGCTAAACTACGTGCTGGTAGTTAATACTGCGATGAGATAGTCGGACCAACATAGTCTACTTCACAAGACGAGACTGCGTTTGAGCCGGCAGCATAGCTCAATCGGCTGTTGGGCGCAGAAAAAGAGAGGAGGAGAGAGTTATGCGACAAATTCTATGAAGGAATGGCCAACGTGATGAAGTTGAATAGGTACCATAACAGGAGTAAAAATTACCAGATTAAGGAGTAGAAGCCTGTGGCTTTTATTTAGGGCTTGACAATGGAAGGTAAGGATGGGCGAGAGCACTTGGCCTGTGCACGTGAGTGGCATCTGTAGAATACCATGACACGCTTAAACTAGTAGTAGTAGTATCTGATATAGATCTTGAAAACCGAGGTTTACCCCTCGGCGGCCTTTGTCCCAACAGGGAACGATGGGAAATGTACGAGTCACGAACCACGGCCGTTAAATAAACACACACATACACATACACACACACACACACACACACACACACACACACACACACACACACACACACACAC